>CM052885.1:78222143-78256902 GCA_028534135.1 Potos flavus
ACTGGACTGGAAGAGATTATGTTGAGTGAAATAAGTCAAGCAGAGAAAGTCAATTATCATATGGTCTCACGTGTGGAGCGTAAGGAAAAACATGGAGGACATTGTGAGAGGGAGGGGAGGGATGAATTGGAGGAAATCGGAGGGGTGAAGAACCATGAGAGACTGTGAACTCAGAACAAGGGACTGAGAGTTTTGGAGGGGAGCGGGTGGGGGGATGGGCGAGCCTGGTGGTGAGTATTGAGGAGGGCACGTACTGCATGGAGCACTGGGTGTGGTACATAAACAATGAATCTTGTAACACTGAAAAAATAAAATAAAAGTATTTGGGGAAAAAATAAATAAATAAAAGCTAATACCTATTTTCCTGAAGCTGATCCAAAAAGTAGAAAAGGAAGGAAAACATCCAAACTCATTCCATGGGCCCACCATTACCATGATCCCCAAACCAGACAAAGACCTCCACCAAAAGAATTACAGAATAATATCCTTGTGACCATGGATGCCAAAATACTCAACAAGATATTAACCAATTCACCATGAACAAGTAGGATTTATTCCTGGGCTGCAATGGTGGTTCAACAACCACAAATCAATTAATCTGATAGATCACATTAGCAAAAGAAAGGACAAGAACCATATGATCCTCTCAACTGAAGTAGAAAAAGTATTTTGCCAAACGCAGCATCCTTTGTTTTTTTAAGATTTTATTAATTTACCTGAGAGAGAGGGAGAGCACAGAGGTAGAGGGAGAAGCAGGCTCCCTGTAGAGAAGGGAGCCTGACATGAGGCTCAATCCCAGGACCCTGAGATCATGGCCGGAGACAAAGACAGATGCCCAATCAAATGAGCCACCCATGCACTCTCCTTTTTTGGCAACATCTTTTCTTGATTAAAACTCTGCAGAGTCAGGATAAAGGGAATATACCTCAATATCATAAAAACAATATATGAAGAGCCCACAATGACAATCAATCTCAATGGAGGAAAAACTGAGAACTTTCCCCTAAGGTCAGGAGGATTACAGAAGACTACTCTCACTACAGTTGTTCAACATAGTACTTAGGGTCCTATCTTCCGCATTCAGACAACAAAAAGAAATGAATGGCATTAAAATTGGTGAAGAAGACAAAATCTTACTCTACAGATGACATATTTCATGTGGCAAACCCAAAAGACTCCAAACCAAAATTGCTAGAACACATACAGCAATTCAGCAACATGGCAGGATACAAAATCAACACACAGAAATCAGTGGCATATCTGTAGGTTAATGACGCAGCAAAAAGAGAATCCAAGGAATAAGTCCCACATACAATTGTACCCAAAACAATTAGTTAACTCAGAATAAACCTAATAAAAGGTGTAAAGAATTTGTACTCTAAAAATTACAGAACACTTATGAAAGAAATTGAAGAAAACACAAAGAGGTGGAGAAAATTTCCATTTTTATGGACAGGAAGAATAAATATTGTTAAAATGTCTGTGCTACTCAGAGCATCTGCACATTCAATGCAATCCCTATCAAAATACCATCGACATTTTTCACACAGCTGGAACGAATAATCCGGAAATTTGTATGGAACCAGAAAAGATTCCGAATTGCCAAGAAAATGTTGAAAACAAATAAGAAATGTGGGGGCATCACAATGCCTGACCTTAAGCTATGTTACAAAGCTGTGATCATCAAGAGAACATGGTACTGGCACAAAAACAGACACATAGATCAATGGAGTAGAATAGAGAGCCCAGAAATGGACCCTCAACTCTATGGTCCGCTAATCTTCATCAAAGCAGTAAAGAGTGTCCAGTAGAGAAAAGACAGTCACTTCAATAAATAGTAATGGGAACATTGAGCAGCCGCAAGTAGAAGGATAATCCTGGACCTTTTTCTAACACTGTACACAAAGATAAACTCAAAATGGATGAAAGATCTAAATGAGAGGACTCCATCAGAATCCTAGATAACACAGGTAGCAACATCTTCAACCTTGGACAAAGCAACTTTTTGGAAGACACATCTCCAAAAGCAAGGAAACAAAAGCAAAAATGAACTATTGGGACTTCATTAAGAGAAAATCTTCTGCACAGCAAATGAGCCAACAAAACTGAAAAGTAACCTACAGAATAGGAGAAGAAGATATTTGCAAATGACTTATCAGATAAAGGACTGGTATCCAAGATCTATAAAGAACTTCTCAAACACTACTCCAAAAAAAATAATTAAGTAAAGAAATGGGGGTAGACATGAATATACATTTCTTCAAAGAAGATATACAAATGGACAACAGATACATGAGAAAAGAGCTACATAACCCTTGTCATCAAGGAAATGCAAATCAAAAGCACCTATCAGAATGGCTAAAATTAACAGGAAACAAAAGTTGGCTAGTATGCAGAAAAAAAGGAACACTTTTACACTGTTGGTGTGAATGCATGTTGATACAGCCTCTCTGGAAAATAGTAGAGCATTTTCTCAAGGTGTTAAAGATGGATCTACCCTACAACCGAGCTTTTGCATTGCTAGGTATTTACCCCAAAGATTCAAATGTAATGATCTGAAGAGGCACCTGTAACCCCTTGTTTATAACAGCAATGTCCACAATAGCCAAACTTTTGGAAAACCATTTTGTACATCAATGGATGAATGGATAAAGAAAATGTTATATGTGTGTATATATATATATATATATATATATATATATATATGGGATGGAATATTACTCAGCCTTCAGAAAGAATGAAATTTTACCAATTACATTGATGTGGATGGTACTAAAGTGTATTATGTTGAGCAAAATAAGTCAAAGAAAAAGAACTATCATATAGTCTCACTCCTATGTGGAATATAATAAACGGTGCAGAGGATCATAAGGGAAGGGATGGAAAAATGGAATGGGAAGAAATCATAGGGAGACAAACTATGAGAGACTCTTAATTATGGGAAAGAAATTGAGTGCTGTGGGAAGGGAGGTAAGTGGAGGAATGGGGCAACTGGGTGACACTCATTAAGGAGGGCATATGATGCAATGAGTTCTGGGTGTTATACACAAGTGATGAATTACTGAACTCTACATCTGAAACAAAAGTTGTTCTATATTGTGGCAAATTGAATTTAAATTAAAATGTTGTTACTCATTAAAATTCTAAATGTGTTTAATATAAAAAAGAAGAATGAAAGGGTTAACAAGGAAATTAAGAAGAATTTTAAAATACATGATGGCAAAAGAAAATGAAAACGTGATTGTCCAAAACCTCTGGGATGAAGCAGATGTAATCCTATGAGAGAAGAATATAGCAATACAGTCTTTCCCTAAGAAGCAAGAAAAGACTCAAAAAAAAACCTAACCTTTCACATAAAGGAGGTGTAAAAAAACAGTAAATAAAGCCTAAATCCAGCAAGAAGGGAAGTAATAAAGATTAGAACATGAAGAAATGATATAGAAATAAAAAACAATAGAAGAGAGCTTGTTCTTTGAAAGAAAAAACAGAAGTGATAAACCCCAAGTCAGACTTGTCCAAAAAGAAAAGGAAAGGACCTAAATTAATAAAATCATGAATGAAAGAGGATTGATCACAGCCAACACTGCAGATACAAGAAAAATTATAAGAAAATATTAAGAGAAATTATATGCCTACCAATTGGGTAATCTGGAGGAAATGGATACATTCTTAAAAAATATAAACTACCAAAACTGAAACAGGAAGAAATAGAAAATACAAACAGAACCGTAAGCAGCAAAAAGATTGAATAAGTAACCAAAAAATCTCCCAAAAAACAGAGTCCAGGGCTAGAATGCTGCCAATGGGATTTAAAGAGTTAATACTTATTCTTCTGAAGGTGGTTCAAAACATAGAAATGGAAGGAACTTCCAAATGCATTCTATGAGACCATAATTATCTTGATCCCCGAACAAGAAACAAACCCCATTGAAAAGAAGAATTAAAAACCAATGTCTCTGATGAACACAGATGCAAACATTTCCACCAAGATACTAGCTAATTCAATCCTACAGTATATTTAAAATATTATACACCATGACCATGTGGGATTTTTTCTTGGCTGCAGGTGTGGTTCAATATAGACAAATCAATCACCAAGTACACCCCATTAATAAAATAAAGGATAAGACCCATATGATATTCTCAAAAGATGCAGAAAAACAATTGTAAAAGTAGTGAATTCTTGGAGGGAGGGGAAGATGGCAGAGAAGTAGGAGACCTTGTTACAACTGGTCATGTAAAGTGAGCTGGATATCTACCAGGACATGCTGAACACCAATGAAAACAGCCTCAGAAGTAAGATTTTTCACTTCTGGATCTCTACAGGAGCAGAAGGCAGCAGTGGAGCGGTAAAGCAGAGTGGGAACACTCGAAACTATGTTGGAGTATAAACAGAAAGGGGATGGAGCAACCAGAAGTGACCCAAGGACAGTAATACCCCAGAGGAAAGTGTCCTGTAGTTGGGGACCAGCATTAACTTAGCCTCCTGTTTAAAACACTTAAAAAGAGCAAAAGAGCTTAAGGAGCAACTAGTGGAAGTGGGTGGTGATGGCCATGGGCCTAAGCCCACTTTGCCAGGAAGGGAACCACCTGCGTCAGAGAGACTGGCGGGGGGGTCCAGTCTGTGGCTTATGAATCTGCGGCTTTCTTCTCCTTGCACCATTTTGTGGAGGCGCACTCCTGCAAGCTCCTTAGAGAGCCTGGTGTGGTCCAGGAGCCTGCAGCTTTCTCTGTGTGCAGCACTCTATGGATTGGGTACACTCCCGCAAGCTCCTAAGAGACCAGGTGGGAGCCCTGGCTGGTGGTCTCTATGACAGCAGGATGACTGCTACCAGCCGCAGGGTCTGGGAGCTCCCAGCAGGCAACTGAGAGAAGGCGGGCCATTCTTGTGCAGGAATCTGACCACATCCGGCACGGGCCGGGAGCCCCGAGGGCAGCCACCAGAAACAATCTTCCTAGACCTCAAGTCTTTGGTCACGTGAGGGTGCAGAGGATAGTGAGGGACTCATGGGGCCACTGGGACGGTGGCTGGGCATGCACATTGCGTGTGGCAGACAGCGTTGTGAGCAGAGCTTGCAGAGGGGAGACTAGATTCTAGAACACCCAGAGAGGCACAGACTGAGGCAGCTCTGTGACACAGAGGTCTGGGTACGGGAAGATTCCTTGCTTGGACTCTCTGAAGAGGCGAAAAGCTGCAAAAGAACAAAAACCTCCAGAGAGCCGAAGCCTGAAAACCCAGATTCCACAGAGCCCAGCCCCTTGATTGGGGGGCAGGATGACTCAACCCAAGCAAGATAGACTGGAAAACAATGCGACAGGCCCCTCCCCCAGAAGACAAGCCAAATACAAGAGGACAATAACCACAGGTCCCCATAAAACTATTAAAGCCAAACAAATCAGTGGTAATCAAAATATTAATCCCTCAATAATACACTAAAACATGTATATTTCATAGATACATGTGGTTTTCTTGCCTTCTTTCCTTCACTCATTCTCATGTTTCTTGTTTTTTAAAATATTTTTAAACTAATAACGTTACAACTAGAGGCTTAATACAAAGCATCGAAGAGTTATAACCACCCTCCCATTTTATCCTTCTGTCAGTGTTCCTGTGTATTTGCTTTTGTTCTGGTATTATATAAATCTTATTCTTGAGGTTCATTCTGACTAGTTTCTTTTATTTCTTGTAATTTACTTTTGTCGGTCTTTATGTTTGTTCAAGTTTGTTTACATACCTTATAATTCTAATTTTAGGGACCCATTCTGGCTGCGATTTTTTTACTCTACCTCTCTCTCTTTTTTCTTTATTCTTACTTTTTGGTGGTGAACTCCAATTGCTCCAAAACCTTCCAGGGTGCACCCTTCCAAAATCGTGGGTGATATATTCAGCTATACATTCTCTCATCCACTTATCATCAAAATGACTAGGAGGAGGACCAGCCAACAAAGGAAAAACCCAGAGACTGTGCCCTCTCCCTCAGAACAGTGGACAAGGACATAAACAGTATGTCAGAAAGGGAATTCAGGATAACAATTATCCAGGCAATGGCTAGGATGGAGAAAAACATTAATGATAACATAGAATCTCTAAAGGCAGAACAGTAAACCAGTATGGCAGATGTTAAAAACGCTATCAGTGAGATCCAATCTAATATAAACAGTCTAATAGCTAGACTTACAGAGATGGGATAGAATGAATGATGTAGAGGACGAGATGGTCAAGAAGAAAGATCAGGAGGAGGGCTGGAACAAACTGCTTAGGAACAATGAGATCAGACTTAGGGAAATAAATGATGCCATGAAATGTTCCAATGTCAGAATTATTGGAATCCCTGAGGGGGTAGAGAAAGACAGAAGACTCGAAGATATAGCTTAACAAATTCTGAATGAAAATTTCCCCAATATTAGAAATGGAACAAGGGTTCATGTCCTAGAGGCAGAAAGGATAACCACCAGTATCAATGAGTTTAGAAAATCAGCTAGACACATCATTGTAAAATTTGCAAATTATAATTTTAGACAAAAGGTCCTCAGGGCAGCTAAGGGGAAGATATCCCTTATGTACAGAGGAAGACCCATCAGAATAACATCAGACCTGTCCACAGAAACCTAGCAAGCCAGAAAGGGCTGGCAAGACATATTGAGGGCACTAAATGAGAAGAACATGCAGCCAAGAATACTTTATCCCACAAGGATGAGGTTCAAAAAGGATGGAGAGATAAAGAGCTTCAAACACTGGCAAGGATAAAAAGAGTATGTGACCAACAAGCCGGCATTACAAGAAATATTATGGGGGGGGGGTTCTATAAAAGTAGAAAGAACCCATGAGTGACATAGAACAGGAACTTACAATCTATAGAAAGAAGGACTTCACAAGCAACATGATGCCAAAAAAAACTTATCTTTCAATAATCACTCTCAATGCAAATGGCCTAGATGCTTCCATAAAACGGTACAGGGTTGCAGACTGGATGAAATGACAGGGCCCGTCCATATGCCATCTACAAGAGACACATTTAGAACATAAAGATATATCCAGACTGAAAGTGAAGGAATGGAGAACCATCTTTCATGCCAACAGGCCTCAAAAGAAAGCAGGGATAGCAATTCTCCTATCAGATAAATTAGATTTTAAGCTAAAGACTGTAGTCAGAGATACAGAACGATATTACATCATTCTTAAAGGGTCTATCCTCGAAGAAGATCTAAAATTGTGAACATATATGCCCCTAATATAGGAGCAGCCAACTACATAAGCCAACTGTTAATCAGAATAAAGAGTCATATTGATAGGAATACATTAATTGTAGGAGATCTTAACACGCCACAGAGTAACAGATCATCCAAACAGAAAATTGATAAAAAAAACAAGAGCTTTGAATAACAGTTTGGACCAAATGGACCTCATAGATATAAACAGAACATTCCACCCTAACACAACAGAATACCAATTCTTCTCAAGTGCACAAGGAACTTTCTCCACAATAGACCACATACTGGGTTACAAATCAGGACTCAACTGAGACCAAAAGATTGAGATGATTCCCTGCATATTCTCAGAAAACAATGCTTCGAAACGGGAACTCAACCACAAAGAAAAGTTTGGAAGGAATTCAAACACTTGGAGGCTAAAGACCAACATGCTCAAGAGTGCTTGGATCAACCAGAAAATAAAAGATGAACTTAAACAATTCATGGAAACAAATGAGAATGAAGACACACCGGTCCAAAACCTACAGGATGCAGCAAAGGTGGTCCTAAGGGGGAAATACACAGTCATCCAAGCCTCACTCAAATAATTTGAGAAATCCCCAATACACCAGCTCTCTTTGCACCTTACAGAACTGGAAAATCAACAACAAATTAAGCCAACCCAAAGCAAAAGAGGTCAAGATTAATAGATAATCAAGATTAGTGCAAAGATCAATGAGTTAGAAACTAGAGAAACAGTAGAATGTATCAACAAATCCAGAAGTTGGTTTTTTGAAAGAATCAATAAGATCGATAAGCCATTGGCCACACTAATCCAAAAGAAAAGAGAGAAGACCCAAATTAACAAAATTATGAATGAAAGGGGAGCGATCATGACTATTCCAAAAGAAATAGAAACAATCATCAGAAATTATTATGAACAGTTATATGCCAATAAGTTAAACAATCTAGAAGAAATGGATGCATTCCTGGAAACCTATGAACTTCCAAGACTGAATCAGGAAGAAATTGACAACGTGAATAGACCAATATCTAGTAACGAGATGGCAGCAGTGATCAAAAACCTCCCAAAAAACAAGAGTCCAGGACCTGATGGATTCCCTGGGGAATTCTACCAAACATTCAAGGAAGAAATATTACCTATTCTCCAGAAGATTTTTCAAAAAATAGAAATAGAAAGAAAACTTCCAGGCTTTTTCTATGAAGCCGGGATTACCCTGATCCCCAAACCAGACAAAGACCCCATCAAAAAGAAGAATTTCAGACCAAAATCCTTGATGAATATGGATGCCAAGATTCTCAACAAAATTTTCTCTAATAGGATCAACAGCACATTAAAAAGCGTAATCATCATGCCTGGTGAGGTTTATCCCTGGGATGCAAGGGTGGTTCAACATTCGCAAATCAATCAATGTGATAGAGCAAATGAATAAGAGAAGAGAGAAGAACCACATTGTCCTCTCGATTGATGCAGAAAAAAGCATTTGACAAAACTCAGCATCCGTTCCTGATAAAAACCCTTCAAAGTATAGGAATAAAAGGAACATTCTTCAACTTCATAAAATCTGTGATAAGCCCACAGCGAATATCATTCTCAATGGGGAAAAGCTGACAGCCTTCCCTTTGAGATCAGGAACACGACAAGGCTGGCCACTCTCACCACACTTGTTCAACAAAGTACTAGAAGTCCTAACGAGAGCAATCAGAAAACAAAGAGAAATAAAAGGTATTCAAACTGGAAAAGAAGTAGTCAAACTCTTCGCAGATGACATGATACTTTATATGAAAACACAAAAGAGTCCACCCCCAAACTACTAGAACTCATAAAGCAATTCAGTAATGTGGCAAGATACAAAGTCAATGCACTGAAATCTGTTGCTTTCCTATACACTAACAATGAAATTATGGAAAGGAAAATTAGAGAATCAATTCCATTTACTATAGCAACAAGAACAATAAGATTCCTGGGAATAAACGTAACCAAAGAGGTAAAGGATCTGTACTCGAGGAATTACAGAACACTCGTGAAAAAATTGAAGATACAAAAAGGTGGAAAAGCATTCCATGCTCATGGATCGGAAGAATAAACATTGTTAAGATGTCTATACTGCCCAGAGCAATCTATACTTTCAATGCCATCCCAACCAAAATTCCTACAAAGCAGTGATCACCAAGAGAGCATGGTACTGGCACAAAAACAGACACATAGACCGGGGGAACAGAGTAGAGAGCCCAGATTTGGACCCGCAACTGTATAGTCAAATAATCTTTGACAAAGCAGCAAAAAATATCCAGTGGATAAAAGACAGTCTTTTCAATAAATGGTGCTGGGAAAATTGGACAGCTATATGTAGAAGAATGAAACTTGACCATTCTCTTACACTACACACAAAGATAAACTCAAAATGGTTAAAAGATCTCAACGAGAGGTAGGAAAATATCACAATACTAAAGGATAATATAGGAAGTAATCTCTTCGACATCGTCCCCAGCAACTTCTTTCAGGACATGTCTCCAAAGGCAAAGGAAACAAAAGCGAAAAGGAAATTTTGGGACTTCATCAAGGTAAGAAGCTTCTGCAAGGGGGGCCTGAGTGGCTCAGTGGGTTAAAGCCTCTGCCTTCGGCTCAGTTCATAATCTCAGTGTCCTGGGATCAAGACCCACATTGGGCTCTCTGCACGGCAGGAAGCCTGCTTCCCCTTCTCTCTCTGTCTGCCTCTCTGACTACTTGTGATTTCTCTCTCTGTCAAACAAATAAATAAAATCTTCAAAAAAAAATAAGAAGCTTCTGCACAGCAAAGGAAAGAGTTAACAAAACAAACAAGCAACACACAAAATAGGAGAATATATTCACTAATGACACTAGAGAAAAATGTCTGATATCTAAGTTCTATAAAGTACTCTTCAAACTCAACACTCAAAAACCTGATGATCATGTCAAAAGATGGGCAGAAAAATGAACAGACACTTCTCCAGAGAAGACATACAAATGGCTATCAGACACATGAAAAAATGTTCATCATCATTAGCCATCAGGGAGATTCAAATCAAAACCACACTGAGATACCACCTCACACCAGTTAGAATAGCCAAATCAAAAAGACAGTAAACAACAAATGTTGGAGAGGATGTGGAGAAAGGGGAACCCTCTTACATTTTTGGTGGGAATGCAAGTTGGTGTAGCCACTTTGGAAAACAGTGTGGAGATTCCTCAAGAAATTAAAAATAGAGCTACCCTATGACCCCCGCCATTGCACTACTGGGAATTTACCCCAAGGATGCAAATGCAGTACAAAGAAGGGCCACATGTACCCCAGTGTTGATAACAGCAATGGCAGCAATGGCCAACCTGTGGAAAGGTCAAGATGCCCTTCAACAGAGGAGGGATAAAGAAGATATGGTCCATATATACAATGGAATATTATGCCACCATGAGAAAGGATGAATATACAACTTTTGTATCAACAAGGACTGGACTGGAAGAGATTATGTTGAGTGAAATAAGTCAAGCAGAGAGAGTCAGCTATCATATGGTCTCACATGTGAAGTATAAGGAAGAATATGGAGGACATTGTGAGAAGGAAAGGAAGGGTAAATTAGGGGAATTCGGAGGGGAATGTGAACCGTGAAAGACTCTGGACTCTGAGTATCAAACTGAAGGTTTTAGAGGGAAGGGGGGTGGGGGAATGGGCGAGCCTGGTGGTGGGTAAGGAGGAGGGCACGTATTGCATGGAGCAAGGGGTGTTGTACTTCAACAATGAATTTGTAACACAGAAAAAATAAAATAAAATTATTTGAGAAAAATACAGATTTCTTTCTTGATAAAAATCCTCAAGAAATTTGGAATAGAAGAAATACACATCAACATCGTAATGGCCACATACAAAAGACCCACAGCCAGTATCATTCTCAATGGGGAAAAACCGAGATCTTTTCCCCCTAAGCTCAGGAACATGACAGCAAAGTCCACTCTCACCACTGTTGTTCAAAATCATACTGGAAGTCCTAGCCTTGCAATCAGACAAAAAAGAGAAATAAAATTTATCCATACAGTCAGGAAAGAAGTCAAATTTTCATTCTGCACATGACATGATACTCTATGTAGAAAAACCAAAAGATGCTACCCCAAAATCGCTAGAACTCTTATAGGAATTCAGCAAAGTGCCTTGCTATTAGATCAACATAGAGAAATCAGTGACATTTCTATAGAGTAACAATGCTACAGAAGAAAGAGAAATTAATAAGCCAATCCCATTTACAGTTTCACTGAAATCCATAAGACAACTAGGAATAAACTTTATAGGTAAAAAAATCTATACCCTGAAAACTATTGTACGCTTATGAAAGAAATTGAGGAAGACAAAAAGAAATGGAAAACAATTTCATGCACTTAGATTGGAAGAAAAAATTTTGTTCAAATATTATTCAAATATCTTTGCCGCCCAGGGCAATCTACACATTCAACGCATTGCAAACAATGTTCACAGAACTAGAACGAACAATTCTAAAATTTGTATGAAACCAGAAAACATGCTGTATAGCCAAAGTAATGTTAGAAAAGAAAAACCAAATCTTGTGGCATCACAATGCCAGACATCAAGCCCTATTACATTGCTGTAATTATCAAGAAAGTATAGTATTTGCACAAAAACAGACATATAGTTCAAAGGAAAAGAATAGAGAGCCCAGAAATTGATGCCCAATTAAACTTTGACAAAGGAGGAAAGAATATCCGATGGAAAATAGTCTTTTCAACAAATGGTGCTGAGGAAAATCGAACAGCCACATGTAGAAGAATGAACCTGGACCATTTTCTTGTACCATACACAAAAATAAATTCAAAATAGATGAAAGACCTAAATGTAAGACAGGTGTTCATCAAAATCCTAGAGGAGAACCCAGGCAGCAACTTCTTTGACCTTGACCTCTGGGACTTCTTACTAGTTATATCCCTGGAAGCAAGAGAAAGAATTCAAGAATGAAGAACTAGGACATGATAAAGATAAAAATCTTCTAAATGGCAAAGGAAAGAATCAACAAAACTAAAAGGTAAACTATGTAATGGGAGAAGATATTTGCTAATGACTTATCAGATGAACAAGTATCCAGAACCTATAAAGAATAGATCAAAATCAACAACTAAAATATAAAGCAGTCAAGAAATTGGCACAAGACATGAAAAAACATTTCTCCAAAGAAGACGTACAACTGGCTAACAGACACAAGAAAAAGTGCTCAATATCACTCATCATCAGGGAAATATATGTCAAAACCTTAGTGAGAAATCAGCTCACACGTCAGAAAGATAGAAATTAACAAATCAAGAAAAAATGGATGTTGATCAGAATGCAGAGAAAGGCAAATCTTTTTGCACTGTTAGTGGGTATGCAAAATGGAGCAGCCAATCTGGAAAACAGTATGAGTGTTCCTCACAAATAAAAAAATAGTACTGCCTTAAACACCAACAATTTTAGTACTAGGTATTCATCCAAAGAATACATAGTGATTTGAAGGGGTATTTGTACACCAATGTTTATAGCAACAATGTCCACAATAGCCAAAATATGGAAGGAGCCCAGATGTCCATTGACAGTAGTATAATACTTCTTCATCCATTATATATCCATTATATATACTACTTCATCCATTATATATAATGGATTATATATATAATCCCAGCCAACAAAAAGAATGAAATCTTTGTCATTTACAACAACATGGAAGGAACTAGAGGGTATTATGGTAAAAAAAAATATGTCAGAGAAAGACAAAAACCATATGATTTCACTCATACGTGTAGTTTAAGAAAGAAAACAGTTAAACTTAGGGGAAGCGAAACCTAAATAAAATAAAAACAGAGAGGGAAGCAATCCATTAGAGATTTTTAAAAAAAATTTTTTTAAGTTTTTATTTATTTATTTGACAGAGAGAGAGAGATCACAAGTAGGCAGAGTAAGGCAGAGAGAGGGGGAAGCAGACTCCTCGCCGAGCAGAGAACCTGATGCGGGGCTCCATCACAGGACCCTGAGAACATGACCTGAGGCGAAGGCAGAGGCTTCAACCCACTGAGCCACCCAGGCGCCCCCATAAGAGACTTTTAACTAAAACACACTGAAGATTGCTGGAGTGGATTTAGGTGGGGCATGGGCTAAATTGGTGATGGGCATTAAGGAGGGCACTTGAGATGAGCACTGGGTGTTACATGTAAGTGATGAATCACTAAACTATACTCCTAAAACCAGTACTACAATATATGGAAAGTAACTTGAATCTAAGTAAAAAAAATTTTAAATTAACAGTAAGGACAACATCTGCACAGTGAAAGAAACACTCAACAAAACAAAAAGGTAAGCTACTGAATGGGACAATGGGACAAGATATTTGCAAACAACGTATCTGATAAAAGTTTATTATCCAAAATATACAAAGAATTAATATCACTCAACCCTCCAAAAAGAAATAATGCAGTTTAAAAAGGGGCAGATGTGTTTCAAAAGGCAGAAGATATGAACAGACATTTCTCCAAAGAAGACACAGACATGGCCAGCAGACACATGAAAAGGTGCTCCACATCAACATCACTCTACATCAGGGAAATGCAGATCAAAACTACAATGAGATACCAGCTCACATGGTCAGAATGCCTAAAATCATCAACACAGGAAACAAAAGTTTTTGGCAAGGATTCAGAAACCGGGAATGCTCACTTACCATTGGTAGGAATGCAAACTCCTGCAGCTATGGTGAAAAACACAATGTGAGTTCCTCAAAAAGTGAGGTCTGAGATGGAATGGAAGAGAAGGGATTGTTGGAGCCTACAGTGTGCCAGGTGTTTCTTGTAAGGAATGTGTTCTTGCCTTGAATCCCTCAGACAGGATGAGGACTCCCATCCCAGATACTACAGCACAACCCTCTCAGCTGCATTGTCTCTTGACAACTCTATATCCTTCACTAGACTGGAGCGCTTGAGGGCAGGAACTGTGTCCCCAAGGCCTAGTCCAGGGCCTAGCACAGAGTTGGCATTCGGAAAAGGCTCAGTGGGTGAACACAATTGCATGAGAATCACAGTGGCAGAGCAGGACAAACAGCAAAGACTCTTAAATTATTTTACAGCTGAGGATTAAACAAAGGACAATAGAGGTACATAAGGTGGAGAGGGGAGTAGGGCCAAGAACTGGAGCTTAGTCTTGACCTTGGAGATAACATGAGCCACTTGAGACCTCAGACTGGGAGTGATGTGTTGATGTGAACTGGGAGGTACTTTAGCTGGGTGACTCAGTGAGAGGCAGGAAGTAGGGAGGCACTGGAGGCTGCAGATTCACGTGTTTTATTTAATTATGACTTGAATTACAAACTTAATGTCAACTCTGCTGACAAATTATTGGATTCATTTACTGATACCTATAGTTATCCTATACTGAGGGCCTACACTGTGTCAGGGGCTTTGCCCTCATGATTTGACTTAATCCTCAGAACTTTCAAGATGAATGTAACATTTTCCATTCTATGGATGAGGAATCCTAGCTCAGAGAGTTGAAGTTGCAGCCCAGGGCCTCAGCGAAACTGCAAACCATGCATTGTATTAGCATCTGGGGATAAAAGAGAAGGTACCCCTGCCTAGTGATGGGCACAGGGGAAAAATAAAAAGACATGAGTCATGTATGAGCAGCGCTATTAAAGAGAAAAACACAGAAGGACTGAAAGTCCCCAGAGCATGCAGTGCCCCTAAACACTCTTAGGGCTGATGGATGGAGGTAGTCTCACTGTGACAAGTAAGAGAAGAAATGCATCACAAGTTGGAAACAGGCCTGCCCTCCTATTACTCATCTTTTTCTTGTTGGAGAAAAGTCAGGCTATGCAAAACCTAAAAAGTGGCTGAAAGCAGAAGGACAAACATTATTGTATGGGACTCAAAAATCTTCATGGTTATAGAAATTTGGCACAGAATCTTCTCCATTGTAATTGCCAACAATGGGTTGTTCCCCATCGTTCTGCCTCAGGAAACTCGGGCCATGAGGGGGGTCCCAGGGATTGGGTCAGGGATGCTTGACAATCCAACAGCACATGACTCTGCACATATCCACCAATTAATTAGGTTGCTGTAAAAGACAGTGTAAAGATAAATAAATAGGTGGCAGGGTAGGAGCACAGGGAACCAAGGGTGCTAGTTGTAGGAAAACCAGCATCAAAGGTGGTCAGGGACTTAGACACCCCCAAACAGCTACTACTCTGTACATGCAGCTTGGCTACGTCTATTCCCCATGTGTATGTCACTATAGGTGTCTGTGTATGTGTGCGTTTCTGTGTGCTCTATCAAACTGTGAGAGCAAAGAACAGCTGGTAACAAAAGGACATGAATATAAGGAGTATTTTCTCATGAGACATTGATTTTGTATAAAGATTTTATTTACTTATTTAAAGGAAGGTAGGGGCAGAGGGAGAGGGAGAGAGAATCCCACATTGACTCCCTGCTGAGCACAGAGCCGTATGTGTGTCTTGATCTCATGACTCTGAGACCAGGAGCTGAGCCAAAATCAAGTCAGCCGTTAAAGAACTGAGCCACCCAGGAATCCTAGAAATTGATTTGCCTTAAAAAATTCATTTGTTTCTCTCACTTAAAAACTATTTATGTACACCAAAATTTATAATGCCAACCTTCAACCTGGGAAGAATAGGAGGAAATGAGTAGCTAGAAGTAGTTATTCTGGGGTGCTAATAATTTGTTTTCCCTCCCAAGTTCCAGCCCTTCGTTGTGCGCACTCATCAGTCAGCTTCGACCCATCTAAAGTCAGCAGCTATCTGTGGTTGACATAAATTTTTTTTGACATTTCTACGGGTTTCAGAACACTTTGGCCACAGAACAAGCAATTTAATGTTTCACCAATATGAAATACTAAACTTCCTAACAACTCTTTTCCAACCCTGAGTTTGATATTCGGATCCTCTATGTAAAATAATAATAATCCTCCAGCAGTGTGTGACCAAGCAGCACTTGCAACTTACCTGTGCATGGTCCTCAGCCCAGGCTAAAGCTTAGAATCAACTGAGGAGGATTTGAATAGCAATGCCTGGGCGTCAAATAAATTGAATCCAAATTCCTTTTGCGGGTAAGACCTGTGTATCTGGATCTTTTAAAAGCCCCCCTTGATTCTAATGCACTGTGAGGGCTGGAAATCACTCCATCTTGGCCATGAGATAATACAGTTTTCCTGCTAAACTTAAGATCTGTAAGAATTTCACATCTCATATGTAAAAGTCAAGCCAGGGATCCAGACACGAAATAATGCCATCATTATTCACAATGTGTCTGATGGTACATAACTGTCATTCACAGGTTTTCACATGTGTAAATAACCCCAAAGACGTGAGATTCTGGCAATGTTACTTGATTCTGTCGTTTTCCCCCAAAAAGTTTAGGGCGTTTCCTCTTGCTTGGAATATGAAAATGTGTATTCTCTTCCCTACTCTTGCTTTTTATTAGCCCAGCCCCAAAATAAGTTGGCTATTCCAGAACATTCTGCAATGCGTGTAGCTTTCTAGCTATGTCTCTTCTTACCTAGCTCTGAAGTGTTGTCCACATTTGATAAAGAGCCACCAGATTACAGACCCTGGTCCAGAAGGGTGAAGGACCTGCGATATGATTGCACAAAGCTTGCCACCTTGAGCAAAATATCAGCTGCCTCCAAAGAAAGTGTGGATGATTGTAATTCTATAATAAATGTCTGAAATATTTATTGACTTCTTTTTGAAAACCTTCTTCAAAGAAGAATTTGTGTGGACACTACAGCTATTTAAATGGGTATTAAAATCTTGCTGTGGAAATGTGAACTTTCTTTTGTACTCATTCAGTTTTTCCCTTTGATGCTCCCTCCAAAAAAAGCAAAGTCAGACATGTTTGTTCAGCATCTAGATGCTGTTATACCAGAAATTTCTCCCAATTCAGGGCTTATGGAAGAGAAACTGTGTGATTTGTTTCCAAAGCAGCAGACTCATAAAAGCAAAAGTTTATGCAGAAACATGTTAGGTGTTTGTAATAAATAAAAGGAGTAGGGCTACCTCAGCAGGCAGTTATTAAAGCAAAGATCAAATCACAGGATGACAGTATTAGAATTTGCTCAGAAGTTACATTTTCTAGTCCATTTTAGTCCCACAGTTTGCCAAACCACACGGCTGGAGGAAGAACCAGGATGAAAACAACGTGATGGCTGTTACTGTTGGCTTTATCCCTATGCAGTGATTTCCTCACAAATGTCAAGCAACCTCTTTTTTTCTCTTAATTTTTTCCTATGTATTTTATTTTTACATAAAATATATTCCCCTCGGTTAAAAGTACTGAATGCCAATTGGTATTCCCTGGTCATAGAAAATACAAGTCTCATTCAGAAGACACTGCTACCTTTTTTAAAATAGTTATCTTTTTTAAGGGTTTTATGTATTTGACAGAGAGAGAGATCACAAGTAGGCAGAGAGGCAGGCAGAGGGAGAGGGGGGAGAAGGCTCAGGGCTGAGCAAAAAGCCCAATGCGGGGATCCATCCCAGGACCCTGAGATCAGGACCTGAGCCAAAGGCAGAGGCTTTAACCCATTGAACCACCCAAGCACCCCCACTGCTACCTTTTAATTCAGAGTCTCCTTAACAGGCTGCTGGGCCTGTCCTAGTTCCCGCTAGAGCGGATTGCTAACTGGCTTATCCTAAACTCAACTCTTCAGTCTCTTCTTTCGCCACATAATCCACTTAACCTCAGGAATCCTGTGCAGCTAATAAACTTATTTAGTAACCTAGGTAGCACCTATAATTTAGAGGGAATACGAGGAAGTCTTATTTCTTAAGGTCAATGTTCTATAGAGGCGTTGGTGAGGGCTGTGTGTGTAAAGTGAGGTAGAGAGGAGGATAGCATACAAAGAGATCATTTTGTTAAAACTAATTTTATATCTGAGTTGAGATGGGAAATTTTCAGCCATTCTATGAAAGAGCAAAACTTGGAGACCCTTCAGGTTTGTGGTACATGTCCCAGAGCACGCCCAAACAACTTTTTGAAGAGAATCTTAGTCCTCCTAGTTGGATGCCTCCTTTTTCATAGAAGAGTTCATCTAATCCCAAGATGACTTGGCTACAAGCCAGACACAGTTAGGGGCAGAGATTGGAGTTACTTTTTGCTCTGTGATCATTCATAGCTGAAATGGAGGGCCCATGGTCCCCCAGTCCTGTATTCCATCTCCACACTGTTTCCTAGGGCATTCCTATTTGTCTTTTTCTTATTCAGTGAAATCATTCTCAACACGTGAGGCGCCAGGGGTGGGGGCACCCTGAGGACCCTTGGAATCTGGAGAAGGTCCTGCTTGTATTTTAAAAAGCCAAGCCCCAGGTGTATATCCTGTGTTTCACCACTAGTCTAAACCTAGGCCCTGCGTAGCAGGAAGGTAAGACATTGAAATTTTCCTTTTCTGGTTTTCTCCCCAGCATTTGCTGACCCTCTTTCTAGAAGCTCCATGGCAGCCAGCCAGCCTCTGATTTGGTTTATGGTAGCAGACCCCAGAGAAGGCTTTTGTGGTCTTTACTTCAAGACTCCAAAAGGAAGCAGGGCATAGAGTTATGCTGGAAAAAATGCAAATGGCTCTGAGGATCTCAGGCCAAAAGGGCTAGCAGTGAACAAAAGAGACCAAAGCCCCTTCTCTCATAAGCTTACTTTTCTGGGAGGGGTAGGGAGCTCTAAAACAAACAGACATGATTTTGCTGTCTCATCTATCCTTCTTTGTTGAGGGCCTCCAGAAAGCTCTTTGCTTTTCACTTAATCCTCCTATGTGAACCCAGAGACATCTCAGGCCCAGGTGCAAACCCAGCATGTCTGTGAACCTCACCTCTACCCAACAGGATAAGGGTCTTAGTGCCAGAGAGTTGTGGTGGGGTAGAAGAGGGGCCAGGGCCTGGTGTTGTACAGGGATAGGGGACAAATTCATTGTCCTAGGTACGATCCCCAGTCCCCCGACCACCTTCAATAATTACTTTATCCAAACAGTTCTTTGCCAACAACTTCCTTTTAAGGAGATGAATACTCTCCTTGTGGGCTGGCCTACACTGCATCATTCCTGTCATTTCTGCGGCTTTATGAAAAGCACTGTGGTATATGTAGTAGTGACCAAGTTCAGGGCCTTGGTCACCTCATTCTGTAATCCTGTTCCCGGGGACTCTCTGTTCTTCATGCCAGGAATGGTACTTCTAATCACTGCTGTGGTTTCTGTATATGGACACTTTGAAACACAAAACTGGATCTAGTTTTTAAATTGGCTGCTAGAAAGCTCAGAGCCCAATCTGTAGCTCCCGGCAAGTGTATAGTACACCCAACAATTGCTTTGTGTACAAACTTCCTTTCTATCTCTTCCATTTTCTTTCATTTTCTTTGTCCCATTTTCCTCATTCACCCATTTTTAATTTTATCTAATTGTATTGGATTGAATTGTGAAAAAAATATTGAATGTCTGTTGTGTTCCACACATGCTATTGCATTCTTTAGGCACACAAGGTAAAGAGGGGCCCTGCCTTCCACAGATTCACACTGAGTTCCCTTACCTCTTGACCCTTTGGGGGAGGGGTTCAAGTGCTTTCATTTCCTCCTTGCTAGCTGCCAAGTAAAGACACCAGCAAGATTCTGCTCAAGAAAAAAATAATCCTCTTCTAAAAGTCCCAATAGGACTGACCTTTACCAGCTTGGACCCCACCACCCAGTCCTGGACCAGGCCTCCTCCATCAGACTGTCTGTGACTACGTGAAGCAGCCCAGTCTGGCTCCAGAAACGTGTCAGATGAATACACGGGAGAATAAGCTCTCACCTTACTAATGAAAGCATGGCAAAAAAAAGTTATCACAGTAAATGCAAAATTAATGTTTAGTAATTATAAAAATTTACAGAGAAGAGGGTAATAGATGCAGGGAGGGGAAGGAGGGACTCAGGGACTGCACAAGCAGCAGCCGACTTTCAATGGTAAGAGCTGCAGTATGTTATATGCCAAATCGCAACTTAATACTTGACTCGCACAACACTATTAAGTGTAATCTCCGTTTTATGGATGTGGGAGCAAGCTAGGTAAGTTTTCCAAGAGTGTACCTGTGATATAGTTAGGTAGCCCCTCTCTGGCCCTCTGATATGGCCACAGACCAAAAGATATCCTGGGAAGAAGCTTTGATACAGAGGCAGAAGACCTTTTGGGGCCCCATCAAGAAGTAAGTAGGCATAGGAAGCCAGAGGCAGGATAGGAAGGGCAAGAGACCCAAAGAAGCCAGTGCCGAGAAGTTGGTTTATAACACATGCCCGGGGGAGCCAAGGAAGCCTCGGATAGCATACGCCTTAAATGCAATGACAAGAAGTTGGGTCCGTGCGGAGAGGGTGAAGAGGGTGAGTGTGTGGAGGGTGCGGAGACAGGGACACAGGTCCTGAGAGTGACCAACTTGCTGCCATCAGGCTTCCGTGGGCGGGAGCGCCAGCCTGACAGAAACCGCCCTCCAGACTTCAGGACCCTTTCCATAAACTTTCGGTTCTTGTCTTTTTCTCAGAGGAAATCAGAGCCCTTCCTGCTTCTCTGAGTGCGCCACCTTATGGACAAATATAAAAAGCAAATAATAAAAAGCAAACCGTTTGGGTTCTGATTTGACCAAGCGTCCGGATGTGGGGCGGGGACCTGCAGTCATGGTGCCCGCTTCTACTCCTCCCCCGCAGGCTTGGAGGCGCTGGGGAAGGCGCTGGCCGTCACTGAATCGAGCGGCTGTCGCTTCAACCCAAGGCCGGCGCCACGCCCCTCTGGTTGCTGGGGACGAGCCGCGAGGCGCTTGCCCGGAGCCATGAGAGCTCCGCAGCCTCCCTTCTGGCTTGCAGTGGCCGGCTATCCTCACGCGGCGCCGCCGGCAGGGTAAGGACCGGTACTACCGAGCCCAAGGGCACTGGCTCGCAACCACCTCTGGTGGGTGTAATTATCGAAGCCCCAGAGGAGCTACCGCGAGCCACTCTTCTTTTTAGAGAGAGAACTGCTATTATCTGCCTGCTGGCCGTGATCGGATTTTGGATTTTAAGACATTTATCACTTTTGAGATACACTCACTTTGTTTTGGAGAAATCTCTAAAAAGGGAGATTTGATACCAAAAAAAGGGGGGTAGGAGATTAAAGATCAACTACTTACTGCTTTGGAGGAAGTATAAGTCACCATGAACGTAAGAGCAGTGGCTGTAAGAGATATGAGGAGTTTAGCCTCTGAGCTGGATGTCACTTTAACCTGAGTGCTCTTGCAAAAATGCAAATGTTCCTCTTAAATGTGGATTTCTATGAGCCACTCAGTGAATTCCATGATGCTGAGTTAAACTACCTAGGGAAACTTGTTGCCCAGAATGGGATCCTTCCTCTTGCAACACCATGGTGCTGGGGCCTGAGTTTCCTGGGAAGGACAAGGTTATCTGCTCTCAAATTATATCAGGGAAACCAAACAGGCCTGGCCTGGAGGGCAAGACCCACTCTCTGAGGCTGAGGAATGGGACTGCTGGGCTCAGAGGGAGCCAGAAAGGGCGGCAGGAAGAGCAGTCCGTTGTCCCTGCCTTAGGATAGTTTTGCATTGAGTTGGCTCAGATCCATGCCTCAGCCTGCCTGGCCCTCGGCTCTGATTTGGAGAGTAAAAGGAGGGCCCTTGTCCAAGTTTAGAGCAAATTGGTATAATATGGAGCACAGGCAGCTTGAAGAATGTGCTCTGGGCACAGGGAGAGAGGAAGGACCCAGAAGTAAGAGCAGTTGGTAACTGGACGTGGGCAGAGGGGTTGTGAAGCCTGCAGACCCTCTCATGAGAGTGCTGGAGGGACCTCGAGAAAGGGTCCATGAAAACAGGACTTGTTTCCTGCCCAGCTGTAAAGGTGTAAGTGTTGATCAGTAAAAGAACTCTGGCCTTACCTTGTAGCACAACTGGGAATGAGACACTCTAGTTATAGTAGTCATACCAATTATGAGAACAAAGTAAAGTTCTTCTGTGACTTTGTAGAGTCTATAAAGTACCCTTGCAGTCTGCATCTCATTTAATCTTTTAAAGACAGGATGAGGACAGAATAATGTAATGACCCTAGCCAGATAACTATGCGGTTCTTTTTCTTGTTTTAAGGGTTTTTTTTACTTATTTGACAGAGAGAAAGCGAGAGAGGGAATACAAGCGAGAGGGGGGCGGGAAGGGAGAAGCAGGACTTCTGCGGAGCAGGGAGCACGATGTGGGAGTCATCTCCATGACTTTCTGAAGATCCTTTTTTCTCTTGGGCAAAATGGATCCTTCAGGGGCGCCTGGGTGGCTCAGTGGGTTAAAGCCTCTGCCTTCGGCTCAGGTCATGATCTCAGGGTCCTGGGATCGAGCCCCGCATCAGGTTCTCTGCTCTGCGGGGAGCCGGCTTCCCCCTCTCTTTCTGCCTGCCTCTCTGCCTACTTGTGATCTCTCTCTCTCTCTCTCTGTCAAATAAATAAATAAAATCTTAAAAAAAAAAGAACATTTAAAAAACAAAACAAAACAAAATGGATCCTTCAGGATCCTTTCGTGAAGTGTGAGGATTAGATTGGTGTGATTATTAGCCAATCTGGTTACTAGCTAGCTCGTAAGCTACATAAACTTACCAACTCTGAAGGAATCTTCAAAGATTTATTTCAAAAATTTTTCCAAAGGCTTGTGGCCAGGAAAAAGCCACAAATACTGCATGCTGCTCTTAATGGTAGGGAACCTTCTCTACCACAAGAAATCAACCTGCTGGGAGGGAGATATGACTATAACATCTAGCTGAAGGATAAACTTAGAAAACTTTTTGGTTTCCAAGGTGATCAGATTGAACAGAGAGGCAAAGAAGAGATATCACATTCACAGAGTACTTACTCCCTGTTAATTAATTAACTCACAAAGCTGTACAGGGTCCTGCCATGTATTCAGCCTGTGCTGAGCACAAGGATTACAAGGATGACAGGCCAGATGGAGTCCCAGCTCTCAGGGAGGTTACAGTATGGGGACATACAGTATCCTACTGCTTCCCAAATTGCAACTACTCTGTACAACTTTGCAGTTTCTGCTATTGCTGGCTGATATCTAAACCTGTAACTGCCTATTATTTTCCTTTATATCCACTAATTTATTTTATTATAAAAAGAAAACCAGCGTTTTTCTAATATATTAAAATAAACACTTAAATATAAAACTTGCAGTTTACATTGTAATTTATTTGATAAACTACAGGAAAACAAATAGTCTTGGGAAACAATGAACTTTGGAATGGAATGTTCCTTATAATTCTGTGAGATTCATTTTATTTTCCCCGATTTACAGATGGGAAGATGAAGGTCAAGACTGACGTCTTACTTTGGTTACCTAGGCAATAATTGATGGAGCTGTGATTCCAGTTGAAGTTGTGGGACTCCAAAGCCTATGTCTTTTTCACCATGGCTGGTTACTCTAAAGCTGCTTTAATCCTTCTACTTTGCCTCATGTAGCACATTTTGCACATAGGGGGTGGCATGACTGCTTTGTCTTCTCACAAACTCCAAGCATAACCAGAGGCTCAGGCCCAGGGGGACAAGAAGGAACTCTTCTCAAAGGGCGTATCTGACAATAGCCTGATGCATGGGATTATATGCAATGGGCTTGGTCTAACTTAGGCCTTAGTTTTTAGTATTACTGACTTTTCAAGCAAACCAATTAATACAAATGCCGGGCTACCGAGGACGTCCCTTTATAAATAAGCACAAAGGGGTGCCTCGGTGGCTCAGTCGTTGAGCGTCTGCCTTCGGCTCGGGTCATAGTCCTGGGGTCCTGGTATCGAGCCCCATGTCAGGCTCCCTGCTCCGCGGGAACCTGCTTCTAGCTCTCTCACTCCTCCTGCTTGTGTTACCCCCTTCACACTGTCTCTGTCAAATAAATAAATGAAAATCTTTTTTATAAAAGAGAAATAAGCAGTAAGCGTGACTTCTTTAGGAGGAAATGTGCTCTCAGAATAAACCTTAATCATACGTCTAGATGACAAGGGGAGAGGCAAAGTCATGCAGGCGGTATTCTGGCACTCTGGATATCTAATTCATACTTTCCAGTTTCAACAGAAATATAGGATGATCCTTCTATGTGCAGTATAACTAGTCTTATTTAATGTACGAAGCTACACCCTGCAAAATGTATTGTTATGCTCACTTCGCAAATAAGGCTGTTTACCGATTTACTAAGCTTCCTCAATGTCCCATAGGTAGCCAATTAGAAGGAGTTTGCTAGGCATGCTCCTTGCTCATCACTCAGGAAAGCTTGACATCTGTTTCATAAATGCAACCCAGAAACCCTGAAAGAATTATGTTATTACAAAGCTAGTCCCAATATTCTTTTTCCTAATAGGAAGTTTTCTCCCTTTCTATTTGTTAGAGTGTACCTTTATGTCACTCTCCTTCTTGAATGCAAGTTTTTTGGTGTATGTTAACTGTTATTTTTTCTTAATTCTTCAAGGCTATCATTTTACTCTCTTCTGGATTCATCCTGAGGTCAGTCTACTTATTAACCCTTCAAATGTAAAGTATCTTGTTTTGGTGGCTGCTTTTGTAATTTTATGTCTTTGATGATCTGCGGTTTCCCTAGGATGTATCCAGGTGTGGAATTTTTTTATTTTATTTTGTTCTAGTTTATTGCACTTCCTTAATTTGAGAGTTTGTGTCCTTTATCACTTTTGGAAAATGGTTAGCCATTATATTTTTTAATATTACCTCCTTGTCTTTTCCTGCTCTTATTTATTTTTTTCATTTTCATTTTTCTTCTTAAATGTATGCTAGGCTTTCGCACTGTTAACTATATATTTTATTTTATTATTTTTAAAAAGTTTTGGTAAAAAAAGAATTATTTTACTTTCACTGGGTTAAAATACCGTGCTATATTTTTCATATGTATAATATTGTTTTTCTAGAAATCCATACCTTACCTAGTGCTCATCACAAATGCACTCCTTAATTTCCATCAACATTTTCACACATCCCCCCACCCCATCCCCTCTGGTAACCATTGGTTTGTTTTCTACAGTTAAGAGTCTTTTTCTCGGTTTGTTTTCTTTTTTCCTTTGCTCATTTGTTTTGTTTCTTAAATTCTACCTATGAGTGAAATCATATGGTATTTGTCTTTCACTTACTGGCTTATTTGGCTTAGCATTATCCTAACTCCATCCACATATTTGGAAATGGCCAGATTTCATTCTTTTTTATGGCTGAGGAATAGCCCATCCTATATAATATGGCATCTTCTTTATCCATTCATCAGTTGATGGACTCTTAGACGGTTGTCATAATTTGGCTATTGTAGAAAATGCTACTATAAATATTGGGACGCATGTGTCCCTTTGAATTAGTGTTTTTATATTCTTTGGGTATATACACAATAACTTGCTGGATCAGAGTGGTTCAATTTTTACCTTTTTTAGGAACTTCTATACTTCTCTCCACAGTAGCTGCACAAGTTTGCATTCCCACCAACAGTACACAAGCATTCCCCTTTCTCTGCATTCTTGCCAACACATGTTGTTTCATGTGTTGTTGACTTTAGCCATCCTTGCAGGTGTGAGGTGATATCTCATTCTAGTTTTGATTTGCCTTTCTGCGATGGTAAGGATTGATTAACATCTTTTCATGTATCTTTTGGGCATATGTATTTCTTTGGAAAAATGTTCATGTCTTCTGCCCGTTCTATAATTGGTTTATTTTTTTCAAGGTATTTAAGTTCCTTATATATTTTGGATACTAATTTTTATAGGTTATGTCATTTGCGAATATCTTGTACCATTTAGTAGGCTGCCTTTTAGTTTTGTTGACTGTTTCTTTGGTGCACAGAAGATTTTTATTTAATGTAGTCACAATGATTTATTTTTGCTTTTAATTTCCTGGCCTCAGGAGATTATCTAGACAAATGTATGTCCAATGTCAGAGAAATCCTTGCCTGTGCTCTTTACTAGGATTTTTTTATGGCTTCAGGTCTCACATTTAGGTACTTAATATATTTTGAGTTTATTTTTGGGCATGGTATTGGAAAGTGGTCCAGTTTCATTCTTTTGCATGAAGCTGCTCAGTTTTCCTAAGAGCTTTTGAGATTTTTTTCTCCATTGGATACACTTTGTTGACGATTAACCTACCATAAAATTTTGGATTTATTTCTGGGTTTTATATTCTGTTGCTCTATGTTTCTATTTTTGTGGCACTACCAAACTGTTTTGGTTACTACAAATTTCTAACATAACTTGAAGTCTGGAATTGTGTTGCTCAAAGCTTTTTCTTGGGACGCCTGGGTGGCTCAGTTGGTTAGGCGGCCTCCTTCGGCTCAGGTCATGATCCCAGGGTCCTGGGATCGAGTCCCACATCGGGGTCCTTGCTCGACGGGGAGCCTGCTTCTCCCTCTGCCTCTGCCTGCCTCTCTGCCTACTTGTGATCTCTCTCTCACTCTCTCTCTGACAAATAAATAAACAAAATCTTTAAAAAAAAAAAAAAACTTTTTCTTTGCAAGGTTTTTCTTTTCTTTTTCAAGGATACTTTATGAGTTTGGGGTCCTTTGTGGTTCCATACACGTTTTAGGATTGTTTGCTCTAGTTCTGTGAAAAATGCTGTTGACATTTTGATAGGGATTGGATTAAACTGGTAGATTGGGGGTGCCTGTCTGGCTCAGTGCTTTGAAGCCTCTGCTTTCGGCTCAGGTCATGATCTCAGGGTCCTGGGCTCGAGCCCCCGCATTGGGCTCTCCTCAGCAGGGAGCCTGCCTCCCCCTATCTCTCTGCCTGCCTCTCTACATACTTGTGTTTTCTCTTTCTCTGTGACAAATAAATAAAATCTTTTAAAAAAATAAATATGAAGACTGAATTGGGTTGTATAGACATTTTAAGAATATTCTTCTAATCCATGAACCTGGAATGTTTTTCCATATCTTTGTGTGATACTCATTTTCTTTCATCATTTTATAATTTTCAGAGTATAGGCCCAAGTAAAACTCCTTGGTTAAGCTTATTCTTAGGTATTTTGTTCTTTTGATATATTCATAAGTGAGATAATTTTCTTAATTTCTTTTACTGATAGCTCAGTATTTTTCTATAGAAATCTAAGCAATTATATATATAATTTTTATCCTGCTCTTTTATTAAATCCCTTTATTAATTTTAAGTATTTTTGGTGGTCTTTATGGTTTTAGTGTATAGTATCATGTCATCTGCAAAGAGTGACAATTTTAACTCTTTTCCAATTTTAATGCTTTTTTCTTCTTTTTCTTTTCTTTTTTCGGTTTTTATTTAAATTCCAGTTAGTTAACTTTCACTAATTTTATTTTCTCATAAATAATTCTAATTCTAAATTAATTTTTAACAAATATTATTTTCAGGTGTATAATATCGTGATTAAACTTTTCCATATAATACCCAGTACTCAGCACAACAAGTATTCTCCTTAATTCCCTTCACCTAGTTAAGATTATTTTTCTTGGTTTGCCTCTATCTCTCTTTTTTCCACTTTTCTTTTTTGCTTTGTTTCTTAAATTCCACATACGAGTGAAATTATATGGTATTTGCCTTTGTCTAACTGAAAGATTTTTTCTTTTCTTTTATTTTAATTTAATTTTATTTTTTTGGTGTTCCAAGATCCATTGTTTAGGCACCACACCGGGGGCTCCATGCTACAAATGCTCTCCTTAATACTCACGACCAGGCTCACCCGAACTCCACCCCCCTCTCTTTCAGAACACTCTTTGTTTCTCAGATTCCACAATATCTCATGGTTCGTCTTTCCCTCCTGTTTACCCCAATTCAATTTTCATTTCCTTCTCCTAATGTGTTCCATGTTATTCCTTCTGCTCCTCAAGTAAGTGAAACCATAATGATAATAGGCTTTCCCTGCTTGACTTATTTCACTCAGCATAATCTCCTCACTCTCGTCCATGCTCATGAAAAAGAGGGGTATTTTTCCTTTCTGATGGGGGATAATAGTCTATTGTGTATATGGACCATATCTTCTTTATCCATTCATCTGTAGAAGGGCATCTTGGCTCTTTCCACAGTTTAGCCATTGTGGCCATTACTGCTAAGAACATTGGTGTATATTTGGCACTTCTTCTCACTTTATTTGTATCTTTGGGGTAAATACCCTGTAGTGCAATTTCAAGGTAATAGGGTAGCTCTATTTTTAATTTTTTGAAGAATCTCAGCTTTTCCCCATTGAGGATAATATTCACTGTGGGATTTTCATAGAAAGGTTTTATGAAGTTGAGGATTATTCCCTCTAGCCCTATACTCTGAAGAGTTCTAATCAGGAAACGATCCTCTATTTTGTCAAATGTCTTTTTCTGCATCAATTGAGAAGACCACAGTGTTCTTCTCTCTTCTTTTATTGATTTGCTCTAGCACATAACGGATTTGCAATTGTTGAACAACCCTTGCATCCCAGAGATAAATCCCACCCCGTCCTGGTGGATAATATTTTAATGTGCTGTTGGATCTTATTAGCTAGGATCTTGTTGTGAACATTGGCATCGATATTCATGATAGATGTAGGACAGAAATTCTTTTTGATGCGGTCTTTGCCGGGTTTGGGGATCAAGGTAATGCTGGCTTCATAGAAAGAGTCTAGAAGTTTTCCTTCTGTGTCTATTTTTTCCCTCAATTACTTCTATTTTATTTTTTCAGTGTTCCAAGATTCATTGTTCATGTACCACACCCACAGTTTGGAAAATAACTATTATTTCTTCTTTGAGTGTTTGGAAAAATTCCCCAGGGAATTCCTGAGGTATGGGCTCTTGTTTTTTTGGAGGTTTTTAATCACTGCTTCAATCTCATTACTTGATATTGGTGTATTCACACTTTTAATTTCTTCCTGTTTCCATCTTAGAAGTTTATATGTTTCCAGAAATGCATCCATTTATCAAGTTCTTCTAGGTTGCTTAGCTTATTGGCATACAGCAATTGATAATAATTTCTGATGATTGTTTCTATTTCCTTGGTGTTAGTGGTAATCTCCTTCCTTTCAGCCATAATTTTATTATTTTGGCCTTATCTCTTTTCTTTTGGATTAGTTTAGCCAGTGGTTTATCTACCTTTTAATTCTTTCAAAAAACAAACTTCTGGTTGCATGATATGTTCTGTTTCTCTAGTTTCTAACTCTTTGATCTCCGCCCTATTCTTATATCCATGGCAGAAAAATCTGCGAGGAGTTGTCTTAATTTGTTGCTGATTTTCCTGTTCTTTAAGGTGAAAAAGCTGTTGTACTTGAGATTTTTCAATTTTTTTGAGTGAGGCTTGGATGGCTAGATATTTCCTTCTTAGGACAGCCTTTGCCATATCCCCTAGGTTTTGGACTGATGTGTCTTCATTCTCATTGTTTTCCATGAATTGTTTAATTTCTTCTTTGATTTCCTAGTTGATCCAAACATTCTTAGGCAGGATACTCTTTAGCTTCCAAATGTTTGTATGCCTTCCAAACTTTTTCTTGTGGTTGAGTTCCAATTTCAAAGCATTGAGGCCTGAGAATATGCAGGGAATCATCTCAGTCTTTTGGTCTTGGTTGAGTCCTGATTTGTGACCCAGTATGTGGTCTATTGTGGAGAAAGTTCCATGTGCGCTCGAGAAGAATGAGTATCCTTTTGTTTTATGGTGAAATATTCTGTATATATCTGTGAGGTCCATCTGGTACAATGTGCCATTCAATGCTCTTGTTTTCTTAATGATTTTCTGCTGAGATGATCAGTCTTTTGCTGAAGGTGGTGTGTTAAGATCCCCTTAAATTAATATATTCCTATCAATGTGACTCTTTAGTTTGATTAACATTTGGCTTATGCAGCTGGCTTCTCCCATATTGGGGGCGTAATTATTTACAATTGTTAGATCTTCTTGGTGGATAGACCTTTTAAGAATGATATAATGTCCTTCTCTCTCTCTGACTACAGTCTTTAGCCTAAACTCTAATTTATCTGCTATGTGAATCCTGGCCACAGGTTTATTTCAAGGCCCATTGGCATGAAAGATAGTTCTCTATCCCTTCACTTTCAGTCTTCATGTATCTTTACTTTCCAAATGTGCCTTGGGAGACAGCATATGGACGGGTCCTATTGTTTTATCCAGTCTGTGACCTTTGCTGTTTTATCAGAGAAATTAGGCCGTTCATATTGAGAGTGGTTATTGAAAGATAAGTTTGTATTGACATCATGTTGCCATGAAGTCCTTTTTTGTATAGATTGTAAGTTTTGGTTCTATGTCACTCTTGGGTATATTCTTCTTCTATAGAACACCCCCTTAATATTTCTTGTAGTAATGGCTTGGTGGTCTTGGAAGTTCTGTATCTCTCCAACCATTTTGAATATCAGCATTGCTGGATAAAGTATTCTTGGCTGTATGTTCTTCTCATTTAGTGCCCTGAATATGCATTGCCAGATCTTTATGGCTTGCCAGGTTTCTGTGGACCTGTGAGACATTATTCTGATGGTACTTCTTCTGGATATAAGAAATCTCTTCCACTTAGCTGCCCTTAGGACCTGTTGTCTAGAATTATGATTCCAGCCTTTTACATTTAAGTTTCGGGAGGTCTTTCTAGATTCATTGATCTTGGGGGGATGATTCTTCCTCTAGGACACGAACACTTTTTTCATTCTGCAGACTAGGGAGATTTTCATTCAGTATGTGTATGATTATATCTTCTAGTCTTTTCTCTTTCACCACCCTCTCAGGGATGCCAGTAATTATGATGTTGGAACTTTTCATGGCATCATTTATTTTCCTAATTCTCTTTTCATGGCTTCTAAGCTGTTTGTTCCAGGCCTCCTCCTTATGCTTCTTTTCTATCTGTCTTCTAAATCACTAATTTGATCTTCTGCATCGCTTACCCTAAATGTTAGGGTTTTTAGATTAGATTGGATCTCTCTGATACCATTTTTTAGTACTGCCAAATCAGCCCTCTGTTCCACCCTTAGAGTTTCTATGTTAGCATTAATGGTATTCTCCAACCTAGCTGTTGCATATATAATTTTTACTTTGAATTCCCTTACTGACATACTGTTTATGTATATATCCAATAATTCTTTGGCAGACGGCACACAGTCTTTGAATTTTCCCACTGCTGAGAGTTTCTCCTCCTTGTTATTTTGGTAAGTGTTGGTTGAGGGGACGTATACTTGCTTATATCAACAACGATACAGGAAAGGTGCACCCTGGAAAGCTTTGGAGCAGTTGGAAATCAAAATCACCATCAAAAAGGAGGAAAAAAGAATGAAAGAGAGAGAAGAAGGAAAATAAGAAAAAAGTTGGCCAAAATGAGCCCCCAAAGTAAGTTTTATATGTACATAAACAAAAACGAACAAGAAAAAGACAAACACAAGTAAAAGATAAGAAAGAAATAGAAAATGAACTTGCTAAAAATGAAAAAGAAAATGAAGAGCTAAAATGAACCTCAATAATAAGATTACATTGTACAAATATTAACACTTTTTTAGTTAGAAACACTAACAGAAGAATAAGATGGGAAAATGGTTATAAACCCTCAATGTGGGCAAGAAATCTTATTTCATTCCTTTCTGTGTGAATCTTATCTTTGTTAATGGACTCAGCTTTCCAAAGATAATGGTTTTTATATATAAACTGGTTTATATATGTGTACTATTGAATAGGGAAAAAGGATTACCTTGAAGCTTATATCTATATGTATTAAAAAAAAGATACACAGGTATATGTAAGAAAAAATTTCAACTTAAAAAGTTATGGAATATGTTGTATTAAACCTCTAGCTGTAAGGTTGAGTATGTATAAAAAATTAAGAGGGGTGCTTGGGTGGTTCACTTGGTTAAAGCCTCTGCCTTGGGCTCAGGTCATGATCTCAGGGTCCTGTGTTCAAGGCCCACAACGGGCTCTTTGCTCACTGGGGAGCCTGCTTTCCCCTCTATCCCTGTTTCTCTGTCTGTGTGTGATCCCTCTCTGTCAAATAAATAAATAAAAATCTTTAAAAAATTAAAAGAAGTGTGAGAGTGAATTTTAAAAAAGAAAAAAGAAAGAAAAAAGTTAAGTCTATGAAATAAACAGAATTTGGGGCTATACCAGGAGATTAATTTAGTGTTTTCCCCTAATGTTGGGGATTTACATTTTTATTGGGGCCCTGTGTTGATAGTTCTCTTGTTTATTTAACCTGTCTTCTCTGGTAGGAGTCTGCTGTGTTCTTTTCTAGTCAATCTTGCTTTTGCTGAGTTGCCCTCCCCCATCAAGGGGCTGGGCTCTGTGGAAATTAGTTTTCAGACTTTTTTCTTTGGAGATTTTTGTTCTTTGGAGGCTTTTTGTGGCTTTTCAGAGGGTAAGTGGAAAGTAAACTGTCCACACCCAGACCTCCGCCCCAGAGAGAAGCCTCAGTCTGCTCCTCTCCAGGTGGTCCAGAATACACAGACTCCCACTCTGCATACTCCGTTGAGCACAACAATCTCTCACAGGGAGGCCACACCCCCAGCCACCATCTCAGTGGTCGCCCGACACCCCCATTTTCTCTTCACCTCTGTGCCACTAAAACCACAAAAAATTTTGGTCCTGGCGACCCCGAACCCGGGTGGCTGCAATTTCCAGGTCTGCTTTCTGGTGTCCATGACCAAGCTGGGTGCACTCACTCCCAGTTGTGCAGGTCGCAGAAGGCTGTGGGCTGAGAGACCCCAACTGGAGTCCATGCTGTGTTCTCTCAGGCATGGGCTCTATGCACTCAGAAACGACGGATGTGCAGGACATGCAAGGCTGCGGGCCCACAGGCTTTTGGCTGGCGCCCCCAACAGGCTCTCTCAGGCACGGGCAGGAGTACACCCAGCCTGAGAGGTTGTGCAAGCAGTGGAAAGCCTCAGGATCAGGGACCGTGGACTGGAAACCCCGCTGGGCTTTCTCTGGTACAGGTGGTTGCGCGGTGTCTGTCCTGGGACCATGGGCTTAGGCCCGTGCCCATCACTGCCTGATTCCACCAGTTGCCCCTTAATATCTTTTGCTATTTTTGTGTGCTTTTTACCAGAATTCATGGTAGTGCTGCCCCCCAGTCACTTTCATATTGGGGTATTACTTTCCGATGGTCTCCCTCGGAGACCCCTCTCTCTTCTTTTTATACTCCGATATCAGTCTGAGCATTCCCACTCTGCTTTACCCTCCATTGATGATTTTCTGCCCCATAGAAATCTAGGTGTATATAATCTCAGGCTGATTTCATGGGTGCTCCTAGTGTTCTAGTAGCTATTTAGCTCTTTTCAGGGGACTATTTGAAACAGGGTCTCCTAATTCTCTGCCATCTTGCCCCCCAGGCCATCTGGCTTTGGTTCTATTTTCAACTTTTCTCTGGCTGTTCAGGTTTTTTCGGGTTCCATACAAATTTTAGGATTGTTTATTAATTTTGTGGAAAATGCCAATGGATTTGGATAGGGATTTGAATATGCAGATTGCTCTAGGCTGCATAGACATTTTCACAAAGTTTACTCTTCCAATCCATGAGCATGTGATTTTTTCCATATCTTTGGGTGTTCCTCAATTCCTTTCATGAGCGTTCTGTTGTTTCAAGAGTACAGATGCTTGCTCACTTTACTTAGGTTTATTATTTGGTATCTTGTTTTTTTTGTGCAATTGTAAATGAGATTCATCCTTCTGCCTCATTGTTAGTGTGTAGAAAGGCAACTGATTTCTGTGCATTTTTTTATTCTGCCACATTGGTGAATTGATCTGACTTCTACAAAACTTTGGTCAGAGTCTAAGTTTTTCACATAAAATATGTCTTCTATGAAAAGATAGGGTTTGACTTCTTTGCCAATTTGAAAGCATTTTATTTCTTTTTCTTTTCTGACTACTGAGGCTAAGATTTCTAGTACTATGTTGAACAGTAGTGAGAGTGGATATCCCATTCATATTCCTGACCTTAAGAGAAAATCTCTCAGTTTTTCCACATTGAGAATGATTTTGCTATAGGCTTTTATGACATTGAGGTATGCTCCCTCTATCCCTATACTTAGAAGAGTTTTCATCAAGAAATGATGCGGTGCTTTGTCAAATGCTTTTTCTGCATAAGTTGAGAGGATCTTATGGTTCCTGTCTTTTCTTTTACTATTGTTCTCTATCACAATGGTTAATTTATGAATGTTGTATCACCCTCATAAGCCACAAGTAAACCACACCTGATCATGGTGAATAAACCTTTTAATATACTTTTGGAGCTTACCAGCTAGGATCTCTGTGAGTATTTTGGCATTCATGTTCATCAGTGGTATTTGTCTGTAATTCTCCCTTTTTTTTTTTCCCAAATACTTTTATTTTATTTTTTCAGTGTTACAAGATTCATTGTTTATGTACCACACCCAGTGCTCCATGCAATACGTGCCCTCCTCAATACCCACCACCAGGCTCGCCCATCTCCCCACCCGCTCCCCTCCAAAACCCTCAGTCCCTTGTTCTGAGTTCACAGTCTCTCATGGTTCTTCACCCCTCCGATTTCCTCCAAATTCATCCCTCCCCGCCCTCTCACAATGTCCTCCATGTTTTTCCTTACGCTCCACACGTAAGTGAGACCATATGATA
>CM052885.1:78257402-78281740 GCA_028534135.1 Potos flavus
ATATACTGGTTTTGGGGTATTATTGGGAGCTTAATATATTGATTTCCCCTACTGTAGGGGTTTTATATTTTTATGGGGGCCCTGTGGTTATTGTCTTCTTGTTTTTGGGTTGTCTTCTGGGGGAGGGGCCTGTCGCGTTGTTTTCCAGTCAATCTTGCTTGGGTTGAGTCGCCCTGCCCCCCAATCGAGGGGCTGGGCTGTGTGGAAAACAGTTTTTCAGGCTTCTGCTTTCTGGAGGTTTTCGCTCTGTGCAGTTTTTTCACCTTTTCAGAGAGTCCAAGCAAGGAGTCTGCCCGTCCCCAGGCCTCCGCGTCACAGAGAAGTCTCAGTCTGCTCCCCTCTGCGAACCGTTCTCACCGCAGCCCGCCACAGGTGGTGCGCACCCCAGCCACCATCCCAGTGTCCCCGAGAGGCCCTCAGTAGCCTCTGCACCCTCACGCGACCAAAGCCGCGAGGTCTAGGAAACTGGTTTCTGGTGGCTGCCCGCGCCGCGACTGCTGTCCGGGCTCCCGGTCCACGCGGGTGCGCTCAGATTCCTGCCCCAAGCGGCCGCGTTCTCTCCAGCCTCTGGGCGGAGGGCGCCTCCGGTTCTCTCCCCCTCGCGCGGGGCACAGGGCGCGAGCCGACGGCGTTAACGCGGGCGGAGAACACAGCGCTCGTCCCGCCCGCCGCTCTTTTGTGTCTGGAGGCCCCGACGCCGAGCTGTGGCAGCCTCCAGGCCGTGCAGCAGATTTCTAAAAGTTCCGATTTTGTGCTCCGCAGCTTGCGGCTTGCCAGGAGCCGGCCCCTCCCCCCGTGGTCTGTCTTCCCGTAGCTTCGGATCCACTTTTCCGCAAGTCCTACCTTCCAGAAAGTGGTCGATCCTCTGTTCTTAGAGTTGCTGTTCTTCTTCTCTTCTATCTCCTGCTAAGTTTGTAGTTGTTTAAAGTGCTTTGATAACTATCTAGCTGAACTTCTGGGATCAGTCACTATCTCCACCTCCTACTTCTCCGCCATCTTGCTCTTCCCTCTCCTGTAATTCTCCCTTTTGATGGAGCCATTGGTTTTGGGATCAAGGTCATGTTGGCCTCAGAACATTTTTGAAAGTTTTCTTTCCATTTCTATTTTTTGAAACAGCTTCAGTAGAATAAGATTTATTTCTTCTTCAAATGTTTGGTAGAATTCCCCTATGAAGCCGTCTGGACCTGGACTCTTGTTTTTTCGGAGGTGTTTGATTACTGCTTCAGTTTCCTTCCTGGTTATGGGTCGGTTCAGAGTGTTTATTTCTTCCTGTTTCTCTCTTCGTTGTTTATAAGTTTCTGGGAAGTCATCCATTTATTCCAGTTTACCAACTATGTTAGCATATCTTTGCTCATAATATGTTCTTAATATTGTATTTCCTTAGTGTTAGTCATGACCTTTCCCCTTTCATTCATGATTTCATTAATTTGTGTACGTTCTCTTTGCTTTTGGATAAGTTTGGCCAGAGATTTATCTTTCTTATTAATTCTTTCAAGAACAAACTTCTAGTTTCATTGATCTGTTTTACTCTTATTCTGCTTTCTATTTCATTTATTTCTTCTGTAATCTTAATTATTTCTCTTTTCCTACTAGGCCTAAGCTTTAGTCTTCCTTCTCCTTGTCTTTTAGTGAAAGATTATACCTATAATAATATTTCTAATTTTTTGATAGGTTTGGAAGGCTATGTTCCTCCCTCTTAGGACCAACTTTGCTGTATCCTCTTGGTTTCTTTTTATTTTATTTATTATTTATTTATTTGAGCGAGAGAGCAAGTAAGAGAGAGGATGAGAGGGGAGAAGTTTAGAGGGAGAAGCAGACTCCCCGTGGAACTGGGAGCCTGAAGAGGGACTCGATCCCAGGACTTCAGGATCATGACCTCAGCCGAAGGCAGTCACCCAACCAACTGAGCCACCCAGGCGCCCCATATGCCATTAGTTTTGAACCAAATATATTCGTTCTCATTAGTTTCAAAGAATAGTTAAAGTACTTCTTTAGTTTCCTGGTTGGCCCAATCTTTCTTCTCCTTAACCTCCAAATATTTGAGTTCCTTCCAAATTTCTTCTTCTAATTGACGAAGCACCGTAGTCTGTGCTGGAAATATGCAAGGAATAATCTCAGTCTTTAGGTATTAGTTGAGATCCAATTTGTGACCTGTATGTGATCTATTCTGGAGAAAAATCCATGGGAACTTGCGAAGAATGAGTACTCTGTTTATTTAGGATGGGACATATAAGATGAATATATCTCTGAATTCCATCCTTTCTAGTGTTTCATTCAAAGCCCTGGTTTTTTTGTTGTCCTGCTTAGACGATCTGTCCATTTTTATTAGTGTGGTGTTGATGTCACCTATTATTAATGTATTGTTATTGATACCTATCTTTAATTTGGTTACTGTATATATAATTGGCTTCTCCCTTGTTGGGGGCAAAAATATTTACAATTATTAGATCTTCTCCACTCTTTATCTATGACATATTTTACCTCTACATCTCTTACTAAAGTCTTTTGTATAAATCTAATTTGTCTCATTTGCAGATTGCTACCCCAGCTTTATTTTGAGGTCCATTAACATAGTAAATTGTTCTCTAACCCCTCATTTTCAGTCTAGAGATGTCTAGGTCTAAAATGAGACTTTTGTAGGCAGCATATGGATAGCTCTTGGTTTTTTATCCAATCTGATATACTATGTCTTTTGGTTGGAGGTTTTAGTCCTTTTAAATGCAGAGTAAGTATTGAAAGATATGAATATAGAACCATTGTACTACCTGGAATATCCCTGTTTCTATAGTCTCGTTTTGGTCTATGTGACTCTTGGCATCTCTTTGTTTACCATATCGCCTTTAGCATTTCTTGCAGGGCTGGCTTTGTGGCCACATATTCTTCCAGTTTGTGTATGTCCTGAAGGCTTATAATCTCTCCTTACATTCTGAATTACAGACTTACTGGAAAAGGAATTCTCTTCTGCATTTTCTTCTTATTTAGTACCGTAGTATATCTTGGCAGCACTTTCTGGTCTGCCAGGTTTCTGTGGATTGGTCTAATGTTATTCTGATGTTACTCTCTCCATATGTAAGGAATCTCTTCTCCTTATCTCCTCTCAAGATAGCTTCTTTTTTTAGATTTGCAAGCTTCATTATGTCACGATGTTGATGTATTTTTATTTGTATTTGGAGGAGTTTTCTCTACCTCTTGGCCATGAATGATGATTTCCTTCCCCAGATTAGGGAAGTTCTCCGATATAATTTTCTCAAATATAAATGAGTAATGAGTGCCCCCCCCCACCCTCTCAGGCACCACAATAACTCTGACATTTGTTCATTTCAGGGCATCATTAATTTCTTGAAGTCTTTCTTCATGGTCTAGTTTTCTTTCTCTTCCTCAATTTCCTTCCTTTCCATCAGTCTGTTCTCTAGATCACTTATTCTCTCTTCTGCCTGTCTGGCCCTAGCTAGAGAATCCAGTTTAGACTTCATCTCATTCATAGCATTTTAAGTTTCTACCTGATTAGATCTCCTTTCTACCCTTCGAGTATCTGTATTTTCATATATGCTTTTTTCAAGGCTGGTTATTAACATAATTGTTAACTTGAATTCCAACTCTGAAAACTTTCTTATATCTATATTCCTTATCTCTGTGGTAGAGAACATTGGCTTTTGTTCTTTTTTCTGTGATTTCTTCCTTCTAATCATCTTGCCCAGAGAAGGATTGGTGAGTAAATTAGCAGAGTCCAATATATCAACCATGACTGACGCAAAATAAAACAAAGAAAAATTCAAAATGTTCAGAAGTCACCACGGAGGGTAAACAGAAGTGAAATGAAACAAAATAATTAAAAAGGGGGGCAGGGAAAGTAATAATATAATCTTGCTGTGTGGACAAAGCTGAAGGACACAGTTGTTCCTGATGGAATTTGGTCTGTGTGTTGAAGAAACTACATCCCACAATTGCAAAGAAATCAATATATTTTATAGATATAATATAAAATTGAATAGAGTTAAAAAAGGACTTATTGAAGCATACATCAATAAAATGTAGATGTAAAAAATCAAAAATTAAAAGCGACTTTAAAAATATATTGGTAAAATAAGAATGTAGTTGAAGTGGGGAAAAAGGTAAAAAAACTGGAAAATTTTAGACCGAAATATAAATGATTTGTGAGAAAACATCTGCAGCTCAATGTACTATTTTCCCTTGGCACTAGAGTTTTACTGTCTCGTGGGATCCTTAAACTTGAAGTCCAGCTCTTAATTCAGTCTAGCCTTTGGGGGGGACCTGCTATGCTGTTCCTCAGGTGTCTTTGCTGGGACAGATTTGCCCCAAGCTTTGTCAGGGGGATGGGCATAACATAAGCTGGTCCTCTGTGTGGCTTTTTTTCCCTGGAGGCTTTTCATGCCTTTCAGAAGGTCAGAGCACAAATGGCCGAGCCCAGATCTTTAGCCCAGTGCTGAGAGTTCAAGGTCTCCCTTCTTCAATAAACCCACTGGTACAAACTATTTTCACTTTTATGTGTACCAAACTCCACCAAATCTTGCAGTCATGCTCACTGAAATCCTCCTGGGGGAGTCCCAGGGATGGGTGAAGGTCCCCGCCCTTTTTGTCTTTGCAACAGCATATGGTTGCAATTTTGAGCACAAACACTGTTCTATTTTTCCCAGGTCATGGCTGGGTGCAACCCTTCTGTCCTTTTCAGGGCCAACACCACCCTGAAAGCTGTTGCCTTTTCGTGGGTGCAGCCCTTTTGTCCCCCCAGGTGATTGTAAATGGCCCATATGTTCCAGTCCTTTTCAGGGTGTTCAGGCAAGGAGAAGTCAGCAGACTGGCCTGGCTTGTGGTTTATGGCCACCCCAACTGAGAGTTCCTCCTGGGCTCACTGACGATAACTAGTTTCCTATTTCCATTGCTTGTGCACTCTATCGGTTTGGGCACAAGTTCATTCTGTGTCTTCTGGGATCTTGAGACCACAATAAGCCACCTAGAATTCTGCCATTTTCATCCCCTGGAGCCCCTTTCAGAAAGGAATGTCTCTTTCTGGAACTTTTTTCTAAGGGTTCTGATTTTCTGCTCCAGTGTTATATCCATTTCCAGTAGCCTGCTTATGGAGTCTCCTTGCCCTCCTCTGTTTATCTTCTGATCTCTCCCTGCAGTTTCATGACTCTACACCTCCTGGCTTGCAAAAATCAGTCTCTTTACTTTTTGTAGAATTCCCGATATATTTTCTTACACCTCAAGCTCAATTCGTTGGTGTTCAGAATGGTTTGATAGGTATCAAGCTACTTTCAAGGAACCAGATGAAATGAGGTCCCTACTCTTCCACCCTCTTGTCTCTCTCCCATTCTGTATCTTTTGATGGGAGGATTTCGTCCATTTACATTCAAAGTAGTTTTTGATTGGTATATATTTATTGCTACTTCAATTCTTGTTTTATGTTTGTTTTTATTTTTCTCTGTTCCTTTTTTCTCTTTCTCTTTTCTCTCATGATTTTTTGGATTCCTTTAGTTGAAACACTTGGATTCCATACCCTTTATTTTTTGTATATTTACTACAGGTGTTTTAGGTGGGATACCATTAGGTTTATATATATATCACTTATATGCATAGCAGTCTATATTAAGTTGATGGTCACTTAAATTTGAACCCACTCTAAAAATCACAGTATTTTTACTCTCCACACAAGGTATATGTTGTCATACTTAACATACTTTTATTTTGTAAGCCCCTTGACAGATTTTTATTGCTATAATTGATTTTACTGCTTTTATTCTTTAACCTCTGCACTCTTTCTAAAAGTGATTAATCTACAAATTTTATTATAGTTTTACATACCTGCAAGAGTTTTTCCTTTTCTAATTTTCCTAATCTTGATTATGGCCTTTTATTTCCACTCACCTAATTCTTCTAAACATTCTTGTAAAGATGGATTAGAGATAATTAACTCATTTAACTCTTCTTTATGTGGAAAATTCTTTAACTCTCCTTCTAATCTGAAAGATGTCCTCCTTGGATAAAATATTCTTGATTGCATGTACTTTTTCTTTCACCAACTTAAATATATCATGCCACTTTCTTATGGCCTGTGAAGTTTCTGCTGAAAAATCGCCAGACAGCCTTATGATATGTCCCTTGTATGTAATCACTTATTTTTCTTGCTGCTTTTAAAATTATCACTTATCAATAGTTTTTTGGCATTTTATTTTTAGTTGTCTTGCTGTGTATCTCCTTGAATCAATTTTGTTAAGGACTTTCTTTGCCTCTTGGATCAAGATATCTGTTTTCTTCCCTCGATTAAGGGGAGCTTTCTTCTATTATTTCTTCAAATAGATTTTTGTCTGCTTTTATTTCTATTCTCCTTCTGTGATCCCTAGCATGGTTTTTAAAATTTCATTTATTTATTTGACAGAGAGAGAGAGAGGGAGAGAGGGAACAAAGGCAGGGGGAGAGGGAGAGGGAGGAGTAGGCTTCCTGCAAAGCAGGGACAGTGATGTGGGCTTGATCCCAAGACCCTGGGATCATGAACTGAGTGGAGGGAAGACGTTTAATGGCTGAGCCACCCATGCACACTGGGATCCCTTAATTTCAATTGATATTCAAATGATATTATGCTTGATGATTTCACTGAGTTCCCTTATCCTAGTCTCATTTTTCATTTTTCTTTTTTCTTCTTGTGGTTCAGCTTGAATGCTCTCCAATACTCTCTCTTCCAGATCATTGCTCTATTCTTCCACCTCCTCTAATCTGCCTTTGATTCCGTCTTATGCATTTTTAATATCAATTATAGAATTCTCTGTGACTTTTTAAATTTTGTTTCTTTGTTTAAAGTCTTACTGAGATTCTCTGCTCTTTTCTCAAGTCCAGTGATTATTTTTATGACCATTATTTTGAATTCTTTATCAGGTATATTGCGTACATTCATTGCATTTATTCCTTTTCTGTAAATTTTTCCTTGTCTTTCATTCTTTTGGAAGAAATTTTTCTGTGTCCTCACTTTCTCTAACGAAGTGTTTTTTTCTATAAATTAGGAAAATGAGCTGCCTTCTCACCTGAATATAGTGACCTTATGAATAAGAAGGCTGTGTCCCTCTTTTAAATGTGCCATTAATTTTCAGAAATGTTTTGAAAATATATGGTCAGAGGAGAGGAAAAATATGATAGGGTTTTTTCCCCCATTACTTAGATCTTTTCACCAATACCGTGGCTGCAGGTACTGAAAAAATTAACTATGAAATTTAATTTTTATATACCTTTCTTCTGGGGTAAATTAAACCTATATATTTAAATTTTAAGGTAAATTATGCATAATAATAAGGGTTTTCATCTATGACATCACAAATCTTTAAACTTTGATAGTTACACTATAGCTACTTAATTATTATTGATATCTATTTTTAAAATGGTGACTCTTTCATTGTTCATAGAAATATCTTATGCAAAAAATATATATTTGATAGCCTCCTGCAAACAAGCCATATTTCCAACAATTCCAAATAAGAAAAACAAATTTCACTATAAAATATCTTGATTTACCTGATATGGCTTAAAAATTGGAGAATTAAGTCTACCTGAGAGAAGCTTTGATTCAAAAGATACATCTGATGATTCTCTCACCTTAAAACAAATAAGCATAAACCTAAATAAGCTTATAAATAATGAAAGTGTTTACTCAGCTATAGTAAAGGTATGAAAGACACAAGATACAGTACTGGGACAAAAAAATTAGCATTAGTACTAAGGCAGTGTAAGAATTTTGAGGGTGGAAGCACGTGTCCTCACATGGAATTCATTCATGGGGACAATGATTGCAGTGAAGAAGCTCTGTAATCTCCCAGGAAGACAGGACAATGGATGGGTATTACTCCAGGAGCAAATTTTTCTGGGGATGCAAGTGATTCTGAAAAGTCTTATAACCAGTGTGGAGAAGGGAGACTAATTTTCTATGATGTCTTTAAAGTCAATGTACCTCAGCAGCTGAATTGAAAAATTATAATTACATCCATATATGGTGAAAACGAATTTAAGAGCATACCTCAGGGGATTAAAAAACCTTTTTCTCTTTCTCCAGATCTGGTGAATATTTTGTTTTACATATAAATTTGGTATCTATCTATAAGTATATATGTTGCCATGAAAATATACAGCAAGTGAGTCAAGTGTATTTTATTGGTCCTGAAAATTCAGTGTTTTTCTACCTGACTTCAATTTCAATTATTTGTGTGTAATATATCCTTTGATTTTGCCCTGTTGTTCTAAACTCTGTTAAGTGTGTCCACCCTTGATTCAGATCTGTTTCCCTTTTTCTTTTAAATTTTATTTATGTTTCTCTTCTATTGTGTGTGTGTGTACACACCACTTCTTTATACATTCTTCTGTCAATGGACAACCCACCAAAAGTTTAGGAGGGTTTGCCTTTCTCCACATCTTCACCATCTTTGCTGTGTACTTAATTTTAGCTATTTTGGCTAGTGAGAGGTGTTTTCTTCTTATTGTTCTGATTTTTATTTCCCTGATGCTGAGTTATGTTGAGCATATTTCCCAATTTTCTGTTTTCCATTTCTATGTCTTCTGTTCATGAATTCTGCACATATCTTGAATGCATTTTTTTGTTTTCTCAATGTTGGGTTAAAAAAACACTGAGTTCTTTACAGATTTTAGATACTAAACCATTATCTGATATGTCATTTTCAAATATTTTCTCCCATTCCATAGGTTGTCTTTTACTTTGGTTGATTTTTTCCTTTGCTATTCTAAAGTCCCAGTTGTACTTTTTTGCTTTTGTTTTCCTTGTCTCAGGAGTCATGGCTAGCATGAAGTTGCTGGAGCCAAAGTCAAAGAGGCTGCTGCCTGGTGTTCTAATCTAGGATTTTTATGATTTCTGGTCTCAATTTTTGGTTCCTAGTTTGAATTTTTGTGTGTTTTTTATGAACGTGGTCCTGTTTTATCGTTCTGCATGTCATTGACCAGTCTTCCCAACACCTTTAGCTGAAGAGAGTATTTTCCATTAGATAGTCTTTCCTGCTTTGTCAAAGATTAGTAGAAAAAGAGTTGAAGATACATTTCTTTGTTCTCTCTTCTGCTCTTTTCATTTTCTCTTTGTTTTTGTGCAAGTATCATAATGTCTTGGTGATTAGAGCTATGTAATACATTTTGAAGGCCAGAATTTTGATACATCGAGATTTGGTTATTATTTTCAAAATAACCTTGGTTATTTGGGGACTTTTCTTGGTCCATACGAATTTTAGAATTCCTTTTTGCACGTTTGTGAAAAATAATGGGGGAATAGTCATAGAGATTGAATTGATTTTGTTGGGTATTATAGACTTCTTAACACAATTTTTTCTTCCAATTCATGAGAATATTTCTTTTTGTGTCTTCTTCAATTTCTGTCATTTTTCTTTTTTAATTTTATTTTTCAGTGTTCCAAGATTCATTAATTATGCACCATACCCAGTGCTCCATACTATACTTGCCCTCATTAATACTCATCACAAGGCTCACCAAACCCGCCAATCTCGTTCCCTACAAAACCCTGTTTTTTTTCCTCAGAGTCCACCATCTCTCATGTTTCGTCTACCCCTCTGATTTTCCTTAATTCACTTTTCCTTTCCTTCTCTTAATGGCCTCCATGTTTTTCCTTATGCTCCTCATGTAAATGAAATGGATAAAGAAGATAAAGTCCATATATAAAATGGAATGTTATGGCTCCATCAGAAAAGATGACTACACAACTTTTGTATCAACCTGGACAGGACTGGAAGTGATTATGTTGAGTGAAATAATTCGAGCAGAGAAAATCAATTTCTCTCAAGTTTTTTGTAATTTTCAGAGTACAGAATGAAAGTATTCCTTTTGGTTTATTCCTAGGAATTTGAGTATATCTTGTGAAATTGTAAAAGGTTTTGACTCCAAGTATTCTCTTTTTGTTGCCCGTTATTTAGTGTATAAAAATGCACCTGACTTCTGCACATCTGTTTTATATCCTTCCTTTTTGCCGAATTCCCCTATCAGTTCTAGCAATTTTTCGAAGGAGTCTTTTGAGTTTTCTACATAAAATATTGTCATCTGTGAAGAGTGAAAGTCTGACTTCTGATTGATTTGGATGACTTTCATTTCTTTGTTGTCTTATTGCTGAGGCTAGAACTTCCAGGATTATGTTTAACAATAGTGATGAAAGTGCTGTCCTTATCATTTTCCTGACCTTAGGAGGAATCTCTCTTTTTCCCCGGGATGATATTACTTGTGGTTTTTTCATATATGGATTTAAATATTTTGAAGCATGTTGCCCATATCCCTACTTTCTTGAGGGTTTTAGCAAGAAAGAATTCTATATTTGTCAAATGCTTTCTGTGAGTTTACTGAGAGGACAGTTTAGTTCATCAGGGAATTTGTATAATTCTCTTTTCTGGTGGATGTTTTCTGGTTTGGGAATAAAGGTAGTGCTGGCCTCATACAATAAGTTTGGAAGATTACGTTCCTTTTCTATTATTTGGAACAGTTTCAAAAGAATGGGTTTATTTATTTATTTACTTAGTTTGTTATTTTTGTTAGACACCACACTATACATCATTGGTTTTTGAGGCAGTTTTCCAAGATCTTTTACATATAACACTCAGTGCTCCTTGCAATATATTCTGTCTTTAATACACAACAGGATATTCTGTCTTTAATACACAACAGGATCACCAAACACACATCCCCTCTAAAATCCTGTTTCTCAGAGTCCAGTGTCTTTCATGTCTTGTCTTCCCCTATGATTTACCTAAATTCACTTTTCGTTTCCTTCTAATATCCTTCAAGTTTTTCCTTATGATCCACAAGTAAGTGAAAACTTATGATAATTGACCCTCTCTGCTTTACTTGTTTCACTCAACACGATCTCCAGTCCCAACCATTTTGATGCAAAATTTGGGTATCCATCATTTCTGATAATTGAGTAGCATTCCATTGTGTATATGGCCACATCTTCTTTATGCATTCTTCTGTTGAAGGGCATCTCTGCTCTTTCCACAGTTTGGCTATTAAGGATATTGCTGCTCTGAACACTGGGTCCATATGGCCTCTCTTTTACTACACCTATATCTTTGGGATCTTTGGGGTAAATTCCCAGTAGTACAATTTCCAGGTCATAGAGAGTGTGTTCTTAATTTTTTGTGGAAATTCCACTTTGTTTTCCAAATTGGCTGCATCAACTTGTTTTCCCACCAAAAATGTAAGTTACCTTTTTCTCCACAACTTCAACCTTTGTTTCTTGCCAATCTTTGCCATTCTAACTGGTGTAATGTAGTAGCTCAATGTGGTTGTGATTTGTCTTTCCCCTTTGGCTAAAGATGAATATTTTTTCATGTGTCTGTTAGCCATTTACACGGTTTTTTTTACACGTTTTCATTGGAGAAGTGTCTGCTTATTTATTCTGGCCACTTTTATTTGATTACCTGTTTTTTGGGAGTAAAATATGGGAAGTTCCTTATAGATCTTAGATATCAGCCTTTTGTCTGTAGTGTCATTTGTGAATATCTTCTCCCATTCCATGGGTTACCTCTTTGTTTTGTATACACTTTCCATTGCTGTGCAGAAGTTTTTATCTGATAATGTCCCAAAGTTTCATTTTCACTTTTACTTCCCTTCTTTTTGGAAGAGAATTTGCAAGAAGTTGCTGTGTCTGATGTTGAAGAGGTTATCACTTATGTTCTCCTCTAAGATGTTGATGAATTCCTCTCTCACGTTGAGGTCTCCCATCCATTTTAGGCTAACCTTAGTCTATTGTGTAAGAGAATGGTTGAGTTTCATTCTCTTGTACATGGTTGTATAATCTTCCCAGTGCTGGTTATTGAAGGGACTTTTCCCACTGAATATTTTTTCCTGCTTCATTGAAGTTTATTAGGCCATAGAGTTTAGGGTTCGCATCTGGGTTCTCTAATCTATTACATTGGTTTATTTGTCTGTTTTTCTGCAAGTACCTTGCTATCTTGGAGAGAGTGGGGATACTTTTTGTGTTCCAATCTCTAAAGGAAGGATCTTATCTCTTCCCCATTGAGAATGATAGTATCTTTTTTATAGATGAATTTTATAAAATCAAATAATATACCATTCGTCCCTAGAATCTGAAGAGTTCTAACCATGAAATGATGATGCTTTTATTCAAACGTCCTTTTCTTCATCAATAGAACCAACCTTGTGGTTTTTTTCTCTTATTTATTGATTTCTTCTATCACATGAGGCTTTGCAAATGTTGAACCACCATGCATCCCAGAAGTAAATCCCACTGTCATTTTGGATAATATTTTTAATGTGCGGTTGTATTCTATTACCCAGGGTCTTTTTTAAAACCTTGGCATCCATATTTGTCAGGTATATTGGTCTCAAATTCTCCTTTTTAATGGAGACTTTACTTGGTTTGGGGATCAAGGTAATGCTGGCTTCATAGAAATAATCTAGAACTTTCCTTTCTGTTTCTATTTTTTTAAATACCTTCAAGAAAATAGTTTTTATTTCTTCTTTGAATGTTTGGAAGAATTCGCCAGGGAATCCCTCGGTCCTGGATTGGGTTTTTTGGGAGGTATTTTGATCACTGCTTCAATCTTGTCACTATTAATTTTTCTGTTCAGGTTTCAATTTCTTTCTCTTTCAGCCTTGGAAGTTTATATTTTTCCAGGAATGCATACCTTTCTTCTACTTTGCTTAACTTACTGGCATATACTCGTTGATAATAATTTCTGATGATTGTTAATATTTCCTTTGTGTTGGTCGTGATCTCTCCCCTTTCATTCATAATTTTATTAATTTGGGTCTACTCTCTTTTCTTTTGGATTAATCTGGCTTGTGGTTTATCGCTCTTATTAATTCTTTTAATTCTTATTATTTCTTTAAAGAAGGAGCATCCAGTTTTGTGATGTGGCTCTCGGACTTCTAACTCATCAAGCTCTGCTCTAATCTCAATTATCTCACTTCTCATGAATGAGGTAAGCTTAAATCACTGTTGACTCTCCTGTTCTTTGAGGTATAAAGAGAGCTGGTATATTCGGGCTTTCTCAGGGTATTTTTTAAATGTTGGATGGCTGTGTCCCGCTTAGGACCACCTTTGCCATATCCCAAAGGTTTAGACTTATGAATCTTCATTATCCCTGGTTTCCATGAATTTTTTTACGTTCTTCTCTGATTTCCTCATTCATCCAAACATTTTTGAACAGGGATGACTTTAGCATCCAAGTGTTTGTCTTCCTTACAGACTTTTCTTGTGGTTAAGTTCCATTTTCAAAGCATTGTGGTCTGAGATTAGGCAGGCAATAATCTCAATCTTGGTATTGGCTAAGCCCTGATTTGTGAACCTGTATGTTGTCTATTCTTGGGAAAGTTCCATGAGTGCTCAAGAAGAATGAGAATTCTCTTGTTTTAGGGTGGAATGTTCTCTCTATATATATCTATATGGCCATCTGGTCAAATATGTCATTCAGTGCTCTTGTTTACTGATTTTCTGCTTAACTAATCATTTTATTGCTCAGGGTGCCATATTAAGAGTGCTTACAAATAATGTATTCATATCAATAAGTCTATATTTTGCTTAACAGTTGGCTTCTGTAGTTGGATTCTCCCAAGCTGGAGGCATAAATGTTTACAATTGTTAGATCTTACTGTTGGATATACTCTTTAAGAATGATGTAATGTCCTTCTGTATCTCTGACCACAGTCTTTAACTTAAAATCTAATTTGTCTGCTATGAGAATCACTACCCCAGCTTTCTTTTGAGGCCTGTTGGCATAAAAGATTATACTCCATCCCTTCCTTTTCAGTTTGGTTCTATACTTTTTTCCAAATGTGACACTTGTAAAGAGAATATAAACGTGTCCTATCATTTTATCCAGTAGGAGACTCTGTGTCATTTTTTGGGGAAATTTAGTCTGTTCACATTGACAGTGATTAATGAAGGATAAGTTTTTTTTGACATCATATTGCTTGAGAAGTCCTTTTTTCTATAGATTGTATCTCTACATTTCTGTTCTCTGTCATTCTTGGGTTCTTTCTTCTTTTATAGAAGCTGCCTTAATATTTATTGTAGTCCCATCTTGTTGTTCCTTACTCTTTTAATCCTTGCCAGTCTTGGAACCGTTACCTCTCCATCCATTTTGAATGTCACCCTTGCTGGATAGAGTATTCTTGGCAGCAAGTTCTTCTCATTAATGTCCTGAATATGTCTTGCCAATCTTTTATGGTTTGCTGGTTTTTGTGGACAGGTACGATGTTATTCTGATGAGCCTTCCCCTCTACATAAAGAATCTCCTACCCCTATCTGCCCTCCGGACAAGTTGTCTAAAATTATAATTCGTGACTATCATTATCAAGTGTCTGGGTGTCTTTCTAGACTCACTGACCTTGGGGGGGGGTGCTTTCTGCCTCTAGGACATGGACACTTATTCCATTTCCAAGGTTTGGAAATTTTCAGCAAAATTTGTTCAGCTATATCTTCTAATCTTCTGACTTTCTCCACCACTCAGGAATCCAATAAATCTGACTTTGGAACATTTCATTCATAATTTATTTCCCTAATTCTCTTCTCATGGCTTCTAAACAGTTTGTTCTAGCCCTCTTCTTGATCTTTCTTCTCTATGACCTTGTCCTATAGAGCACAAATTCTCTCTTCTGCTTCGTTTACTCTTGCTGTTATGGTGTTTATGTTAGATGGACTCTCACTGATAGCATTTTTAACATCAGCCATATTAGCTCTCAGTTCCACCCTTAGAGATTCTCTGTAGTCACTAATGCCTTTGTCCAAACTAGCCATTGTCTGGGTAATTGTTTCCCTGAATTCCTTTCCCAAAATACTGTTTATACCCATATCCAATAGTTCTGAGGGAGAGGGCGCAGCCTTTGGATTTTTCCTCTGTTTGGTGTTCCTCTTTCTAATCATTCTGAGAAGTGGCTGAGGGGATGTATAGCTGAATATAGCAACCACCTTCCAGGCAATGTGCACCCTGGAACTTTTGGAGCAATTTTAATTCACCACCAAAAAGAAAGGGAAAGAGAAAAAAGAGAGAAAAAGAAAAAAGGGAAATCACAGCCAAAATGAGAGCTCAAAGTAAGATTTATAAGGTATATCAACAAACACAAACAAACATAAAGACCAACAAAAGTAAATGAAAAGGGAAAAAAGGATGCAGCCAAAATGAACCCCAAAAATAAGATTTATAAAATACCAGAACAAAACAAATACACAGAAAAAATGACAGAAAAGTATGATGGCAGGATGGTTATAAAACCTCGATGTGGGTCAAATATTGTATTTCTGATATTCCTGGGTGTACCGTTGTATTAAGCTTCTTGATGAAATATTTAGTACTTATAAAAAATTAAAAGAACATGAATGCTGAAATCAAATAAAAAAATTTATATTTGAAATATACAGGTTTTAAGAAAATATCAGTGGCTTAATATATTTTTCTCCTGGTGTTGGGTTTTTACAGTTTTACTGGGTCCCTGTGTGTTTTTTCCTCTTGCTCTTGGGTCATCTTCCAGTGGAGGGACCTGCTGCATTGTTTTCCAATCAGTCTTGCTTGGTTGAGTCGCCCTGCAGGTTATCAAGGGACTAGGCCCTTTGGAAACTGGTTTTTCGGTCTTTTGTTCTCTGGAAGTTTTTGTTATTTTGTGTCATTTTGCGTCTTCTCTGAGTGTCTGAGAAAAGAATTTGCCTGTACCCAGACCTCCGTCTTACAAGGAAGCATCAGTCTACTTCCCTCTGGGGGTCCAGAACCCAGGGACTCCCCCTCTGCCAACTCCACTACACATTGCAGCCTCCCACAGGTGATGATCATCCCCGAGCCGCTGTTCCAGTGGTCACCCAGGGCCCCTGTTTGGGTCTGCACCCCCGTGCCACTAAATCTGTGGGCACTGCTTTGGCATGGACTGCTCTCCGGTGTCCGGGTCCACACCGGGTGCACTCAGACCCTGCTTCTCGCACAGGCCGAGGAGGGATTCCAGGTGGGATTGTGTTTTGTTCTCTCAGGTGGGTGCTGGGAGCCATCAGACCCTGCAGTGGGAAGTGACCATCGGAAGTCCTTAAGAGATTGCCAGCTGGGGACAAGGAAAAGCTCTATTAGGTGTTTGCAGGAGAGAGCCCAGCCTGGGTGGTGATGCAGGTAGGAGAAAGCTGCAGGTTCCTGGATCATGGATCAGACCCCCGCTGGTCTCTGACACGGGTGGTGTCCTTCCTGGGAACTTGGGCTTAAGCCTTTGCCTGTGACCACCCGATTCCACCAGTTGCCCTAAGATCTTTTTTTTTTTTTAAGTTTTCACCAGACTCCAAGTTTATGCTGGTCCCCTATCACATAGCCCTTTCACACTGAGGTGTTACTTTCCTTGGGTGTCTTCTGTTGAATCCCTCCACCTTCTGTTTATCCTCCGATATCAGTCCGAGCATTCCCACACTGCTTTGCCTCTCCGCTGCTTTCTTCTGCTGCCGTAGAAATCCAGACGTGTATAATCTTTCTTCTCATGCTGGTTTCATTTCTGTTTGTAATATTCTTATAGATATTTAGTTCACTATAAGAGACAAGTTGAAACATGTTCCCTTACTTCTCTGCCATGTTGCCCCTGTTTGCTGCATAAATGCTTTTAATACCACCCCACTTCCAAAGAGTGGCATGAGACACAAACTTTGCTTTTGCTCACAGGATGAGGAAACTAGATGGGGCACAGTGAGGATATACCTTTTCTGGGATATCAGCAAGGGAAACACCCTCTCTATGGGTTGGAATCTTCTGAAGTTGAAACCCTCCATGCCTGAGGTTGAGGTTGTGTTTGGCTACAGGACATACATGAGACCACCCACTTACCTGGGTTTCTCCAGGGCATGCAGAATTCTTACTTAGTGTTTGAGGACTCCAAGAAGCAGAGAGTCAAGTGATCCAGCAGAGGCTCATCAACTTTTCTAGCATAAACTTGGACATCACAGAGCAAAGTTTTCAGGGTACTTGTCCACTTAAGCACCAGTGTTCATTTGGATTACAGATAAGGATGTAACGGCAACTTTCAAAGGGAGGAAGTTCAAAGAAATTGCAAACCCATTTTTCCTGGCTACATGGATATACAACTCTTAAAACTGCTCAATGCTTATGATACAACGCCAAAGTCTGTGACAAAGGATGTGTTGCCTTTTGAAACAGGGCTACATGGAATATCAACATGAGTTGGATCGCTGCTTCCACCCACATGGAGTTGTTTGACTAGTAAACCTATTTAAAAGCCTTAAAAAAATTATTGTAAGACAATAAAATATTATGCCTACCTCAAAACTTTCTCTGTCAAGTAACAGTTTTCTCCACTCACACATCATGATCCTTTTTTTCTATGTCCCTAGAGGTTTCTGTAATTTTCAATGGAAGCTGTGCCCTTGCTTGTAAGTACTAATGGATTTGTGTACAGACAGGGTACATGGTGGTTGCTTTACATTTTAGCTTTAGCTCTGTGATGAGGTAACATCTCTTTGGTACCTTCCATGTCTTTTCTCACTTGAAGGGTCTTTAGTCACTCTGAAGAGGCAATAAAAGACTCCAGACACAAGTCCATATCTGGTTCCTACCATTCTTCACCAATCTCACACAAGGGAAATGCTTTCTTAAATTTGGAAACAAAACATAAAGAGCAAAAAATTTTCTTTCAACTTTGGAAAAAACATAGAACCTTCTTACTTTCTCCTTGACATGAATTTCTTTACATATTTTGCAGAAATATCAGTGTTTTGGAATTCCAAAAGCAGCTTCAGGTCTTGCCTTGGGGTGCTAAGTAGTTTATGGTTCACTGACACTTTTTCCTTTCTCCTTTGTAAGAGAGGGTTAGGAGCAGACTTGGGCGACTTTCCCACTGATGTTCTAGAATTTGTACTTGTTTTGCAGAAAAAAACCTGGACAGTGCAAGCAGGAGAGCAGCCCAATGTCCCAAGGGAGTACAGGTAGGGACAGACAGTGGAGAGCGTGATGCAAGAGGGAGATGAGAGCACTTGCTCAGCCTGTGTATGAAAGGGAATCAGGGTCTTGGGAAGAGCTTTCACGGCAGGAACACGTATGAGGTGAGAGGAGAGAATGGGGCTGGGCAGTTAGGTGTAATGAAAAGCCTTAAGGATAGGAACAGGTGGTACTTTGTCTCTTTCTCTGATGGAAGGACTGACAAAAGAGCCATTAAGTCAGGAGGAAAAACTAGGATTGAGGAAAAGAATTTGAATATGCTTTTTTGTTACTGTGTGGTATTGACCTGACCTCCACTTGTATTCACAAAACATTTTATGCTTTCCTCAGCACTTCATACAAAATAATGGTGATAAAATGAATTAGGACCTAGGAGATGACCTGCAAGTACTATAGACATCACAAAGTCAGGGGCTGATTGATGATACCAGGTCCAGGGTGCAGTGGTGGCTATAGGGTCCTAAGAAGAAAACATTTTAGTCTGTGTTGGGCTACAGAAGGGCTTGTCCAGGGAACACAAGGCCAGCTTACCAAAGGCAGTCACCGACCTTCACTGCAGCATGAGTTCTCTGTCAGGGACTTACCGTAAGAAAGTTTAAACCTTCAAATTCAGCTCTAGCATCCTCCAAAATTTTAATCAAGAAAAATAAAAAATCAAGACCCACAGGAGTTTGTGACCCAGGGAAGTCACTGGTTGCTTCTTTATTCTCTTTTTCACACAGGTTATCTATATGCTGATAGTTTTCTGTCTTTCTGGCCTAGTGTGAAACCACTTTCCAATTGAAACTTTTATCTCAACCAGAACAACTTCCCCAGATGGGTAAACAGTTATTCCACATTTGCAGATGATGGTCTATTAAATAACTCGCTCCCACACTTCCAAACTTGAAAAAATTCTGTGCCAAGGCTCCTTACATCTCCCTGCCTGCATCCTCTGCCACCCATCCACTACAAAAGATAAATATATCCTTTCTGAAAGGAATTAACTATGTGGTCATTCTAAGATGACAGTTTATTTCTCATCCCGTGTCCATATTCTGGGCAAACCTTGTCATTTCTGTTTTCAACATATGTCTAGCATCGTAACCCTTATACCTACTCCCACTGCCTCACCATTGTCTTAAACCTCCTCATTTCTATCCTGAGTTATCACCACATTCTTGTGATGACTGCCCCCTTCAACTTCTCTTATCTTTTCCACAAACCGAAAGACTCTGCGAAACACAGCTGCAGGTATCTCATCTTAAGCCTTAGATTCTTTTCCTCTTACACAGAACATACTCCAATGTATGGTGTCTTACCCTTGAGGCCCTACACAGTTGTGTACCCCTTAAACTCTTTCCTAATTCCCTTCCTCTTTCTCACCTCACTCTTGTTCAGGACTCTCTTTACGCTCGTATATTCAGGAAAGACAGAGCTTTCGCTGTGGCCTTAGATATCCTCTTCTAAGAAATTTGTCCATGGAATTTCCAATTATTCATAAATGTCTTGAATTTCTTAAGGAGGTTTAGGGGTACCAGCTATAACCATTTTGAAAATGACTAGGGGAAGTAGGTGTCTTAGGGAACCTGAACACCTATGCCTCTCCAACTATCAAGACATTCATAAGCCCAAGTCTGGAGACTGAATACCTAAATAAAAACATAACCATCTGATGCATGGAGGACCCCAGACATGGTCTGAGGACTTATGGTTTCAGTATTTGGAGAAGATGTGAAAATACGTGGAAATCAAGGATGAATGAGTGGTTGTGTCCAAATTTGAGAAGTTCATTTGAAGCATCTAGTGGTGCGACAATGCCAGAGCAATTCCAAATATCAAGTTGTGCCAGGAAGGTAGAACAAATGGGTTCAATCTTACACATACTTGGGTCCCTGGGAATTTGATAAACAGAGTCAGGGTTCTGTGGGTTAGGTTTAGAGAAATTGCACGTTTTTTCTTAAAAACTAAGTAAGAATTTTAAATTTTTAGATGGTTAGAAAAAAAGAAGGGGCTAGGAAAAGAATATTAGATTTGAAAATGATACGTTCTAGTAGATTGCGTGTAGTAAGGCTAACAATAAAATTGGACGCAGTTGTAAAATTGGAGACAGGAATGAATGTGGTTTCTTTACTTTTGCAAGGTGCAGTGGGAGAAGAGTGAGAAAGCCAGAAATTACATGGATTGCCAGGTGAACCTAAGTATTGGGATCCCTAAGCAATTGCTCAGAGGAAAGAAAAATGCAAAGAAAACTGATGGAATTAAAAACACCATGCTGTTGAATATATGTAAAAGCAGGAAGCCAAAAACAAAAGGTATCCAGAACCCTGTGCAAGTTTGCCTAACAAAAGTGAAGAACCTCTACAAAGTAAAAAAGAGCAAAAATTACAAAAGTCCTGCAAAAAGAAACAACAGGCCAACGATTCCATCAAAATTAGGGGAGAGGGAAATGAAACAAGAGGGGATCAGGAAGGAGACAAACCATAAGAGACTCCTAAACTCATGAAACAAACCGAGGGTGGCTGGGGGGTAGGGGCGGGTAGGGATAGGGTGGCTGGGTTTTGGACATTGAGGAGGGTATGTGCTATGGTAAGTGCTGTGAAATGTGTAAGCCTGAAGATCCACAGACATGTACCCTGGGGCAAATAATACATTATGTGTTAATTAAAAAATAAAAAAAATAATAAAAAATTTAAAAAAAAATTAGGGGTTACCATTAGATTTCTGTGTGATGTAAGTAGGATGTCCTGACTCGGGAAAACATGAACCCATATCATTCTTTATATGGGATAGAATGAGTTTGTGGTCTCTAATTCTTTAATTATCTTGATTGGTATTGCAAATTCTAAAAGATTTATAGACACAAGTCTATGAGGAAATTCTAATTTAGTGGTTAGAAAACCATGTTATGAACAGTCCCAGTGAGGCTGATGGGAATCTTTTTGGAGTTGTCTCCAGGTTGAAGTCCATACCGTTAGGTGTTTTTTCTTAGAACATGATGAGGACAGACGGATCCACCAATTTCTCATTTCTGTGATGGGCCTGCTTATAACTCTCATTTCCTCTAATAAGTAATCATATTTCCTTTAACTTGATAGATTTGTATTCCCCTTCAACAAGCCTCCTCAGCCTTCCAGCAGTGATTTCAAAGAGGGAAAATTTATGTCTCCATTGGATAGTGGATTTAAGATTCAATACTATTAAGGGAAGAGCTCTTGGCCATGGTAAATGGGATGGTATCAAGACTTTTGCCTTATGGATGTTTGCAATTTAAATTGGCCAACATTGGGGCGCCTCAACCTCTGCCTTCAGCTCAGATCATGATCTCAGGGTCCTGGGATCGACCCCCACATCGAGCTCTCTGCTCAGTGCTGCTTCCCCCCTCTCTCTCTCTCTCCCTGCCTCTCTGCCTACTTATGATGTCTCTCTCAGTCAAACAAATAAATAAAATCTTTTTTAAAAATAAATACATAAATAAATTGGCCAACATTTAGGGCATTATTAGTTTTTCATATAGTGTTTCACAATACATTGCTTTTTACAAGTGTTTATCAAAACATATGCCCTCTTTAATATCCAGGTCTCGACCAACACCAAAAGATGGAGTTTATCACATGCACATATGCAAACCACAACGATTTGAAACTGAAATCCAATCACGTGAAGAAATTTGAGAGGAATTCAATCACTTGAAGTTTAGAGAGCATCATGATAAAGAATGAATGGGCCAACCAGGAAATTAAATAACACATACAATTCAATGAAAGTAATGAGAATGAAAACATTTTGTCCAAAACCTATGAGTTACAGCAAAGGCAGTCCTATGAAGAGAGTAATTTATCAATATCTCCAAGAAAATTAGAAAAATCCCTACAATACCATGTATACGACATGGAGAAAAAGAAGCAAATGAAGAATTAACTAAGCAAGAGAAAAAAGTCATAAAGATTAGAACAGAAATCAATGAAATAGAAACTAGTAGAAACTGAAATAAAACAGTAGAACAAAATTAAAAAATTAAAAGCTTGTTCTTGGAAAGAAAAAAGATTACCTCTAACAAATAGGACCCAAAAGTAGAGTAAAAGTACTATTCTCCAGACAAAGTAGGATTTATTCCTGGACTGCAAGGGTAGTTCAAACTTTGCAAATTAATGATAGTGGTTATTCATAAAAGAAAAGCCCAATGTTCATAGAAGCAATGTCCAGATTAGCCAAACTGTGGAAAGAGCAGAGATGCCCTCAACAAATAAATGGATAAAGATATGGTCCATATATACAGTGACATATTATTCGCCCATCAGAAAGAATGAACACCCATTTGCATTAATTTGCATTAATATGGATGGGAATGGAGGAAATTACACAGAGCGAAAAAGTCAAGCAAAGTCAATTATCATATGGTTTAATTTACCTGTGGAATATAAGGAATAAAACACGGTATATTAGGAGAATGAAAGGAATATTGCATTGGGGAAATCTGAGGCCAAGACAAAACACAAGAGACTGTGAACTCGGAGAAAATGAGGATTTTGGGGAGTGGGGGGATGAGTGAAATTAGTAGTGTGTATTAAGAAGGGCACATATTGCATGGAGCACTGCCTGTGACATGAAAGCAATGAATTTTGGAACACTACATCAAAACCTATTGGGGTATTGTATAGTGATTAACATAACAAAATAGAAAAAAGAAAGAAAAAACACAAAAAATTAATATACTGCTCTATTGATGCAGAAAACCTTTCAACAAAATACTGTTTTTCCTGGTTAAAACCCTGCAGTGTAATGATAGAGGGACCCTATCTCAGTGTCATAAAAGCCATCAGTGAATATAATTCTCAATGGGGAAAACAGAATATCCTCTCAAGTCAGGACCGTGACAGGGATGGCCACTCTCACCACTCTTATTTAACCTAGTATTAGAAGTCCTAGTCTTAAATAAAAAAAAGAATTCCTAGCCTAGGCAATCAGACAACAAAAGAAATAAAAGGCTTTCAAATTGGCAAAGAAAAAGTCAGCCTCTCTGTGTACATGGCTTGATATTTAATGTGTAAAAACCATAAAATCTAGAATGAATGCAGGAATTCAGGAATATTGCAAGATATAAAATCAATGCACTAATAGCAGTTGCATTTCTACACAATAACAATATGCACGAAGAAAATGACATTAAGGAGTGATTCCATTTACAGTGGAATAATTAATGTTAAGATAACTAGGAAAAAACTTCACCAAAGACATAAAGGATCTAGCTTCTAAAAACGAGAGAACACTTAAGAATTACAGGAAGACACAAAGAGTTGGGAAAATATTCCATGCTCATGGACTGGAGGAATAAATATCGTGATAATGTCTATGCTGCCCAGAGCAATCTGCACTTTCAGTGACATCCCTATTAAAGTACCTTAGGCATTTTTCATGGTTGAACAAAAAATCATAACACTTGTGAAGAACCAGAAAAAACTGCATTGCCATGAGGAAATTGAAAAAGAATATCTAAGCTGGTGGTATTAAATTTCCTGATTTTAAGTTAAATTACAAAGATGTTATGGAAAAGACGCAATGGTGCTGGCACAAAACCCAGCACATAAATCAATGGAACAGAATAGCCCAGAAATGGAACCTCAACCGTACAGTCAACTAATCTTCAACAAAGCTGGAGAGAATATCTAATGGAACAAAGAGAGTCTCTTTAATAAATGTTTCTGGGGAAATTGGACAGGCATACCCAAAATTATGAAACTGGGCCAATCTCTACACCTTTCACAAAGATACACTCAAACTGATGGGAAGTTTTCAAAAGGAAATATGAATCCATCAAAATTCTGGAGGAAAATACAAGGTGCAACCTCTTCGACCTCAGCCACAGCAACTTCTTGCAAGATACGTCTAAAGACGAGAAAAACGAAAGCGAATATGAAATATTGCAATTCATCAAGAGAAAAATTTCAGCAAGAGAAACACAAAGAAAACTGAAAGGCAAACTAGAGAATCGGTAAAGATATTTACAAATGACTTATCAGATAAGGGACAGTTATCCAAGTTCTAAAAAGAACTCCTCAAACTCAAAAACCAAAGAATGAATAATACGCTCTATCTGTAGCTAATGATAAAATATTTTTGGCTGTTGGGGTGGGGGAGGAGCAAGATGGTGGAGAAGTAGGAGGCGGAGATAGTGACTGATCCCAGAAGTTCAGCTAGATAGTTATCAAACCACTTTAAACAACTACAAACTTAGCAGGAGATAGAAGAGAAGAAGAACAGCAACTCTAAGAACAGAGGATCGACCACTTTCCTGAAGGTAGGACTTGCGGAAAAGTGAATCCGAAGCGACGGGAAGACAGACCGAGGGCGGAGGGGCCGGCTCCCGGCAAGCCGCAGAGCGGCGGAGCACAAAATCGGGACTTTTAGAAATCTGCT
>CM052885.1:78282240-78307417 GCA_028534135.1 Potos flavus
TCATTAAAAAAAAAAAAAAAAACCTCCCAAAAAACAAGAGTCCAGGACCCGACGGATTCCCTAGGGAATTCTACCAAACTTTCAAGGAAGAAATAATACCTATTCTCCTGAAACTGTTTCAAAAAATAGAAACAGAAGGACAACTTCCATACTCTTTCTATGAAGCCAGCATCACCCTGATCCCCAAACCAGGCAAAGACCCCATCAAAAAGGAGAGTTTCAGACCAATATCCCTGATGAACATGGATGCCAAGATTCTCAACAAGATCCTAGCTAATAGGATCCAACAGCACATTAAAAAGATTAGTCATCCTGACCAGGTGGGATTTATCCCTGGGATGCAAGGGTGGTTCCACATTCGCAAATCAATCAATGTGATAGAACAAATCAATAAGAGAAGAGAGAAGAACCACATGGTCCTCTCAATTGCGGCAGAAAAAAGCATTGGACAAAATTCAGCATCCTTTCCTGATTAAAACTCTCCAAAGTACTGGGGTAGAAGGAACATTCCTTAATCTCATAAAATCCATCTATGAAAAGCCCACAGTGACTGTCACTCTCAATGGGGAAAAGCTGACAGCCTTCCTTTTGAGATCAGAAACACGACAAGGATGCCCACTCTCGCCACTCTTGTTCAACATAGTACTAGACGCCCTAGGGACAGCAATCAGACAACGAAAAGAAATAAAAGGTATTCAAACTCTCTTTGCCAAAGACACGATACTTCCTATGGAAAACCCAAAAGACACCACCTCCAAACTACTAGAACTCATACAGCAATTCAGTAATGTGGCAGGATACAAAATCAAAGCACAGAAATCAGTTGCTTTCCTATACACTAACAAGGAAAATATGGACAGAGAAACTAGAGAATCAATTCCGTTTACTATAGCAACAAGAACCATAAGATACCTGGGAATAAAACTAAACAAAGAGGTAAACGGTCTGTTCTCAAGGAACTATGAAGCACTCATGAAAGAAATTGAAGAAGACACAAAAAGGTGGAAAAGCGTTCCATGCTCATGCATTGGAAGAATAAACATTGTTAAAATGTCTATACTGCCCCGAGCAATCTATACTTTCAATGCCATCCCAATCAAGATTCCATGGACATTTTTCAAAGGGCTGGAACAAACAATCCTAAAATTTGTATGGAACCAGAAAAGACCCCGAATTGCTAAGGAAATGTTAAAAATAAAACAAAGCTGGTGCATCCCGTTGCCTGATTTCAAGCGTTACTGCAAAGCTTTGATCAACAAGTCTGCATGGTACTGGCACAAAAAGAAGACAGATGGACCTGTGGAACAGAGTAGAGAGCCCAGATATGGACCCGCAACTCTGTGTTCATACAATCTTTACAAAGTAGTAAAAAATATCCGGTGGAAAAAAGAGAGTCTTTTCTATCAATGGTGCTGGGAAAATTGGACGGCTCCATGTAGAAGAATGAAACTTGACCATTCTCTTACACTATACACAAAGACAAACTCGAAATGTAGAAACCAGTGTCAGGAATCTAAGAAAATCCTAGAGAAGGCCATTTTGACATCAGCCACAGCAATTCTTTCAGGACATGTCTCCGAAGGACTGCAGTTTTGTCGGGGAGGCGGTGGGGCTTGGGCGAGCCTGGTGGTGGGTATTGACGAGGGAATATATTTCATGGAGCACTGGGCGTAGTACATAAACAATGAATCTTTAACACTGGAAAAATAAATAAGGTATTTGGGAAAAACGTGCTTTCAGACAGATTTCTATCTCTCTCAGAGGGAAGTCTATAACAGGTTCCTCAGGCTTTCACGCAAACGGTTGAAAACACTTCTGTCATCAGGATTGACTTTGTTTTTTTACCCTGCTTCATTAAAATTTGGCTTCTTCGCTTTAGTAGTAGCAGAGGGCACACTCTCTGTATTCCACACCAATATTGGGAGCATATCTGTTTTCATGATGCAAAATTTGGGTTGAAAATGCAATTTTACGTGAAATTTTATCTCCGCGTCAACTCTATGTTTTCCACGTTGCCATATGTTTTCACATTGTTTGGAAAAAACTTTTCCTGAAAGGGGTAGTGGAAAATTCTCAACAAGTTTCGTAGTCTACATAGGTATAAAACGTCTTCTGTCTTCAGGAAAGAAAATGTTCACTGAACCATTTTTTTCGAAAAACAGTTTCTTAGTGTTAGGTATATGGCAGTTTGCTTAGGCCTCCACAGACACATTTGCAATACTTTCTGCCTTCCCAACTCAAGATATTTGTGGGAAAATGGATTCCACGAAGAAAACTTCCTCCTTGGTAAATTCGTCGCACTCTTATACCTTCACACACAGCTTTGTGCACGATTCCCCATTCAGGGGAGATTGTTACCTGAAGTTCAGCTTCTCCCCCGTTACATCGTATCTTTACTTTCAGAGCACTTTCCTTATGCTCCTGTATAATCACCTTCCAACTGCTCTATATTCGTGAGCTAGATATTCTTTCAAGTTAGCTTTTCTTACACACTCTGTCCTCCAAGTAGAAGAAATATAACCTCCCTTTATTCTTCCTATGAATGTGTAAACATACTTTTATATTCCGGCAAGGATATGCTAGGAGAAGAAAGTTTTCTCTACAGGATTGTGATTTGAAAGGTGCTTTCCAAATAGTTTGGTTTCTCCCTCAAACGGAAGCGTATCAAGAATGCACATCGACTTTCCTTATGCTTTCACACATACTTCTGAAAATGCTTTACTTTTCAGAATTGAATATGTACTTTGTTAACATTTCCTTACGCTTCCGTATATACAAGAGAAAACCCTTCTGTATTTGTGAACCAGTTATAAGTTCAAGTTGGCTTCCTGACACACTTGTTCCTCCGAATAAAAATTGTTCTCCTTCCTTTATTCCTCATACGAATGTGTCAACATAATTTATATTCTGGCAAGAACTTCTTAGTAGAAATACATTTTCACTACAAGGTTGTTCTTAGTTGAACGTTCCTTTCTAAATATTTTCTCCCCAGAGGGTAGCCTGTCATAGACCCCCACATAGACTTTCTTCATGCTTCACACACTTCTGTATACAGTTTCATATTCAGAATTGATATTGTACTTTGTCCCAAGTTTCTCTACAGTGTTGCTTCTTATCGTTAAGTTAATGGCACACTCTCTGGCTTCCACACCCACTTCTGAAAACAAGTCTTTTTCATGACGTAGGATGATGGTTTAAAGTTCCTTTCTACACAGAGTGTGGTCAGAGTCAAATATATGTAACTTACCAATTGCCACACACTTTTTGGGAAACAGGCCCACGTTCCTGAAAGTGGAGTGTGGAAAATTGTTTTCTCTATGCTCTTCCTCCTCAGAGTTAAGTACATGGCACTTTCTTGATGTTACCACACACACTTCCATCTTCCGTCTTCAGGAAAGTTATCCATTGAAACTTATTTTTCCACCGTGAGTTTTATTAGCGTTAAGTATATTTCACGTTACTCGGGCCTCCCCATGTACACTTGAAATCTTTTCTATCTGCGTCCAATAAGATTGAGTGGGTGCATTGTACAGAGACATCTAGCTCCCAAGTACATCCACAGCTTTCTTTGTGTGTGGTCCAACACACTCTTGAACAAGCATCCACCTTTAGGGGAGAAGATATTTGTTGAAATTCTTTGGTTTCCCTGTTATTTCTTACAAATTATGGGGAAGGCAATTTCCTCAGGCTCCAAAACATATCTGAAAACGCTTCTATTTTGTAAAACCCACATATTCCTTCAAATTGGCTTCTATATAGCCTAGGCCCTCTGAGTTAAGACTATTTCCCTTTGCCTTTTTTTACTAATGCAATAGACAAAATTCGTCTCCTTTTTACACTACAATTCATTAATTGATTTGACAGAGAAAAAAGGCAACAAGTAAGTATTGGCAGACAGAGGAAGGGGGAAGGAAACACCCCACAGAGCAGAGATCATGAAGCGAGTCTCAATCCCAGCACCCTGAGACGATAACCCAATCATAAGGAAGAGATTCACCCTACTGAGCAACCCAGGGGCCAAAGTACTCCTATCTTCTCACAAGAACATTCTAGATGAAGGATGATTTCTCTACAGCCCCCTTTCTTATTACCCTTTTTCTGGTCCTCCCACATACCTTTGAAATCCCTTCTGTCCTAATGAAACTGTGTTTTACTGGAAAGAGTCTACACAGACTTGTATCTCTGAGTTGAGGACCAGGCCCCCTTTATGTACTTTCACTCCCATGGTTTGGGTATGTTCCCAAAATCAGGAGAGAAAGTCTTAGCTGAAATTCGATTTTTCTCCCATGTTTTATAGAATTAATTCCATAACATTCTCTTTACACCACAATGATTTCACCTGAAAACCCAAATATATTCTTGAAAACAGGTGTGCAATTTCCCCTTTTATTAACTTTTATTTCATTTTTCCCCGCAGTCCCAGGATAATTTGTTCATGCAACAAACCCGGTGCTCTATGCAATATTGCCCCCTTAATACACACCATCAAGAACACACCTAGCCACCCCACCACCCTCCCCTCGAAAACACTGTCTGTTGCTCTTTCACAGTCTCTCATTTTGCTTCGCTCCTCCGATTTCCTCCATTTCACCTCTCGCTTCCCTCTCACTCCTCCTTGTTTTTCCTTATGTTCCACACGTAAGTTGGGTATTCATCCTTTCTGAGGGAGGCAAAGTATTCCATTGTATATATGGACCGTATCTTCTTTATCCATTCATCTGTTGAAGCGCATCTTGGCTCTTGCTACAGTTTGGCAATTGAGGCCAGTTCTGCTATGAACATTGGGGTACATGTGGCCCTTCTTTGCACTGCATCTGCATCTTTGGGGTAAATTCCCTGTAGCGCAATGGCAGAGTTGTAGGTTTGCATTCCCACAAACACTGTAAGAGGGTTCCCCTTTCTGCACATCCTCTCCAACATTTCTTTTTTACTTTCTCTTTGATTTTGGTCATAGTAACCGGTGTGTGTTGCTATCACAGTGTGGTTTTGAACAGAATCTCCCTGATGGCTAAAGATGATGAACATTTTTTTCATGTGTGTTAGCCATTTGAATGTATTCTTTTGAGAAGTGTCTGTTCATGTTTCTTCCCATTTTTTGAAGGGTTTATCTGTTTTTTGACTATTGCATTTGAGGTGGTCTTTATAGAAATTAGAGATAAGACCTTTGACTGTAGTGTCATTTGCGAATATCTTCTCCCATTTCGTGGGGTGCCTGTTGGTCTTCCTGACTGTTTCCTCTGCTGTGCATATTGCAGAACATTTTTAACTTGATGAAGTCCCAAAAGTTCATTTTCGCTTTTGTTCCCTTTGCCTTCAGAGAGGTCCTGAAAGAAGTCGCTGTGGCTGAGGTCGAAGACGTTACAGCTTATTTCTCCTCTAGGATTTTGTTAGATTCCTGCCTCACGTTGAGGTCTTTAATCCACTTTGAGTTTATCTTTGTGTACGGTGAAAGAGAATGATCGAGTTTCGTTTTCTACATAGAGCTGTCCATTTTCCCAGCACCATTTTTTAATTTTTTTTTATTTTTTTAATTAAAGCATAATGTATTATTTCCCCCAGGGTACATGTCTGTGGATCCTCAGGCTTACGCATTTCACCGCACTTACCATAGCACATACCCTCCTCAATGTCCATAACCCAGCCACCCTATCCCTACCCGCCCCTACCCCCTCAGCCACCCTCGGTTTGTTTCATGAGTTTAGGAGTCTCTTATGGTTTGTCTCCTTCCTGATCCCCTCTTGTTTCATTTCCCTCTCCCACCCCCCACAAGCCCCCCACCCTGCCTCTCGAATTCTTCATATCAGAGAGATCATATGATAATTGTCTTTCTCTGATTGACTTACTTCTCCCAGCACCATTTTTTGAGGAGACTTTTTTCCACTGGATATTTTTTTCTGCTTTGTCAAAGAGTATTTGACCATAGAGTTGCGGGTCCGTAGCTGGTCTCTTTACTCTGTTCCACCTGTGCATCCGTCTGTTTTTGTGCCAGTACCAATGCTGTCTTGGTGATCACAGATTTGTAGTAACGCTTGAAATCAAGCCATGTGGTGCCCCAGGTTTGTATTTATTTTTCAACATTTCCTTAGCCATTCGGGGTCTTTTCTGGTTCCATACAAATTTTAGGATTGGATTGTTTGTTCCAGCCCTGGGAAAAACGCCGGTGGAATTTTGACCGGGATGGCAATGAAAGTATAACTTGCTCTGGGCAGTTTGGACAATTTAACAATGTTTAGTCTTCCTATCCGTGAGCATGAAATGCTTTTCCACCTTATTGTATCTTCTTCAGTTCTTTTCATGAGTGAGCCCTAATTACTCGAGAACAGAGCGTTTACCACTTTGTTTAGGTTTAGTCCCAGGTATCTTATGGTTCTTGTTTCTAGAGTAAATGGAATCGAGTCTCTAATTTCCCTTTCCATATTTTCATTGTTAGTGCATAGGAAAACAACTGATTTCCGTGCTTTGATTTTGTATCCTGCCACATTACTGAATTGCTGTATGAGTTCTAGTAGTTTGGAGGTGGTGTCTTTTGGGTTTTCCATAGAAAGTATCGTGTCTTTGGCAAAGAGAGTTTGAATACCTTTTATTTCTTTTCGTTGTCTGATTGCTGTCCCTAGGGCGTCTAGTACTATGTTGAACAAGAATGGCGAGAGTGGGCATCCTTGTCGTGTTTCTGATCTCAAAGGGAAGGCTGTCAGCTTTTCCCCATTGAGAGTGACAGTCACTGTGGGCTTTTCGTAGATGGATTTTATGAGATTAAGGAATGTTCCTTCTACCCCTGTACTTTGGAGAGTTTTAATCAGGCACGGAGGCTGTATTTTGTCAAATGCTTTTTCTGCATCAATTGCGAGGACCATATGGTTCTCTCTTCTCTTATTGATTTGTCCTATCGCCGTGTTTGATTTGCGAATGTGGAACCACCATTGCATCCCAGGGAACAAATCCCACCTGGTCATGATGAATACTCTTTTGAATGTGCTGTTATATCCTATTAGGCAGGATCCTGTGGGAATTTTTGCATCCATATTTGTCAGGGATATTGGTCTGAAATTCTCCTTTTTGATGGATCTTTGTGTGGTTTGGGGATCAGGGTGATTCTGGCTTCACAGAAAGAGCTGGGACGTTTTCCTTCTGTTTCTATTTTTTCAAACAGGCCCAGGGGAATAGGAATTATTTCTTCCTTGAATGATTTGTAGTGTTACCCAGCGAATCTGTCAGGTCCTCTACTTTTATTTTTTGGGAGGTTTCTGATCACCGATTCAATCTCATTGCTAGATATTGGTCTATTCAGGTTGTCCATTTCTTCCTGATTCAGTGTTGGAAGTTTAAAGGTTTCCAGGAATGCATCCATTTCTTCTAGATTGTGTAACTTCTTGGCAAATAACTGTTGATAATAATTTCTGATGACTCTTTCTCTTTCCTTTGGATTTGTCCTGATCTATCCCCTTTCTTCCATAATTCTGTTAGTTTGTGTATTCTCTCTTTTCTTTTGGATTATTTTGGCCAGTAGCTTATTGATCTTATTGATTCTTTCATGAAACCGACTTCTGGATTCGTTGATCCTTTCTACTGTTTCTCTAGTTTGTATCTCATTGATTTCTGCGCTAATCTTGATTTTTTTTCCCCTTTCAGTGCATGATGTTGGCATAATTTGTTGTTGATTTTTCCAGTTCTTTGAAGTGTAAGGAGAGCTGGTGTATTCGGGAATTTTCTATATTTTTGAGTGAGGATTCGGTTACTATGTATTTCCCCCTTAGGACCGCCTTTGTCGTGTCCCATAGGTTTTGAACCAATGTGATTTCTTCATTATTGGTTTCAATGAATTGTCTAAGTTTCTCTATGATTTCTGGTTGATCCAAATGTTATCGAGCTGGTTGGTCTTTAGCCTCCAAGTGTTTGAATTCCTTCCAAACTTTTTCTTGTGCTTGAGTTCCAGTTCTCATTGTGGTCTGAGAATAGGGAGGGAATCATCTCAATCTTATGGTATCCGTGGAGTCCTGATTTGTGCCCCAGTATGTTGTCTATTCTGGAGAAAGTTCCATGAGCTCTCGAAAAAAGGAGCATTCTGTTTTTATGGCCGGAATGTTCTGTCTCTATCTGTGTGGTCCATGTAGTCCAGTGTGGCATTCATACTCGTTTATTAATTTTCTGTTTGGATGATCTGTCTGTTACCGAGAAAGGCGTGTTAAGAGCTTCTACAATTAATGTATTCATATTGATATGGCTCTTTTGATTAAAGAGTTGCCTTAGGAGGTGGGCTTTTCCTATATTGGGGGCATAAATGTTTACGTTTGTTAGATCTTCTTGGAGGCTAGACCCTTTAAGAATGATGTAGTGTCTATCTGTATCTCTGACTACAGTCTTTAGATTAAAATCGAATCTATCCAATAGGAGAATCCTTACGCCAGCTTACCTTTTTTTAAAGATAGTATTTATCAGACAGAGAGAACACAATCAAGAAGAGTGGCAGAGAGATAAGTAGGCTCCCTGCTTAGCAGAGAACTGATGTGGAGCTCGATCCCAGGACACTGGGATCATGACCTGAGCTGAAGGCAGCTGCTTAACCGATGGAATCACCCAGGCATACCTTAACCCGTCTTCCTTTTAAATCCCATTGTCATGAAAGAAGGTTCTCCATCCCTTCACTTTCAGTCTGAATGTCTTTAGTTTCCAAATATTTCTCTTTTAGACAGCATATGGGTGCATCCTTTCATTTTATCTGGTCTGCAACCCTCTGTCACTTTATGGGAGCATTTAGGACTTTCACGTTGAGAGTGATTATTGAGAGATAAGTTTTTATTGACATCATGTTGACTGTGAAGTCCTTGTTTCTGTAGATTGTAAGTTCCTGTTCTATGTGACTCATGGGTTCTTTCTACTTATATAGAACCCCCTTTAATAGTTCCTATAGTGCCGGCTTGGTGGTCACATACTCTTTTAATCCTTGCTGGTCTTGGAAGCTCTTTATCTCTCCATCCATTTTGCATGTCAGCCTTGCCGGATAAAGTATTCTTGGCTACGTGTTCTTCTCATTTAGTGCCCTGGTTATGGCTGGTCAGCCCTTTCTTGCTTGCCAGGTTTCTATGGACAGGTCGAACATAATTTTGATGGGCCCTTCTCGGTACAAAAAGAAGCTCTTCCCCCAGCTGCCATCAGGATATCTAGTCCTATATTATAAATTGCAAATTTTGCAGTTCTGTGTCTAGATGATGTTCTAGACTCTTTTGTCCTGGTAGTTGTCCTTTCTGCCTCTAGGACACGAACACTTGTTCCTTTCCCCAGATTGGGCAAATTTTCTTTCAGAATTTTGTCAGCGATGTCTTCTAGTCTTCTGTCTTTAACCCCTCAGTGATTCCAATAATTCTGACATTGGAACTGTCCATGGCATCCTTTATTTCCCTAAGTCTGTCCTCATGGTTCCTAAAAGTTTGTTCCATCCTTCCCCCTGACCTTTCTTCTCACATATCTTGTCCTCTAGATCACTTATTCTATCCTCTGTGTCTGTAACTCTAGCTCTTAGACTGTTTAGTTTGGATCTCACGGCTAGCATTTTGTCATTAGACATACTAGTTCTCCTTTCTGTCGTTAGAATTCCTTTGCTGTCATCAATGTTTTTCTCCATCCTAGCCATTGTCTGGATAATTTTAAGGCGCAATTCCTCTCCTGACTTACAGTTTATGTCCATGTTCAATAGTTCTGAGGAGAGGGCTCAGGCTCTGGGTTTTTCGTCTGTTGGTTTTTTTCTCCCTAATAGTAATTTTGATGAGAAGTGGGTGAGAAGATGTATCGCTCTATATATCACCCACGATCTGGGCAGGGTGCAACCTGAGAGGTTTTGGAGCAATTGGCATGCAGCACCAAAAAGAATAAAGAAAAGAGATAGGAAGAGAAAAAAAAGATCCCAGCCAGAATCAGCCCCCAAAAATAAGATTTAAAAGGTATAAAAAACAAACATAAAGAAAGACGAAAGTAAATGAAAAGAATTCAAAGAACCTAGTCAGAATGTACCCCAAGAATAAGATTTATATAATACAAGAATAAAAACAAATACACTGAAACACTGCTAGAAGGATAAGATCGGAGGGTGGATATAACCCTGCGATGCATTGCATTACCCCTCTAGTTGCAATTTTATTTAGTTTGAAAAACAAAAAAAAGAAGGGTGTGAATGAGATCAAAAAAAGGAAGAAAGAATTATATTTGCATCTATGACATATACAGGTTTTAGGTTATTATCTGGACCTTAATATATTGCTTTCCCCTGATGTTGGGGTTTTAGAGTTTTATGGGGACTCTGTTGTTATTGTCCTCTCGTTTTTGGCTTGTTTACTAGAGGAAAGGCCACTGGCATTGTTTTCAAGTCAATATTTCTTGGATTGAGTCACTCTGCCCCTCAATCAACGGGCTGTTCTCTGTGGCCCCAGGTTTTTCAGGCTTCTGGTCTCTGGAGGTTTTGGCTCTTTTGAAGCTTTTTCGCTTTTTGGAGAGTCCAAGCAAGAAGTCTGCCCTTATGCAGACCTTCATCGCACATAGAAGCCTTCGTCTGCTCCCTTCTGGGTGGTCCAGAAGACCGTCTCCACTGTGCAAGCTCCTCTCACACAGCAGCATGCCACAGGCTGTGTGTACCCCAGCCACAATCCCAGTGGCCCCTCGAGGCCCATGCTAATTTCTGCACCCTATTTTGTCCAAAACTGTGAGGATTAGGAAACTCTCCTCTGGTGGCGGCCTTTGCAGGGAATTCTCTCTGGGCTCCAGGCCAGCACTGTGTGTGCTCAGAGTCCTGCCAGAGATCTGGCGGCATTCTCTCCAGCGCCGGCTGGGAGCGTCCAGACCTTGCCCTGGACATCCCGCGGTTCGAGAGAGAGCAGGTTAGGCTGCCAATGCTAGCTCTTAGGATATGGCAGCAATTCACCCAGTACACTTAGTGCTGTACAGAGATAAAAGCTGCAGGCTCATGAACCTCACCAGGCTCTCTAAGGCGCCTGCGGGAGTATGCCCTACCCACGAATTGTTGCAAGGAGCGGAAAGCTACAGGTTCATGAACCAGGGGCTGGACACCCTGCCAGTCGTGCTCTTCCTGGGAAGGCGGGCTTAGGCCCCTGCCCGTGACCACCCACTTCACCCAGTTGCTCAAGATCTTTTGCTCTTTGTAAGGCTTTTGAACCAGACACGAAGTTAATTTTGGCCCCCGACCACAGGGCAATTTGCTTTGGGGTATTACTGTCCTTTCATCGCTTCTGGTTGCTCCCTCCCCCTTCTCTGTGTCCTCAGATATAGGTTCTAGTGTTTCCACTCTGCTTTACATCTCCACAGCTGCCTTTTTCTCTGGTAGAGCTCCAGAAGTGAAAAACCTTACTTCTCAGGCTGATTTCATTGGTGTTCAGTGCATTCTGGTAGATATCCAGCTCACCGTAGGGCACGTTTGTACAAGTGTTTCCTACTCCTCCGCCATCTTGCCCTCCCTTCTCCGATCCAACCTAATCTGAGTACGCTAACAGCTAAGGTAACTGTGGCAGAAGATAATAATTCAGAGGGCAAATGAAAGGAGAAGAACTATCAGGAAGAGTACTGGGACAAACATCTTAGAAGCCACGAATAAAGAATTTGGGAAATAACGAGTACGTGAAAATTTCCAACGTCCAAATTATTGGGATCTTTGAGGGAGTAGAGAAAGAGAGAAAGAAGCTAAGCTACAGTTGAAAAAATTCTTGACGAATGTTTACCCACTTTGGGAAAGGAACAAGTGTTCGTGTCCTGGAGGCAGAAAGGACATCCCCAAGAGCACTGAAGCTAGGAAAACCTCCAGACACTTGATCGTGATATCACTGATCATTTTTTCCCCAAATATTTTATTTTATTTCTTCAGTGTTCCAAGATTCATTGCACAAGTACCACATCCAGTGCTCTAGGCAATACATGCCCTCTTCAATACCCACAACCAGTCTCGCCCAACCCCCCACACTCACCCCTCCCAAACCCTGTCTGTTGCTCAGAGTCCACCATCTTTCCTTCTGCATCACCCCTCCGATTTCCCCCAAATTCACGAATCAAAATTTTAGACAAGAGGTCCTAAGTGCCGTTGGGGGAAAAAATTCCTTTTGTTCAGAGGAAGTTCGATGAGAATAACGTCAGATCAGTCCACAGGAACCTAGCATGACATGTAGAGCTGGCAAGATATATTCAAGGCAATAAATGAGGAAAACATTCAGCCAAGGATACATTATCCAGCAAGGCTGACATTCAAAATTGGAGGAGAGATAAAGAGCTTTCAGGACATCCAAGCTTAGACTACAAAAATTATGAAAGCGTGTTCCATGAAAGAAGAAAGAACCCGAGTGACATAGTACAGAAAAGTACAGAGGCTATCTACAGAAACACAAACAGCAGAGGCACAATGTAGTCGATAAAAACGAATCTTTCATTAATCACTCTCAACTCGTATATTCTAAATTTCCCATAAAATGGTAAAATTTGCTAACTTCATAAAAGGCTAGGGTAAGTCCATAGTATGTCTACAAGACACGTATTTGGAACCTAAAGACACATTCAGACTGAAAGTGAAGGGATGGGGAGAGGGGCATGAGGGCAGACAAGTAGGAGATCATGTTCAAACCGTACTCAGAGTGAGCTAAATATCTACCAGAAAGCCCTGAACAGTCATGAAATCAGCCTGAAAATTAAGATTATTCCCTTCTGGATCGCTACAGGAGCAAAAGGCAGCAGTGGAAAGATAGATCAGAGTGGGAAGACTCAGATATAGAGCGGAGGATAAACAGAAGGAGGAGAGAGCCAATAGAAGAGAAACAAGGAAAGTAATTCTCCAAAGAAAAGGGCCCTGTGGTGGGGGAACAGCAATAACTTAGATTCTGGGTGAAAAACTCTTAAACACCTGAAAAAGAGAAAATGATCTTAAAGAACAAAAGAGGAAGTTGGTGGGCACGGGCCTAAGCCCACTTTTCCATGAAGACGAAGACACCACCGCTGGCGTCCACCAGCGTCGGAGAAGAGTGACAGGTCGAGTCAGTGATCCATGAGCATGCAGCTTTCCTTTGCTTGCACCACTTCATGGGCTGGGTGTACTTCCTCAAACCCCTAAGAGAGCTTGTTGTGAGTAATAACCAGCCGTCTCTAGGACCTCGGTTATTCCCCTGCAGCCCCAGGGTTGGGCACTCCATGGCCGCTCCTGAGAGAACATGCCCGAACGCATTCGGGGTGAGAGCAGACCTGGCAAAGGCTGCCATTAAAAAAGAAATTCACAGATGGATACTTCTCGTGGCTTTAGTGGCGCGGGTTAGCAGAGTGGTGCGGGAATGGTGCGGGGCCACTGGGACAAGGGCTGAGAGGCCCACCACCTGTGGCAGTCTGCCATGTGAGGGGAGTTTGCAGAGAGGCAGGCTGCTTGTTCTGGACAACCCAAACTGGAGAAGACTGAGCCTTGTCTCAAGGCGGAGTTCTGGGACGCGGAGATTCTTTGTTCAAAACTCCCAAACACAGCAAAAAGCCACAAAAGAACAAAAACCTCCAGAGAGCAAAAGCCTGAACATCATGTTTCCAAAAAGTACAACCCATCAATAGGAGGAAGGGCGAATCAACCCAAGCAAGGTTGACTGGAAAACAAGGAGGCAGGCCCCTTCTAATGAGAAAAACCAAAAACTAGAAAAGAGTAACTTCAGGGTCCCCATAAAATGATACAATCTCAACATCAGGCGAAAACAGTACCTTAAGCTTCCAATAATGAAGGAAACTTGTATATCGCATAGATACAAATTTTTTATTCCTTCTCACTGAGTGTCAGCCTCCGGGGTTGGGGCCGGCAGGGCCAGCGAAGGTGGGGGTGGCTCCAGGGGGGCATGCAGGTTTCTCGTGCCCTGAGGTTTTGGCACAGATCCGAGCGGCACACTTTCCTTCCCGGTGGCAGGCCGAGTCCTGCGGCGGGGCTCCGGGGGTCGGCAACCCGAAGGACTTGGGGGCCAGGCCTCTGGGGAGGGAAGCTGGAACACCCAACCTAGGGTTAGGGTTAGGGCCTAGGGCCCCGACGGCCCGATCTGGTAGCGGGGAAGGCGGGCTTCCCGGGGCGCTGTGTAGAGGGCCGCGGCCAGGCTGAGGGTCCGCCTCCGGGTTTGGGGCCAGCGGAGCCACCCATGGTGGGGTTGGCCTCGCTGGGCCATGCACGTTTCTCAGGCCCTGAGGGTTTGGCGCAGTGCCGAACGGCACGGTTTCCTTTGGGGTGTCAGGTGCAGTCCTACAGCGGGGATCCGGGGACCCCAAGCGGGAGGGCTCGTGGGCCACGCCTCTGGGGACAGAAGGCGGAAAACCCAACCTAGGGTTAGGGTTAGGGCCTACGGCCCGGCAGGCTCGATCTGGCGGCGCCGAGGCAGGCTCCCCGGGGGGCTGAGATGAGGGCGGGGCCCAGGCCCAGTGTCAGCCTTCGCGTTTGGGGCCAGCGGGGCCGGCGAAGGTGGGGGTGGCTTCAGGAGGGCATGCAGGTTCCCCTTGCCCTGAGGTTAGGGCGCAGTTCCGAACGGCACACTCTCCTTCCCGGCGGCAGGCGGAGTCCTGAGGCTGGGCTCCGGGGGCCACAACCCGGAGGACTTGGGGGCCAGGCCTCCGGGGAGGGAGGGAAGCCAGAGGACCCAACCTAGGGTTAGGGTTGGGGCCTAGGGCCACGGCAGGCCGGATCTGGCAGCGTGGAGGCGGGCTTCCCGGGGGGGCTGAGAAGAGGACGGCGGCCAGGCTGAGCATCAGCCTCCGGGTTTGGGGCCAGCGGGGCAAGCAATGGTGGGGGTGGCCTCAGCGAGGCATGTACATCTCTCCTGCCCAGTGGCTTTGGCCCAGTCCCCAATGGCACGGTTTCCTTCGTGGTGGCAGCGGGAGTCCTGCGGCAGGGCTCTGGGGACCGCATCCTGGAAGGCTTGTGGGCCGGGTCTCTGGGGACAGAAGGCGGAAAACCCAACCTAGGGTTAGGGTTGGGGCCGAGGGCCACGGCAGGCCCGATCTGTCGGCGCCGAGGCGGGCTCCCCAGGAGCCTGAGTTGAGGGCGGGAATCAGTCTGAGTGTCTGCCTCCGAGTTGGCTGTCAGCGGGATGGCCGAAGGTGGGGGAGGCCTCGGAGGCAATGCAGGCTTTTCCTGCCCTGAGGGTTGGGCGCCTTTCCGCACGGGCCGCTCGATTTCCTTCGCGGTGGCAGGCGGAGTCCCGCCCCAGGGCTCCGGTGTGCCCAGAACAGAGGGATTGTGGGCGAGGCCTCTGGGGACTGTGGGCGGCCACCTCGACCTCGGGTTGGGGTTATGGCCTAGGACCACAGCAAGCCCTAGCTGGTGGCACTGAAGCGGGCTCCCCGGGGGGGCTGAGATGAGGGCGCGGGCCAGGCTGAGTGTCAGCCTCCGGGTTTGGGGCCCGCAGGGCCGGCGAAGGTGGGGGTGGCTCCAGGGGGGCATGCAGGTTTCTCGTACCCTGAGGTTTTGGCACAGATCCCAGCGGCACATTTTCCTTCCCGGTGGCAGGCCGAGTTCTGCGGCGAGGCTCCGGGGGTCGGCAACCCGGAGGACTTGGGGGCCAGGCCTCTGGGGAGGGAAGCTGGAACACCCAACCTAGTGTTAGGGTTAGGGCCTAGGGCCACGGCAGGCCCAATCTGGTAGCAGGGAGGCGGGCTTCCCGGGGTGCTGAGTAGAGGGCTGCGGCCAGGCTGAGGGTCAGCCTCCGGGTTTGTGGTCAGTTTCGCAAGTGATGATGGGTTTGACCTCACATGGGCGAGCACATTTCTCTGGCCCTTAGCGTCTGGTGCAGTTTCCTTCAGCACGGTTTCCTTTTTTGTGGGAGTGTAGCCCTGTTGCTGGCATCCGGGGACTTTTGTAAAGATCTTTTTGGGCCAGGCCTCTGGGGATATATGAAAGATTGCTCGGACTATAGGTTGGTTTAGGGCCTTGGTCCACAGCAGGCCGTATCTGCTGGCTCTCCGGGGGTTGAGATGAGGGCGCCGGCCACACGAGTGTCAGTGTCCGTGTTTTTGGCCAATAGTTCCGGCAAACGTGCGTGTGGCTTTTTGTGGCATGGAGATAGCTTCTGCCCTGAGTTTAGGGCACAGATCTTAAGAGCACATTTTCCTTCATGGTTGCAAGTGTGGTTCTGCGGCGGGGCTGCGATTTTCCAGGCCTCCTGGGAGGAAGAAATCCAACTTCACATCCAACTCCAAAAAGCAAGCTTTCTTTAAGAGGAGGAAGGAGGATTCTTCCCTTTGTTTTAGGGGTCCCCTGTTTATCGTAGTAGAGGACACAGTCTCCGTGGACATGAGCCTGAAAACCAAATTAAGGGTTATGATTAAGGCCTAGGTGCATGGAAGGCCCAATTTGACGGCACTGAAGACATCTTCACGGGGGACTGAGTGAGGGCTGCGTCAGGATGATTGCTAAACTGTGGGTTGGTGTACGGGGGGGCTGTCTGAAGTCGAGGTGGCCACAGGTGAGTGATTCTGTCTTAACCTGCTCTAAGAGTTTTCTGAAGCTCCAAATGGCATGGTTTCCTTCTGAGGGGAAAGGGGAGTCTTGCAGTTAGACTCAGGGGTCCCCATTCTTGATTGCATGCGGGCCAGGTTCCTGGGAAGGCAAGATTGGAAAGCCAACCTGCGGTTAGGTTAGGTCCTAGAGGTATGGCAGGCCATATCTACTGATGCTGAGGTCAACTCCCTTGGAGCCTCAGTTGAGGGCAGACAACCGGCTGAGTGCCAAGCTTCGGGTTGTTTTTGAGGGAGGTTGCCAAACTTTGGGGTGGCCGTAGGGCAGCTATGCAGATTTTTCCTGGTCCGAGGGTTTTGTGAAGATCCAAATGGCAGGGTTTGTTTCTGGGGGAAGGCAGAGTCCTGTGGTGCGTCATAGGGGTCCCCAGTCTGGAGAGCTTTGGTGCCAGACCTCAAAACACAGCCTCAGGTTAAGGTTAGGTCCTGGGGAAAGTAAAAACAGATCTGCTTGTGCTGAGGCGAGCTCCCCCGGTGGTGAGTTGAGGCCGGCTCTCAGGCTGATTACCTGGTGGCAGGTTGGTGTCCAGTGGGGACGCCAAAAGTTTGGGAGTCTTCAGGGTCAGTTATTTTGAGTTTATCTTTGTTTATGATATAAGAGAATGGTCAAGTTTAATTCTTCTATATAGAGCTCTCCAAATTTGCCTGCATTATTAAACTGAAGAAACTTGTATTTTTTTCCACTGGGGATTTTTCCCCCTTTGTTGAAAATTATTTGAAAATAGTTTCGCGTATCCATATCTGGGGACTCTCATCTGTTACACTGGTCTATGTGTCTGTTTTTGTTCCACAACAAAGCTGTCTTGGTGGTCACATCTTTGTAGCAGTGCTTGAAATCAGGCAACATGATGTCTCCAGCTTTTTCTTTTTCTGAATTTTCTTAGAAATTCGTGGGATTTTCTTGTTCAGTACAATTTTTAAGATTGTTCCATCCTTTTGAAAAAAGCCTAAGGAATTTTAATCGGGATGGCATTGAAAGTCTAGATTGCTCTGGGCAGTATAAACATTTTAATATTTATTCTGCCAAACCAAGAGTATGAAATGCTTTTCCATCTTTGGTGCCTTTTCAATTTCTGTAATGATTGTTATCTAGCTGAATACTGATCCTTTACTTCTTTGGTTACGTTCATTCCCATGTATCGTATGGTTCTTGTTGCTCTAGTAAATGGAATCAATTCTCTAATTTCCCTTTCCATAGATTCATTGTTATGTGTAAGAAAGCAACTGATTTCTTTGTATTGATTTTGTATCCTGCTGCTTTCCTGATTTACTTTATGCGTGCTAGTAGTTTGAAGGTGGGGTCTTTTGGGTTTTCCACACAAAGTATCACGTCATCTGCAAAGAGAGAGAGTTTGTCTTCTTCTTTGCCAATTGGAATACATTTTAGTTTTCTTTGTTGTCTGCTTGCTGTCGCTAGGGCTCCTAGAGAAGAACTATGTTGAACAAGAGTGCTGAGAACGGGCATTCTTGTTGTGTTCCTGATCACGAAGGGAAGGCTGTCAGCTTTTCCCCATTGAGAATCATAGATTTTACAAAGTTGAGGAATTTTCCCTCTCTCCCGACATTCTGAAAGGTTTTAATCAGGAACTAATGCTGAATTGTGTCAAATACTATGTGTGCATCAATTGAGAGGACCATTGTTTCCTCTCTCTTCTCTTATTAATTTGTTTTATCACATTGATTGATTTGTGAATGTCGAACCACACTTGCATCCCAGTGGTAGTATCCCACCTGGTTCAGGTGGGTAATCTTTTTATTGTGCTTTTGTTTGCTATTAGCTAGTGTCATGTTGAGAAACTTATCATCCATATTAACCAGGCCTTTTGGTCTGAAATTCTCCTTTTCGATGGGGTCTTTGCCTGCTCTGGGGATCATGGTAATTCTGGCTTCATAGAGTCCAGAAATTTTCCTTCTGTTTCTATTTTTTGGAACAGCTTCAGAATTACAAGGATTAGTTCATCTTGAAAGTTTTGTAGCATTCGCTCAGGGAATCCATCAGTTCCTGGTCTTTTGTTTTTAGGTAATTTTTTTATCTTTGCTTCAATCTTTTTACTAGATGTTGGTCTATTCGTGTTGTCAATATCGTCCTGTTTCAGTCTTGGAAGTTTATATGTTTCCAGGAACGCATCCATTTCTTCTAGGTTGCTTAACGTATAAGCATATAGCTGTTTATAATAATTTCTGATGATCGTTTTTATTTCCTTGGTGTTATTATTGCTCTTTGCCCTTTCATTAATAATTTCGTTAATTTGTGTCCTCTCTGTTTTCTTTTGGATTCGTTTGGCCTGTGGTCTCTCGATCTTATCGATTCTTTCCCAAAACCAGGGTCTTGTTTCGTTGATGCGTTATTCTCTCTCTCTAGTTTCTAACTCACTGATCTCTGCTATAGCCTTAATTATTTCCCTTCTTGTGCGTGGGGTTGGCTTAAACTTTGTTGATCTTCCAGGTCTCTTTGTTGCCAAGAGAGCAGGGGCATTAGGGGTGTTTCAATTTCTATGAGTGAGGCTTCGTGGGCTCTGTATTTCTCCCTTAGCCTTTGCTGAATCCCCTAGGTTTTGGACAGAATTTTTTTCATTCTCGTTGTTTCCCATGAATTGTTTAAGTTCTTTGATTTCCTGTTTGATCCAAACTTTATTGAGCACTTTGGCTTGAGCCCCCAAGTGTTTGAATTCCTTCTGAACTTTTTCTTGTGGTTGAGTTATAGTTTCAATGAATTGTGATCGAGCATACACAGGGAGTCATCGCAATCTTTTGGTATCTGTAGAGTCCTGATTAGTGAATCAGTAGGTTGTCTATTTTGGAGAAAGTTCCACGTGCGCTCGAAAATGAGTATTCTTTTGTTTTAGGGTAGAATGTTCTGTGTATATCCGTCTGGGGATCCAAGAAGAAAATCAATTAAGAAACAAAAGCCTTGAATGGAACACTGGAACAGATGGACTTCATAGATGTAGCCGACACTTTTGAAAATTCTTTTCTTCCAGATCGATGATAGTTGTTGTAACTGCTTTCCTCTACTGTGTTGCTTCAGTGATTGGCTGCATGGCACATTCTCTGGCTTCCACACTTTCATTGAAATAAAAGTCTATCATCATGAAGCAAGATGTGGGTAGAAAGTTCCATACTACACCTACTGGTTTCTCACAGTCAAATATGTGCCCCTTACAATTTGTCTCGCACACCGTATGGAAATCACATCAATCTTCCTGAAAGGTGATTGTGGAAGAATGGTTTCTCCACAGGGTTGCTTCTAGAGCTAAGACGTCCTTGACACATTCCTGATGCTAGCTAGCACACGCAGGGTGGAAAATGCTTCTGTCTTCACGACTCGTGCTGTTCTGTGGAGCAGGGTTTCTTATCTTGTTGCTTCTTAGCGTTCATTGGATGGCACAATCTCTGGCTGACACAAGTACTTTGGGAAACGCGGCAGTCTATAATGTTGTAGACTAAAATCCAATTTCCATTTTTTACGCCTTTGATTCTCATTGTCATGTATATCAATGACCGTGTACTGCCACACCCAGTTTGGTAACCCCTCCCGTCTTTCTGAAAGATGAAAGTGAAAGTTGGTATCGCGACAGGGTTGCATTTTCGTGATACTTACAGGGCGTTTTCCTGATGCTATCATGCACTCTTGTAAATGGCTTTCATTTTCAGGAAAATTGCCCACTGATACTGCTTTTCCGGCTTTAAGTTTTAGAATAGTTGATAACAGGGCACATTGTTTGGGCCTCGGCACCAAATCTGAATTCCTTTCCTCATGGAAAAAGGTTTGAGTGGGCATAAGCATTCTACAAAGGCCTCTATCTCCCAGGCCAGTACAAGGCAGTCTCTCCGCACTTTCCCTTCCTTTCGCAGATTTTACCTGGCTTTCCCCCTCAGGAAAGACGATAGTCTCTGAGGTCGGCTTTCTCTTCAGTATGGTTTCCTAAGAATTACCTCGATTCCCCATTTCTTAAATTTCCAGTTACGAGAAAACGCTTCTATCTTTGTGAAGTGTCTTCTATATAGACAAGGTCTACCAAGTTCAAATTATATCAGTTTCCTATGTCTCTCACTTTTCAAAGTACTTCTATCTTCTGGCAAGAACCTATTAGTGGAAGGAGGATTTCTCCACAGCCCGTTTCTTTGTGGTAAGCACATGACACTTTGCTTGGGCCTACACAATTACATTTGAAATTGCTTCCTTCCTCATGAAACAAGGTTTTATGGAAAACACTCTTTCTACGCGGACTTCTCTGTCCCAGGTAAGTACAGCCACTCTCTGTATATTGTCCCACACAAATTTAAACATAATTCCACCTGCAGGGGACAGGATGTTTGTTGAATATCCGTTTCTCTCCCTTTAGCTTTCATATTGTTAACTACGTGGCACTTTCCTTATGCTGCCATACATACACCTGAAAACCCATCCGTTTTCAAGAAAACAAATATTTGTGCAAATTATGATTTTTTTTTATAGAAACTTTGTCCTCTGAGGTAAGAATATTTCACGTTCCCTTATCCTTCATACTAAATTTTGAAAGGGCTTTTATGTTCTGGAAAGAAAATTTTAGTTTACAGACCCTTCCCCCCACCACGTTGTTCTGAGTTGAAAGGTCCTTTCTAAAGAGACTCGTTTCACCCTCAGAGTCAAGTCTATGACACTTGCCTCAAGCTTTCCTAAACACTTTTGGAAATTCTTCTATTTTCAGGATTGTTTCTGTTAGTGGTAAACTGTGCTCTGTACAGAGTAGCTTATTAGCAGTTAAGTGGACTGTGCATTCACAGGCTTCCAGACTTTCTTTGCCAAACCCCTCTGTCTACATGGTGGAAGCTATGCTTTGAAAGTCCATTCTACTCCCTGAGTCAAGAATTATTCACTTACTCTTTGCTGTGTCACAGAATTTCAAAAATATTCCCAAGGTCCTGAATGATTGAAGGGAAAGAGCGGCTTTTCGACTGCGTTGTTTCCCAGAGATAGAGGTATTGCACTTTCCTGATGCTGTTACACACACTTTGGAAAAATGTTTCCATCTTCAAGATATACTGAATTTCTTTTTCCCACGGTTTGTTTTATTACGGTTAATTTCATGGCACTTTGCTTAAGTATCCACACGTACACTTCCATTTGATTAATTCAAAATGACACAAGATTTTAGTGCGAAACCGCCTTCCACCCTGCTTTTTTCTCCCAGATGAGTACATCCCTCTCTTTGTATCCTTTCACGCACAATTTTAGCCTTGCTTTCACCATCAGCAGGGAAGATGATAGCTGAAATTCTGTTTCCTTCGTGAATTATTTCATATTATATTCATTAGACACTACTTACAGTTCCACACATAACCCTGAAAATGATTCTATCTTTGTGAAACTAGATTTTTTTCAAATATCTTCTGGTTTCCCCTTAAAGAGACTCCCTGCTGAGCAAAGAGAAGGACTTGGGTCCCCAAACACACAACCCAAGCGATCCTAACCTCTGCTGCAACAAGGATTCAGATATTTATCACCATTAGCCAACTAGTATGCCCCACCTCTTTTTCTTTTTATCTTAAAATATACAAACCTGAGGACTAACTCTGATTCTTTGCCTCAGAGAACTAGTCTTCCTTCAACTAGGGGATTCACTCAGGATTCTTAGAACTTGGCTATTTTGTGTCACGGGCCCCCTCATAGTTTGGTTTCAGCACAATCGGGGTTTGAAGAGGCTCAGTGGAAAAAGTATATATGCAGGCCAAACAAAAATTTGGGCAATGGCATCATTCCTGGGGCAAGGGGAAAATGTTTCCTTCTCTCCATCCCAGTTTTTCCATGTTTGTGTGACTGTAGGAGGTGGGTTCTCTTAGTAGGCTTTTTTACACTTCAGTATTTCTAACTAGGTATTTACTCGCATACATTTGGGATGGCGTTCTATTGCTGCCATCCCCTGAGGATTCTTATGAGTTCTCTCTGTTTCTGTGTAAGTGAGCAAAATTTGTGTCTGATATCTCCCCCACAAGAAAAGTCCTCCTTTTCCCGTACAGTTGTTGCTTAAGGGACAGTGTTCAGTGCACTGTAAATCGTGCATTCACTACACGCATTCCATTCTCACACTTTCTTATATCACCTAAAATTACTAACAGCCAGACTACCCAACAAGAGCACAATTTCATCAAATGCCAAAAGCCGGCACTACACAGAACTTCAACGAACAACAGAGAGCCTGCAGACACAGCATCAGTACCTCACACCCATAGCATGAATACACCAAAAAACTACACAGTACACATAGAGCACACCCATATGAAGCAAACACCATACAAACACCACTCCTAGAGAGAACACCTTCTTATACACACAACCCACACTTCACACATAATCCACAAGTCATACACATACACCTCGCAACTTAAGCGCACCACAGACATCTAAACACATATTGCACCGTCATCAAAAGTGCAGTGCACACACACAGCATACGGCACGCATAGACACATATCTCCCACGCAACGCAGGTAGAACACATATGACACCTACAAAACAAACAAAATTCACTACGCAGACAGGCTCATGCCACAGGCACAAAGCTCCCCACACACCTCTATACACACCACCCAAAATCCATACACAGTATATATACACCACACACAGGCCTCATTTACTGCATATACAATTTGGTATATACAAAATCATTCGATACATTTAGTTCATATAAATCACCAACACGGACTATATTTGGTACGTACACACACACAGAAGGCACATGCAGCCCACATCCTTCTACAGAAATTCAAACGCATCACAGACACTACACTCGCACCTAGACAACACAGCCATTAGCAAAAAAAATTCACATATACACGTCATACACACCAAAAAGTTAAGTCACACAAGAACTTCCAGACACAAAAACTTTGTCTATAGACTTGCACACCACACATAGTAAATACACACGAAACATAGAGCACACAGAAATAGTGCTCACACATGCACTACAAAATTATACCTATCAGACACAGAAACTCCACAAACGCAATGCAAATGCTTAACGCCCACACCACAAAATCCCCAGAACCTGAACCCACATTATCAGCCCCGGTGGCGCTACACATAAAACACAAGACCTTTTCTTTTTTAAAGATTTCGTTTATTTTACAGAGAGATCACAAGCAGCTAGACAGGTAGAGAGATGGAGGCAGGCTCCCTGCTCAGCAGGGAGCCCAATCCCAGGGCACTGAGACCATGACTTGAGCTGAAGCAGAGGTTTAAACCAATGACCCATCCAGGAGTCCCACCGTTTGCACTTTTCAGTCATAGACCTTTACCACTCATATACCAAACTAACCCATGCACCTTCAAAAAGATGACCACCCCACACAGCACTCATACTACACAAACCAAAAAGGCCCCAAGCATTCACAATAATTTCGTCACAGACAACACACACCTACAACCCACGCTGCCCATACAACTCACACACTCACCACACACCATACAAACAGTAAGTAAAAAACAGACACATCCCACATTGTAAACACCAGTATAGCACACAGGCAACAAATTCGTAACCAAACATACTCGCCCCCCTTACCATAAGTACATCCCATACAACAGAGCTATACAGCTCTCTTCATAGGCCACACCCACTACCCACATCATACAGACCACATGTATTGCACATATCGCACACCTGACACATAAGTCAAATACACGAGACGCACATACAAAACAAAAAGAGACACAACATATACTGTGCCTATCTCCCAGCACTCACCGTCGACATTGCCACAACTTTTTCTCTCACCCACCCTTCGTATCACCACACACTTATCAGAGAAAGTCAAAACACTTGCCTCACAATTACCAAATATACTCCAAATGCACCAGACGTCACCCAAAAAACAACATACCCACACTTTACACAGTATAACGCCCACCACAAGTGCAACATAATTTACAAGCATACACTAAAAAAACAAAGAGGTCACATAACAACACACGCAGCATATATATCAGACATCAGCACACTGAAACTGAGAAAAGCAGGTCAGACATAGAAAACACTAACCAAACATAAACCACATGACTGCACACTTCCCACCAACCTTCGACTTCCCTACCAAGTTATTTGGTAGACACAACACACAAGCCAACCAATAACCACACTAAGCCCATGCTTAAACCCAAAAACCACACAACACATACACAGTACACAGAGCACACAAATTGTGCATACTCAACACATACATTAGGCACACTGCACGTATACCATATATACACAAGGCACAACCTCCCACCCACACACAATACAAAAACACCCAACGTACACACAAAACACACAAACCCCACAAAAACAAAACAACTCACAAAATACACACCAAAATAAACAATACTCGAGAAATGCACACAACAACAGAACTCTGGCACACAGCTACACACACCCACACAACCCACCGAGTTATACCACTATATAGCTTCCAAACCAGAACACCATTTGGACTCACGTCACACTAGTCAACACTCTTTACACACGCACACATACAGCACACAACACACTACTCAAATAATGAGCATATAAAACACACTCCTGATAGGGAGGAGCAAGATGGTGGAGAAGTAGGAGGCGGAGAGAGTGACTGATCCCAGAAATTCACCTAGCTAGTTATCAAACCACTCTAAACAACTACAAATTTATCAGGAGATAGAAGAGAAGAA
>CM052885.1:78307917-78335804 GCA_028534135.1 Potos flavus
GAGGGGTGAAGAACCATGAGAGACTGTGAACTCAGAACAAGGGACTGAGAGTTTTGGAGGGGAGGGGGTGGGGGCATGGGTGAGCCTGGTGGTGGGTATTGAGGAGGGCACGTATTGCATGGAGCACTGGGTGTGGTACATAAACAATGAATCTTGTAACACTGAAAAAATAAAATAAAAGTATTTGGGGATAAAAAAAAGAGATTAACAACAGTAATTCGTAAAATTCATAAAATGGATTATACAATAAAAATTAAATGAAGGTAAAAAAATATATATATATAAACTTATGGACACTGAAGTTTGAATTTCATTTAATTCTCTCATGTCATGAACACGTCCTTTGATTTCTTTCAGTCACTTTTTTTCCTTGTTTTAAAAAATTATTTAGGGGTGCCTGGGTGGCTTAGCCAGTCAGGCATCTGCCTTTGGCTTGGGTCATGATCCCTGGGATCGAGCCCAGTGTTGAGCTCTCTGCTCGGCGGGGAGCCTGCTTCTCCCTCTCCCTCTGCCTGCTGCTTCCCCTGCTTATGCTCTCTTTCTCTGTCAAATAAACAAAATCATTTCAGAAAAAGTCTTTATTTAAATTCAATTTAGTTAACATAAAGTGTATTATTAGTTTCAGGGGTGGAATTTAGTGATTCATCAGTTATATACAACACCCAGTGCTCATTACATCAAGTGCACTCCTTCATGCCCATCATCTAATTCCACCTCCCCTCTCTCCCCTCCAGAAACCTAGAGTTTGTTCAGTTTGTTCCCTAGAGTTAAGAGGCTCTTATGGTTTGCCTTCCTGTTTTTATCTTATTTTATTTCTCCTTCCCTTCCCCTATATTCATCTGTTTTGTTAAATTCCACATATGAGTGAAATCATATGGTATTTATCTTTCTCTGACTGACTTACTTCACTTGGCATTATACCCTCTAGATCCATCCACGTCATTGCAAATGGCAAGATTTTATTCTTTTGATGGCTCAGTAATACTCCATTTTACATATATACCACATCTTCTTGATCAACTCATCTAGATGCCAATGGACATCTGGGCTCTTTCCACATTTTGGCTACTGTGGACATTGCTGCTATAAACACCGGGGTGCAGATGCCCCTTCAAATCATTATGTTTGTATCCTTTGGATAAATATCTAGTAGTACAATTGCTGGGTCATAGGGTAGCTCTATTTTCAATTTTTCGAGGAACCTCCATACCGTCTTCTAGATTGGCTGCACCAGTTTGCATTCCCACCAACAGTGTAATGTTCCCTCACTTGTGAATTTGAGCCATTCTGTTTGGTGTGAGGTGGTATCTCATTGTGGTTTTGATCTGTATTTCCCTGATGATTTCCTCCAATCACTTTAAAAATGTAAACCACTATTTGATCGAAGATCCAACAAAATATTGGTGGCAAATTTGGTCTGCAGCTAGAAAGTTTCTGGTTACTGGTGATGACCACATATCTGAATTACAGTAAAGTTACCCAATACCAAATTGTCTCTAACCAATAGTGATCATTTAGAAGCTTAGAAATTAATTTCAACATCTTTGTCCCGCTGGGAGTGGAAAGCCGTTGCCGTTCTGGAGATTAAGACTGTTTAGGTCCCTCAGCCCCTTGGTACACCTGAAAACCATCCATTTACGTGGTATCCAAAAACCTGAAAATGCAAGTCTTCAGGAAAAGCAATCTAAGTGGACAAAACATCAGCAGACCCTACAAAGCCCCCCAGTCGTTCCAGGCACAGCCGTAACACAGGGGTCTTAAGGAATCCAGGCTACAGCTTTCAAAAATGTACTGGTAAGCGCTCCAGTTCTAACACAACTACTGTATCTAGTAGGGTATATATTCATACCTTTGCACCTCACTGGCATTCCTGCTACCGACATGACTTCTCCCATAACTGCAGAATCAGGATACTAAACACATGCACTCACGCCCCGACTTAGGGCAATCAAACGACCACAGACGCTACTGAGTCGCGGGCAGCTTAACATGCGATAATCCACAGCCTAACTGGAAAAGCCAACTGATTTTCGGCCTCCTTCCCAGGCGCCACGTGGCGCAGAAAACCTCCCCGGGGTACTTCGGACATTCTCCTCACGCCAGGAGAGCAACATGAAAAAAAGAGATAAGCAGAAAGAGGCTACGAAGGAAAACAGCGCCACTAATCACCCTCCACACTCAAACTGTCCAGATAACCACTCGCCCACTGACGAGGGTGCGCCTAGATCGCTCCGGTTAGACCGCGATCCCGGAGTCTCGCGGCATCTCGCTGTTCTCAGCCGCTCGAATATTGAAACATCTCGCGGGAGTCCCCTGGGCAGGGCCGAATGGTCAGGTGACCTCAGGGTTCCGCCCCCGTCTTCCTTGCCCGCGGGCCCGCTTCACGCGTGCGCGGGCGGCGGTGGCAGCGGCGAGTTGGCGCGGGGTGCGCGCGTGCGGCTGGCGGGATGGTGCTGAACCGGGTGCGGGCGGTTTTCTTCGATTTGGACAACACGCTCATCGACACGGCCGGGGCGAGTAGAAAAGGCATGTTGGAGGTAACGTCCCGACTCCCCCGGTCCTCCTTTCGGCAGGGTCAGCACTCCCAACCCGTACCGCGCGCTTTCCTGTCCCCTTGGTGTCCTCCCACCTCCTACCTTCCCACTGCCATCGACACCGCGCCTGGGGCTGGGTCATCCCGGAGGCACTGGCCTCTCGTCCTTTGAGACCCACCGCGTTCGAGAAAGAGCGGGAAAGAAAGACGAGTGGGCAGGGGGAACTGGTTGGGGAGGTTGCCTTCTCTCACGCCCAGCGGCTTGGGTTACCTGCCTGGCTATGCCCAAATCTGGGAAGCTGGGTTCTAGAAGTTGTTTCCAGCGCTGTGGGACCCGGAAGGACGTCGTTAAAACTGCCACGGTGGCAGAGTTGCCCACAAACATAGACAGTCACCTGGCTTTTTGCCAAGGCAGGTTCCGACCAGCTAGGCGAGTGTGGCGGCAGGCTCTCCGCGGTTGGCCTCTCCACACAGCGTGATCTTCTGCAGATCTTTGAGGAGACCCAAGAAGTTGTGTAACCGTGAGTGGCGAGCGTGGACTTAATTGACTCCAGAAAATTTTCTCCGCAGAAATTCATCTCCAGTCTCCCTGTTGTGGTTGTGACGTTTAGATTTCTGAGGTGACATTCACAGTCCGTGCTTGCACAGAGCATTCCTTTCATGAGGCATTATTCAGCAGTATCCTCTCCTTTGCGTACCCACAGATGCTGAATCAGATCTCTTGAAGCCCCAACTCCACCCCTGCTTGCTTTCTTATACCTTCAGATCTAGGGAGAAAACCAAGGATTACCAGATGTGAAAACCCACTTTCAAAAGCTAATCCTTCCAACCCTGAGAGTCCCAACCTCTTCATGCTTTATTAGTTAGCGTTTGACTCCCTGGATTTTTTTTTTTTTTTAAGCCCAAAAGGTGTGGCTGGACTGGGCGACATCAAGACCATGAGATCAAGACCTGACCCCAGGTCAAGAGTCTTATGCTTACCTGACTGAGCCACTTAGGTGCCCCAGGTTTTGACTCCCTCATCTTCATCTTCTTTCTTGGTGCATTCCACTCCTGCATATACAGGTCTTTCCCATACTTCAGAAAATAAAAAGAAGCCTGGCTTGAGCCCTTCTTCCTTCACTAGATGATACCTGTCTCTCTTGAGGGCCTTGTTTTTGTTGTTGGTGTTGTTGTAAATTTAAATTCAAGTTAGTTAGCGTGTAGTGTATTATTGGTTTCAGGGAATCATCTGTTGCATGTAATACGCACTGCTCATTACATCAGGTGCCCTCCTTCATGCCCATCACCCATTACGCCATCCCCTCACCCACCTTCCCTCCAGCCACCCTCGAGATTGTTCCTAGAGTTAAGAGGCTCTTATGGTTGCCTCCCTCTCTGTTTTTATCTTATTTTTCCTTCCCTTCCCCATGTTCATCTGTTTTGTTTCTTAAATTCCATGCATGAGGGGAGCCTGGGTGGCTCAATGGGTTAAAGCCTCTGCTTTCGGCTCAGGTCATGATCTCAGGGTCTTGGGAGCGAGCTCCACATCGGGCTCTCTGCTCAGCAGGGAGCCTGCTTCCCCCTCTCTCTCTGCCTGCCTCTCTGCCTACTTGTGATCCCTCTCTTCTCTGTCAAATAAATAAATAAAAAAAAATCTTTAAAAAAAAATTCCACACATGAGTGAAATCATGTGGTATTTGTCTTTCTCTGACTTATTTCACTTAGCATAATACCCTCTAGTTCCATCCATGTTGTTGCAAATGTCAAGATTTCATTCTTTTTGGTGATACATACATACATACATACATAAATACCAGATCTTCTTTATCCATTCATCTGTCGATGGACATCTGCGCTCTTTCCATAGTTTGGCTATTGTGGACATTGCTGCTATGAACATTGGGATGCAGGTGCCCCTTCAAATCACTATGTTTGTAACCTTTGGATAAATACCTAGTAGTGCGATTGCTGGGTCATAGGGTAGCTCTATTTTCAATTTTTTGAGGAACCTCCATACTGTTTTCCAGAGTGGTTGCACCAACTTGTATTCCCACCAACAGTATAAGAGGATTCCCCTTTCTCAGCATCCTCGCCAACATTTGTTGGTCCCTGACTTGTGAATTTGAGCCATTCTGACTGGTGTGAGGTGGTATCTATCTCATTGTGGTTTTGATTCGTAGTTCCCTGATGCCAAGTGATGAGCATTTTTTCATGTGCCTGTTGGCCATTTTCTTTGGAGAAGTCTGTTCATGTCTTCTGCCCATTTTTTGACTGAATTTGTTTTTTGGGTGTTGAATTTGTTAAATTCTTCATCGATTTTGGATAGTAGCCCTTTATCTGATATTTATTTGCAAATATCTTTTCCCATTCTGTTGGTCGTCTTTTGGTTTTGTCAACTGTTTCCTTTGCTGTGCAAAACCTTTTTATCTTGGGGTGCCTGGGTGGCTCAGTCAAACATCTGCCTTTGGTCATGGTCAGGTCATGATCCCAGGGTCCTGGGATCGAGCCCCGCATCGGGGTCCCTGCCCAGCAGAAAGCCTCCTTCTCCTCCCTCTGCTGCTCCCCTGCTTGTGCTCTATGTCTCTCTCTGTCAAATAAATAAAATCTTAAAAAAAAGCTTTTTCCTTGTCTGAGGAAAGCATCAGCACCCTAGAGACCGACTGGAAAGCTGGGGCTTTGAGTCAGTGCACTAAACTCTACCTCTAGATTTCCAACCTCCTACCTCCAGATCCTGGGCCTGAGGCGTGGCCTCCAGCCCAGCCGTCCCTGCTGCAGACTGGTTGCCCCCACTGCCCACGTCCTTCTGTCATGCCCATTTCTGCTCCTAAAGGGGTTTTGTGCAATTCAAGAGCTTTTCCATAAACTGACCTTGTATTAGTAGAGCCTTTAGGAGATTCCTGTTAGACACCAAAGCTCTGAACAGTTTTTTTCCCCCGATTCCAACCCAAAGATTTATGTACCTTCCAATAATTTAATCAAATTTGTGGGCGGCTTCTCCCCTTTTCCTATTCGGTATTCTTAGTCCTAGGTTAGCTTTACATCTCAGAAATGGTGATGTACATCAGTCCAATAAAATAGGAAATAACCATGCTGAAAAAAACAAAAAAAAACAAACAAAAAAATTATCTTGATGAAGTCCCAGTAGTTCATTTTTGCTTTTGTTTCTCTTGCCTCCAGGGATGTGTCTAGCAAGAAGTCAAAGAGGCTGAGGTCAAAGAGGTTGCTGCCTGTGTTCTCCTCTAGCCTTTTGATGGATTCCTGTGTCACATTTAGGTCTTTTGTCCATTTTGAATTTATTTTTGTGTATGGTGTAAGAAAGTGGTCCAGTTTCATTCTGCATGTGGCTCTCCAATTTTCCCAACATCATTTGTTGAAGAGAGTGTTTTTTTTCCATTGGATATTCTTCCCTGCTTTGTGGAAGATTAATTGACCATAGAGTTGAGGGTCTGTTTCTGGATTCCCTGTTCTGTTCCATTTATCTCTGTTGTCTGTTTTTGTGTTGACAGCAATGTTTTTCAAAAGAAATCTATATACATTATCTCCATGTCTCCACCTTTTATTTATTCCTTAATCCCTTGACGTATAGCTTCTCTTTGTGCTACTTAATGAAATAGGTTTGCCATGTCATTACATACTTCCCAAATTGCCAGAATCAATGGACATTTTAAGTCTGTATTAATGACTTTGCTGAGGCATTCCATACTATTGACTGTCCCTTCCATTTGCATACCTTTGACCTTGACCTCATGGGTACCACCCTGTGCTGTATTGCCTCCAGTTTCTCTAGCTGCCTTGTGTGTTCCTGGCAGGTCAAGCCCAATATGTTGCAATTAAATACTTGGTTTAGGCCAAATCATGCTATAGCCTAGAGTTCATGTGTTAAAATCAGGCATTTGAGTTTGAATCACAACTCTCTAAATACCTAGCTGAAGATGCCTGAACAAGTTCCCTAAACACTCTAAATCTTAAATCCTCATTTAAAAATGTGAATGGTGATAATTAGTCCTCAATGTCATTATCAGGTTAATTGAATGTATGGGAAGTATGTAGCATCCAAGGATACACTTGACGAATTGTACCATCTACCCTGTCACCCAGTCTGTGCCCTCCTGCATATCCATCCCCCACTGCCCTTATCTTAATTAATGGTGGACTTGTCTGTCACCTCGACTGTTACTGTGGTGGTGTCTCCAAGCTTACTCTGTCCAGTTCATCCTCCACGTTCCTGCCGGAGTGAAATTTCTGAAAAAAAGTCAGATTGTATTTCTCCCTAGTCTTTACACCAAACTCCCTTATACCAACACTGTATTTTGTTCAAGATATAATGTACTTATCAAAGGATATTACGATTAATTTTTGCAACTCAGATGCCTGCAACTTAATAGTTTCTTAAGAGAAAACAAACTGTCTTGGTCATATTCATTTGATACATGGTAAATATTTAATGAATAATGGATGGATGGGTGGATAAAAATTCACGTCTACCGACTTGGTTCTGTTGTTACCTCCTTTATAAACATCCTATTAAACAAGCAGAATTGATTTGTGTGCTTTTGACTATACAAGGAGTGCTTTATCACATAAGAATACAACACCATCTGGGGCACCTGGGTGGCTCAGTCGGTTAAGCGTCTGCCTTCAGCTCAGGTCATGATCTCAGGATCCTGGAATTGAGCCCTGCATCAGGCTCCCTGCTTCAGCGAGGAGCCTGCTTCTCCCTCTGCACCTCGCCTTGCTCATGCTCTCTCTCTTTCTCTCCCAAATAAATTATTAAAATCTTAAAAAAAAAAAAAAACAGCACTATCCATAACTGTTGTCCTATTCAAAAGTAACATACTATAAATCAATATTTATGAAAGGAGAAAGGGAGGAAAGGTCTAGTCATTGCCTTGTGCTTGGGGAGAAGGAGCCATATACTGACTATATATCCATTTAATTTTTTTTTCATCTTCTGGAAAAGTTATTTCTGTCTACCCTCTTCAGGCCTTTCTTTGAGAGTCACTACCCAAGAGGGAGCTGTCCACAGAAATTTGGGGTTTCTCAGTGAACGGAGCAGAAAAGATTTCTGCATTTGTGAGTTTACTTTCTAGTGGTGGTTGACCGTGAACATAATACATCAAATGTGTATTTATTTAAAAGTATGTTTGGAAAAGTGAAAAGGAGAATGAATTGCAGTTTTAAATCTGTTGGTCCGGTAGGTCACATAGAGTAAATGATGTTTGAAGAAACACTTGGACTAAAAAGAACACGAGGGCTGCTTGAATTGTTAGGCTATATGTAGGCAGTTATATTCTGTGAGCATGTATTTTTTTTTTAAGATTTTATTTTTCATTTATTTTAGAGAGAGTGAGTGTAAGCATGGGAAGGGACAGAGGGAGAGAGAGAATCCCAAGCAGACCCCACACTGAGCACGGAACCTGACATGGGGCTCTGTCCCAGGACCCTGAGATCACAACCTGAGCTGAAATCAAGAGTCAAGACGCCCACCAACTGAGCCATCCAGGTGCCCCGTGAGATGTATTTTTAACTCGGTTTTATTTGGAATTCAGCCAGTTCATATCATATCAGTGTTATAGTATTACATAGTTCTCACACTAGCCCTCAAAGAGTAATTAAATCACAACTAGCTAAAAACTAGTACTGATGATAGTAACTTTAATTCTGCGTCCAGACAGCAGGTTAGAAGGATACGGTTTCCTTTCTGTATGGGTTAAGATGAGACTTAAATAGAGTTTTGAAGTAGGAGCTTGAGTTTATCTTATCTACAAGTTGATCTCTCCCTCCCTCCTTCACTGTCTTAGGGCCCTTTTCTTCAGGCCCTTTTCTTCAGGCCCTTAGGTACCTCGTGGGCTTAATTGTACTCAGAATCCTTTTCAAGCCTGCCTTACCCCTTGCACAAAATATCATCACACCTCCAAGTTAGAGATCATTTTCCCCCACCCCCAATTCTATCAAAATTCCCATTTTCTCAATACAGGGGTTAGTTACGATTGTTTATACTAGTAATAATATGAACTGATTCAAGTTAGGTGTTTTTTGTTTTTATTGAAGTATAGTTGATACACAATGTTGTATTAGTTTCAGGTGTACAACAGTGATTCAGTAGGTGTTATTTCTGTTTTAATAATATGTAAATGGCTCATAAGCTTTTTCCCCAAATATGTTAATATTAAAATGCTACTTGGGGGCGTCTGGGTGGCCCAGTCTTTATGTGTCTTCCTTCAGCTCAGATCATGATCCCAGGGTCCTGGGATTGAGCCCCACGTTGGGCTCCCTGCTCAGCTGGGAGCCTGCTTCTCCTTCTCCTTCTGCTGTTCCCTCTGCTTGTGTGCTCACTTTCTCTCTGTCAAATAAATAAAATCTTTCTTTAAAAATGCAGCTTGTGATCCCAAGTGAATCTATAATTAGTTGCTGTGTGAAAAGAAATGGGAAAGTTAATTCAGAGGATATAATAAGAAGAAATTTCAAAACTTGAAAGTGGTATGCTATACCTTTACAAGACTCTCCCTTTAAGGTGAGCTAATTCTGTTTTTTACAGAGCCCTAAGAACATGCGAAATGAATTGCCAGTTGTGGTAACAGAAAATTGGACATTTATTGAGAGCTCTCTGCTTGCTAACTATGAGCCAGCTCCTATTTAAGCTTAAGCACTGGATTTCTAGAAGCCTGTGTTCTTCTATTGTGTAGCAATAGGTTTCCTAAAACTTTAGGGTGACCTTCCATCATAGCTCAAGAGTAATTCAACTGACATTGTTAGAAAAGATGGTGACATTAGCATGGAGGCTATAAAAGCTGTTTGTTAATTGAAATTTAACTTTGCCTTCCCCTAAAATTCTTAGGAATGATAAATTTTTCTTGAAGTAGTAAGACTTTTCTTAACTCTTGCCATTTTTTTGAAGAGCACAAATAGCCTGAACAATATTAACTTTTGATGTGATTCTTATACTTTGAAGGAAGAAAAATGTGTCTATTAATTTCTTTCCCCTTTTCAGTAGGTGAATTGAGCATCAGGTGTAAGTAGCTTACTGCTTGTTCCCTGTGTAGTTTAGGGCAACACATTTTAACTTGTTTGACCTCTTTGCTCCAACAGCAGACAGTTTTTAGTCCCAGCTGTGTGCATTGCACTCATCGTCCAAAGATCCAAATTTGTCTTGGTATTGTCAACTTTCCCCAGATGTCCCTAACTTCAAATGCAGGTAGTCCATTTGGGAAGTCATCCTTGCAAGTGCTGTAAAAGAGTGGTGGAATCATACAAGGAAGAGAGGGAATCTAATAGATGAGCAGGTTACTGGTGTGAACATTTGGGGAACTCTGGGAGACAGCATGCAGAGCATGCTTCAGTTATCCCTCCCAAGGGAAAAGAAAGCTGAGATATTAATTTACCAATTTCTGCCTCTCATTGGTTGAGGCCTGCTTCCAGGGCAAAACTTCAGCCCTGGGTTGTGTGTGTGAGTGCTCCTGTGGTCAAATAAAACCCTTAGTTACTTACAGTATGAAGCCCAGTTGGCATTACAGTATTACTTATGGTATGAAGCCATTGGCATGTATGGGAACAGTATGTGCCAAGGGGACTTGGGTAGCATCTATAGCATCTTTATCTGGGATCGAAGGCCCTTTACTAACCAGTTGCAAACAGGCTCTCCAGCCTCATCTTTTAGGATCCTTTCTCACATGCCTTCCATTTTAGCCTGAAATCAGGTTCTCACCTTTCCCAGTTCTCAAAATTCCAAGCTCTGTATCTTTGTTCTTGCTATTCCTTCTGTCCAGAATGATTTCATTCTCTTCCCATACCTACCTTACAGACTTGGTAACACCTTGGTTTAAATGTTACTTTGTCTATGAGTCTTATCCAATAACCCTGTAGAATGACTTGTTCTTACATTCTATTTCCACCGTTGTGTACGTGACTGTTTTAGCACTCAACCCAGCATTTATGGTGGCTGCATACCTGTTTATTTTCCCTACCAGATAATGTCATGAGGGCAACAGACCCAGTCTCCACTGCGTAATACAATAGTGTAAAGGCAAGCACATATGCTTTGGAAGTAGGCAAGTGTGGATTTAAATCCCAGCTTGGGCAAGTTACTTCGCAGTTCTGAATTTCCATTTCCTTATCTCAAAAAGGGGAGTCCCTTGCAGAGTTGTGGAGAGGTTAGAAATAATATATGTGAGCATTAGGCACAATGTTTGCCACATTAGGGGCTCAGTAAATATTAAGAGAGGCCAAATGGAAAAGAACCTAATGTAATAAAAGCCAAGATAAAAAGTCAGGGGAACACAAGAGGGAGCATGTAATTCTGATGATGGAGTCAGAACCAGTGTAACAGAGGGTGACTCAGAACTCCTTGAAGGTTTTTGTCTGGAAAACTAGGTTTGGAAGAAGCACTGGGTTATTAAACACGGAAGGTTCTTGATTCTATTAGAACTGAATACATGTTTTTAAAAGTACAGAATTAGGTCCCATTTTATATGGTGGTCAGTTTAGGTCTTCAAAACGTAAAATGGATGTAGATAAAAGATTGGATGAACCGGTGTTATTTCTGGGAAGAGTCTATATAATGGTTGTGATGAATTTAAAATGTTCTACTAAATTTAAATCCAAGCTTTATTTCTATTTCTTCATAACCAGAATGTAAGATGGCAGACTGCCAAATGAGGGGTTTTTATGACCTATAGCTGAAGACACTTCTTAGAATAGAAATCGGTCAAAAATATGAATGAGTTGTGTAGAGAGATTGGGAGATCTTCCCTCTGATATTCTTTGAAAATGAGACCAATTCCCACCAGAAATGGTGTGGTAGTAGAGCTGCCTGAAGGCAGGCACATGGAGTTGGAATTTCTACTCTGGGATTATTCGAACATGGCTTCTCAGGGTATGACTATAAAAGACCTGAAGTGTGTTAATGGAGTCGTTTTCCTTTATTTAGGTGATAAAGCTCTTACAATCAAAATACCATTACAAAGAAGAGGCTGAAACCATTTGTGACAAAGTTCAAATTAAACTCAGCAAAGAATGTTTTCATCCTTCCAGTACATGCATTACTGACCTAAGGACTTTACACTGGGAAGAAGCAATCCAGGAAACGAAGGGTGGTGCAGCCAATAGGAAATTGGCTGAAGAATGTTATTTCCTGTGGAAATCTACACGTTTACAGCATATGATACTAGCAGAAGATGTCAAAGCCATGCTCACTGAACTTAGGAAGGAGGTCCGCCTACTTTTATTAACAAATGGAGACCGACAGACCCAGAGGGAGAAGATTGAGGCTTGTGCCTGCCATTCCTATTTTGACGCTATAGTTGTAGGCGGAGAGCAGAAAGAAGAGAAACCAGCACCCTCCATATTTTATTACTGCTGTGATCTCCTTGGAGTACAGCCTGGGGACTGTGTAATGGTTGGTGACACACTAGAAACAGATATACAAGGAGGCCTCAATGCAGGGCTGAAAGCGACAGTCTGGATAAATAAAAATGGAATAATGCCACTGAAGTCATCCCCCATGCCACATTATATAGTTTCTTCTGTGCTGGAGTTACCTGCTCTCTTACAAAGTATAGATTGTACAGTCAGTATGTCAGCTTAAAGCACATAAAAGGACATGATTATGTATTTTAGGGTCAAATTACAGGTTTTGAACTAAGAAAAGTTAAGGCATTCCATATATTAAGATCCAGTTCTAAGAATAATTTTACTTATGATTTAATAGCCAACCAACCACTGACTGGTATTTATATCTGGAAATCCAGAGTACATTAATTAATACAAGTTAACTTTTAGTAGTGTAATCCAGAAAACTTGAGGAAATATATTATTTGTTAATCTGTGACTTGAGGTTTTTAAGAAATTATTTCATTAATCTTTTAGCATCTTGGATCCATGAAGATACCAGGCAAGATAGCTTATACATGGATGCACAAATACAGGTTTTATGTTCAGTCTTAAAAATAGATATATTTTAAAATAGATATTCTAAAACATATATAGTAGAGATTTATCAGAATAATTGGATCTGATTAATAGGAAATAAGTGCTAAGTCACATGCCAATCAAGGCATTCCGTAGTGAAATTATTTTGCATATTTTCTTTTTTAAAACATATATACTATATTTTTGCCTACTTTGAATATATACATTCTTTTATGAATCCAGTTTTTCTGCATCACTTTTTTTGGGCAGGGGGGCATTTTCCCATGGTGTACACATGACAGACAGATTTCTCCGCTAAAAAAGCTGTTAAAGTCAGCATGTGGTGCTCCTTTTCCATGACATTTTCACATCTTTCCAGAGTGCACTTGTAGGTTCTTATTAGTCTTTACCTCTTACAGAAGTATTTTTACAATCTTTTTCCAGGTACACAGTGGGGTTCAGGGGACTAGACTACCTCGCTGGGCGTAAGTACAAGCCACATGGCACCAAAAGTCATTTTCCTTCTGTGGATACCTCAGAGGTGCAGCCTAACCATGTAGCTCTCCCATAAATTCTCTCCTGACTGAATAGTTTCACTCACATAGTGAAAGCTAATAGAAAATTATGTTTTGCTATGAAGTAATTTCAGGGTGCCATTTTAATATAATATAAGTGGCTCTTGGTGTTAACCATCTGCCTTACGTCCCCTGTTTTTCAAATTTTAGGAAATATATCCTCTTTCACAATTTCTATATCCAATTCAGTGTTCACTTTGAGCTTATTAATTAATGACTAAGGCATCTTGCAACTAGAAAAGTTTTTCTAGTCCATTAAGCTAGACAGTCTCATGTCTTCACCAACTTGGAATAAAATGGTTAATTAAGGAAAAAAATAATGATTTGGGTTGGGTTTTGGCAGGTTTTTTTTTAACTTTTTTATAAGAAGCTACCAATGTAAAATATTAGACTGCTAGAATATATATATAGCTATGACTCCTTTAAATATTCTATGATTATGATATGTAGATTCTGGAGTATGTCTATCCTTAACTTATTTCTTTAGCCAGTCATTTCCTGCCTATTGCCAAGAACAGGATTCTCTGCTTTTGTGCAAATGTCCTGTTGTATTTACTTTTCACTCTCAATTTTTAAAACTGTGATTTTATCCTTGACTGTCCCAGGGTGTTGTTGCTATGAAGCTAAACATTTGTAAACAGTGTATAGTTCCAGGTATGGTGCCCATGTGACTTTGATTATATTTTAGCCATTTAAAAATTATTAAATTGGAGGATCTAGGCAGAAAAGTAATTATGTGTGCGGTTTCTCTAATAGATTGGTGTGTGATGCTGAGGGTTAGTCCTTTTAGCGATCCCATAGGATGGATGTAGGCAGTGTCACTTTCATTCTGCTAACTGGAAAAGGTTCATTGCTTCTAGATCTTCGTGACAAATCTCTGCAAGATAGTTCCTAGAATGTCAAGTGAGCAGTTCTTCAGTAAAAGTTATGGGGTAGGGGTGTATAGATTGTTTCCTTCTCCTCCTGGTTTGCATTCGGTACATGCAGTAATGCAATATTGCATTCCATTTGCACCCTTCCTTGGAGAAAAACTTGGTGGTTTTCTACCTTCCAAGTGGAATGTTACTGAAGATATTAAATCTTGGAATAGACCTGTGATTTTATTAATATTGTTGTTGTTTTTTTAAAGATTTTATTTATTTGTCAGAGAGAGTGAGAGAGAGAGCACAAGCAGGCAGAGTGGCAGGCAGAGGCAGAGGGAGAAGCAGGCTCCCTGCCGAGCAAGGAGCCCGATGTGGGACTTGATCCCAGGACCCTGGGATCATGACCCGAGCCGAAGGCAGCCAGTTAACCCACTGAGCCTCCCAGGCGCCCCATTAATAATGTTTTGTTTTTAGAATAATATTCCTCAAGATTAAAAAAAATGATGTAATAAGAGTGTCTTATCTTTATTTTTTCAGCTTTCTGTAGTGGTGTGCTCTACAAAGCCCTAAATTCTCAATTGTCCAGAGGCTCTCCCAAGCACCAGCTATAGAGGAAGGCCTAGAGTAGACACATATGGACACTGCACCTGGAATACTAACACAAAGGTGGATGTTTTCTGATTCCATATACACATGTACCTACTGGTGCACAAACATCTTAGCTCTGATAGTAACCAGGACCCAGTGGATGTTCAGTAAGTATTATAGGAAAGGGTTTTTATAGTTACGAAGGTACTTGGTTTAGCACTTTCAGACTTCTTTGTAACCTACAATAAGAAACAGTTTCCATCACCACCCATGAAACACATTTATTAATAGTGAATACTGGGGGCACCTAGGTGGCTCAGTTAGTTGAGTGTTTGCCTTCGGCTCAGGTCATGATATCAGGGTCCTGGGATGGAGTCCCATGTTGGGCTCCCTTAGTGGAGAGTCTGCTGCTGCTGCTGCCCCTGCCCCTGCTCATGTGCATGTCCTCTCTCTCGCAAATAAATCTATTTATAGTGAACATATTAGTTACTATATATTAAATACAGTTTTATATACTTAAAACTGAGGCAAGTTTTATAAAACTGCTTGCCATACATGATCAGTTTTTTCACTCCATCTTTTTAAATTAGGGAATATATTCACCTTTGGACAATTACCATCTGTGGTATACACAAGTCAAAAGAATGAAAAGGTAAATGGCAAAGTCTCATCTCTTTCCAAGATTTAAAAGTTAAATTTTACTCTTGTTTATTTGTTGGTGTATATCATCCATATTCTACTTGCTGAGTTCCTAGTAGAGACATATATTTAATCTTTTTGCGTATCTCCCAAGCTTGAAATCTGTCCTCAAAAATTTAACAAATAACAATAAGATACACTTTGAAAACCACACATGCACAGTGCTCTACTGAGTGTCCAGCAGATATCAGTAAAAAACGGACAGTTCTCCCCTGAAAACAACTCTGTTATTAGATTTTACTCCTTGGAATGAGCAAACTTTGTGGGAATTTGGTGGGTTGACTCCTCACTCTAAGAATGATAAACAACATGGAGCCAAAGTAAGAGCCATGGGTACACTGCACACAAGGCTGGTGAAATAACTTGTGCAAGGTCCTGCCATGTGAGAACCTAGCCACATTCGCTCCCACTCTTTCCAGGGCTACCAAATTCTGTGCCTGCCCCCATATATTAACTACCCAGTGAAGTGCTAGATACTGTGGCAGGTTTATTTTTTTTAAAAGATTTATTTAGAAAGAGAGAACATGTGGGGGGGGTGGGGTAGAGGCAAAGGGATAGAATCTCAAGCAGACTGCTGAGAGACTCCCCATGCTGGGGAGCCCAACATGGGGCTTGATCCCAGGACCCTGAGATCATGACCTGAGCCAAAACCAAGAGCCAGATGCTTTAACCACCTGAGCTACCCAGGTGCTCCAATATTGTAGCAGGTTAAAGAAAAGCAAGGATCACATTTGGAACACCAACAGATGTGAAAACTAAGGAACTTAATAGAAAATACACGTATAACCAGTGCGCTAAACAAGGATGACACTGGAATGTAATCAAAATGAAACTTTTGTATCACCTATTGTTCCTTTAATATTGACCCGTGTGGGGGAAGCTTTCTCCTGCCAGTGGATGAAGATTAGATGAAAAGTCCTCAAGGCTTTTCTGTTCATTCCTAGGAAATAGTCCTATGATCACTTTAAGTCACAAAAATCTTGATTCAGATGTGTAAATGGATGCTCCCTATGGGATGAAATGCACTTTTCTTCTGCACTCATCTGCTCCTGAGCAGAGGGGAGGCGTGGGAGGTGGACAGAGAAATTCTCACTTGGTGAGAGCCCACTGCCGTTCTGAGTTGGCTCCACAGCCTGAAGGTGCAGCAGGCTTTCACACCACGCTGGGACTTCCCACACCATGTGGGAAGTCATGGGAGCTTTTCAGAGCCCCTGCTGGACTCTTGTAGCTGCTGCTTCTGGCCCCCTTCTCCAGTAGGCTGCCCCACCGGCCCCATTTCTCTGGCAGATCTCTCCACCTCTGTCACCAGTGACAGTCCCTTCCTTTCCCAGGCAGTGCTCTTGGGAAGGGTTCTAACTGGTTCCAGGTCAGCCTCTCTCCCATGTCCTTGTCCCACTGGCAGTGAGAAGGTTACATTCACCTACAGCTCTCTGCTGTCCCTGGCCCCCCTGCCACAACCCCTTGACTTGCATGCTTTCTCTAGGAAATGAATGTCACCCTCTCTGAGTTTTACCACTGCATCTCACTCTCCAGGTTTGAGGTTAAGGAGGTATTTCCTCTACCACCCACTAAGGGGATGGGACTTGGGCTGCAGAATCTCTCTCCATAGAAACTCTGTTATTCCCTTCCACCTCTGGCTCCCACTTTCTCTATATTTGTAAAGTGGGTGGGGAGTTCAAAAGTCAGGAAACAAGCACTGGGCTAACTACCTTGAACACTACTAGGAAGCCTCACATGAAGTTTGGTATCTGATGCCTGCTGCTTAGATTGCAGCTTTGGTTTTGACATCCTGATACATAAGCAAGGTGTACAGTACAAAATCGAACACTTCCTAGAAGAATGTCAGGTAAGGGAGCAACTATGCAGTAGCCATGAATCTTAAGCTAGGTATTGAAGAAAGCAAAATATCTGCTCTGGGGAAAGAAGGGAGAGAGCATTTGCAGAGAACAACATTGGAGTTTAACAGAAACTTACTGGACCACTATTGAGTGCCAGGGATTCTAGGTCTACAAAAAAAGGAAAGTGATCAGCCTGGTTGGAGAAAGGGGTCTGGGTAGGGATGGTGAGAAATAAAATTTGGGTATGTAGGATGGGCAGTCAAAAGAAGGCTGTGAATATGAGGCTCGGAGTATGGAGAAAATTGTCATCAACGTGGTAGAAAAGGAGGTGGTGAGACTTAATGTGTATGTGTTTATGGATTTGTGCACATGTGTGTAATGGGGTGCGTGAGCATGTGTGGGTATGGGGTGCAAATATATGTGTGAGTGCAATGTAGAAGTGTGTGTGTCTGAAGCAGGTTGGGTATGTATAGTGTATATACATATCTGCAGAAGGGGTGTGTGTGTGCGTGCATAGTGAGGTCTCTGGTGGGGAGCACTTATAGAGGGTTGTGTGGGTGAGTGTGCATGGCTTTGTGTTTGGGAGTGTGCACAATGGGCTGCGTGCATGTATATATGCAAGTGATGGGGTGTGTATAATGGTGTACATGTAGGGGTTTGCATGTGTGCAGTGAGATTGTGAGAGAAGTGAGAATTTGTGTAGGGGTGTGTGTGAGTACTATATGTGCTGAGTACTATGGCATACATATGTGAAGTATGTGTAATGTGCTTATTAGTGTGTGTGTGTGATTAATTGATGTTTGTGAATAGTGAAACATATATGTAGTGCAAGGTATTTAGTGGAATTATGTGTGAGTGGTTGGGTGTGTATGTAGTGGGGTCATGTGTGTGAGGAGTGGGATTGCATGTGTGGGTGTGAGTAATGAGTATTCTTGTGCTTGATGGGGTATCTGTAGTGGGATTGTGTGTTGTGGGGTGTGTAGGTGGTGTGGGGTATGCCTAGTGGGGTGTGCATATATGCTTTGTGTGTGAGTGGTTGGGTGTCGGTGTGTGTAGTGTTGTTGTGTTAATAGGGCATGTGTGTGTAGTGGTGACCAAATAAAAACTATGCGAAAAGCAGACCCCTTTATCGGGGTAAAAACATGGTGAAAGAGAGACAGAGAAAGGCTGGGAATCTTATTTAAGATGCAAACCAGTTGTTTCTCTCCCAGTCCTTTCCTTCAAACCACCAAAGCTCCTTCTCAGAGGAGTTCCTATCCTTGACCTCTTCTCTGACTCCTCTGGCTGGTCAGTTAGCAGCCACCAGGTGAGCCCAGTGTGCAAGCCGGATTCTTTGTACAACCTGGGACACAGAGGCTCTGGTTTGGGTGTTGCCCTCTAAAATGCCCATGGGGGCCAGATCTGCCTGAGGATGAGCCAAAGGGGCCAGTGTGAGTGCATGGAAGTGGTGTGGAGAGGTGACCCACAGGAAGGCCCATCATCAAGCCAAACAAAACAGGTCTGAGGCAAAACCACAGGGCTCCAGGCTTGTGAACTCAGCACATTCCACTTTTATTGAGTGAACTTCCAGAAGGGTGAATGAGGTAAAGCCATAGAGAAAGAGAAAGTGGGTCTGTGAGGGTGGAAGAGAAAGAGAAGAAAGTGGGTACCTAAGGTGAAGGACAGTGAGGGGCCTGCAGGTGAGGAGGGGTGTTGTGGATTAAATTGTGTCCCACCCCTCAAATTTATATGTTGAGGCCTTACCCCTAATGTAACTGCAGTTGAAGATAACGTATTTAAAAGGGTAACTAATGTTAAATGAGGTTGAAAGTGTGGGGCCCTAATCCATTAGGACTGGTGTCCTTATAAGAAGAAGAGGGATGAATTTGGAGGAAATCGGAGGGGCGAAGAACCATGAGAGACTGTGAACTCAGAACAAGGGACTGAGGGTTTTGGAGAGGAGGGGGTGGGGGGATGGGCGAGCCTGGTGGTGGGTATTGAGGAGGGCACGTATTGCATGGAGCACTGGGTGTGGTACATAAACAATGAATCTTGTAACACTGAAAAAATAAAATAAAAGTATTTGGGGGGGAAAAAAAAAGAAAAAAAAAAAAAAGAAGAAGAAGAAGAGGCACCAGAGATGCATTAAGAGAGGAAACGCCCTGTGAGGTCACAGGGAGAAAGTGCAATCAGCAAGTCAAGGAGAGGGGCCTCAGGAGAAACCAAACCTGCCAAACCTTGATTGGACCTCCAGCTCCAGGACTGTGAGACAATACATTTCTGTTACCTGAGCCGCCCATCTGGGCTATTTTGTTATGGCAGCCTGAGCAAACTCATACAAGAGAAATAGCTGTGATGCCTTTGCAAGACTTGGTGCATTTTATCATTCAGCCAACAAATATTTGAGCTGTACACACATATACCCCACAGGTTAACTATTATGTGTGTGTAGTGGGCGCCCTAGGCACTGAGTCTACAGCAGGGAAGCAAAAGGGCCCAGCCCTGCTTTCATGGAGCTCATGGGCTCAAAGGATGTGTTCCTCATGGAACCTCTCAGTGTAAACCCTTTGCTAATAAAGCCCCTATCCATGAATAGGATTGCAGGCTCCCGGTGATTCCTGCCCAGACAATAGCCCAAAGGCCCTGGACTGCTTCTTGATGTTCTGCCCAGTGGACCCTTGGGGCTTGATTCTTCACACCACTTGAGGTACGCTATAAATCCTCTTCAGGGGCCAGAATCAGACCTGGGTTCTGGGCCCATCAAGAGCCTTGACTACAGGCAATCACACATGTTCTTAAAGGGGAATTTTATTCCAAATCAGGAAATAGCAGGATCAACCCAAAACATAATACATTGAAAGGATAGAATGTAACTGTAAAGATGAAAATTTAAAAAGACTTCAGCAAAACAGAAAAAAAAGAGGAAAAAAAAAATAAAAGAAAAAGCAAATATGATGAGACAATTGAAGAGAACAGAGCCATACGCTAGATTCTGGGTGTATTTTGGTCTGTTAGAAGAAACTGCATCCCGAAATCGTAAAGACAGTAGAACTTATATATATACAAAAATAAAATTAAATACAATGAAAGGATAGAATATAACTGTAAAAATGAAAAATTAAAAAAGATTTTAACAAGAGTTGATAAAATAAAAAACTGGTTGAAAAGGAAAGAGAGAAAAAATTAAAATTGTTAGAGTAAAATTTTTTTCATGGGAAAGAAATCCATGGATTCTGTAGCTATAGTGCCCTAGTGCTGGAGTTTTGCCATTTTCTTTGATCGGTAAACTTGGTTTTGGCTGGATGTTCTTGGTGATCTTCTGTGGGAGGTGGCCTGTTGTATTGATTCCCAAGTGTCTTTGCCTCATGCAGAATTGCACTGCCCTTGCCAGGAGCCAGGCTAAGCAATCTGCTCTGGATTGCTCTCTGTAGCTTTTGTTCTCTGAAGGCTTTCCACACAGCTTTAGAGGGTGAGAATGAAAATGGTGGGCTCCCAGTCTCTCGCCCAGAGCTGAGAGCTCGGGGCCTCACTCCTCAGTGCACCCCTAGAGAAAAGCAGTTAATCACTCCTGTCTCCCTGGTCTCTGCACGCCAAGCTCACCCAACTTGTGACTGGGCATTTTTGTCTCAGCCAGGTGACCACATTTTGAGTCTCCAAACCCTGCAGATTCCTGCAGTGCTTTCTGGTCCCTCTCCCCCAGGGCAAAGAAGGGGAGTCCTGCCAGTTCTGCTGCTTGTTAGGCCCCTGCTCCAAGAGCAGTGGTCTGTTCCATGGTTCACAGTTTATGGCAACCCTGAGCTAAGAATTCACTTCTGGGCTCAGTGATTGCAGCTGGTTTCCCCACTCCAATGCCTGGGAACTCTACTGCACTAGGACACCCCCAGTCTTCCTATGACCCAAGGTTCCTGAGACCACACTGTCCCACCTAGGATTTCACCACCTGAGCACCTTTCAGTCAGGGATGTCCCTCATTGGAGCAGATTTCTAAAAGTTCTGAGTTTGCACTCCACTGCTGTATCACTTTCCAATAGCCATCTTAGGGAGGCTCCCTCCTCCCATGGTTTATTTTATATATGTGTGTGTGTTTTTCTTTCTTTACAAATTTTGAGATGTAGTTTCTTCTAATGAACCAACCAAAATACACTCAAGATGAAGTGTATTGCTCTGTTCTGTTCACTTGTCTTTTTATAGTCCTTTTTTTTTGTCTTTTAATTTTCATTTTTACAGTTACATTCTATACTTTCATTGCATTTAATTTTTTGGTACATATATAAATTTTCTTTCCTTAAAATGTTGGGATCTAGTTTTCTAAAAAAACAGACCAAAATACACACAGGATCCACTGTATTGCTATATTCTGTTCATAGGTCTGATTGTATTCCCTTCCCCCCCACCCCCCCAAATTGGGTCTTTTCTGAATTGTTTAGTGTATATTTCTCTGGGGTTGTTGTTGCCATTTTAGTATTTTGTTCTCTCATTCATCTATTCATCTCTGGCAGAATGACAAGACAAAAAACTCACCTCAAAAAAGAGGACAAGAGGCAGTACTAAATGCCAGGGACCTAATCAGTATAGATGTAAGTAAGATGTCAGAACTAGAGTTCAGAATAATGATTATAAAGATACTAGCTGGGCTTGAAAAAAAGCATAGAAGACATTAGAGAATCCTTTTCTGGAGAAATAAAAGAGATTAATCAAATTGAAATAAAAAAGGCTATGAATGAGATGCAATAAAAAAATGGAAGCTCTAATTGCTAGGATAAATGAGACAGAAGAGTCAGTGCTAGAGAAGACAAAATGATGGAGAATAAAGAAGCTGAGAAAGAGATAAACAACTACTGGATCACGAGGGGAGAATCCGAGAGAGAAGTGATACCATAAAACAAAATAATATTAGAATAATTGGGATCCCAGAAAAGGAAGAAAAAGAGGGGCAGAGGTATACTGGAGCAAATTATAGCCAAGAACTTCCCTAATCTGGGGGAAGGAAACAAGCATCCAAGTCCAGGAGGCACAGAGAACCCCCCTCAAATACCAATAAAAATAGGTCAACACCCCGACATATGATAGTGAAACTTGCAAATCTCAGAGACAAAGAGAAAATCCTGAAAGAGGCTCAGGACAAGAGGTCTGTAACCTACAAGGGTAAAAACATTAGACTGGCAAAAGCCCTATCCACAGAGACCTGGCAGGCCAGAAAGGACTGGCATGATATATGCAGGGTGCCAAATGAGAAAAATATGCAACCAAGAATACTTTATCCAGCAAGGCTGTCATTCAAAAAAGGAGAGATTAAAAACAAACAAACAAACAGACAGACAAACCTCCAGGACAAACAGAAACTAAAAGAATTTGTGATCACCAAACCAGCCCTGCAAGAAATATTAAAAGGAATCCTTTAAGCGAAGAGAGAGACCAAAAGTAACATAGACCAGAAAGGAACAGAAACAATGTACTGCAACAGTGACTTTACAGATAATACAATGCCACTAAATTCATATTTGTCAATACATAAATGGGCTAAATGCTCAAATCAAAAGACACAAGATATCAGATTGGATTAAAAAAAAAGACCCATCAATATGCTGTCTGCAAGACTCATTTTAGACCCAAAGACACCTCCACATTGAAATCGAAGGGGTGGAAAACAATTTATCATGCTAATGGACATCAAAAGAAAGCTGGGGTGTCAATCCTTATATCAGACAAATTAGATTTTAAACAAATACTGTAATAAGAGATGAGGAAGGACACTATATCATAAAGTGTCTATCCAACAAGATCTAACAATAGTAAATATTTATGCTCCTAACATGGGAGCAGTCAATTATATAAAACAGTTAATAACTAAAATAAAGAAACACATCAATAATACTACGATAATAGTAGGGGACATTAACACCCCACTCACTGTGATGGACAGATCATCTAAGCAGAAGATCAAACAGGAAATAAGGGCTTTGAATGAAACACTGGACCAGATGGACTTCACAGATATATTCAGAACATTCCATCCTAAAGCAAAAGAATACACATTCTTCTCAAGTGTACATGGAACATTCTCCAGAATAGATCACATACTGGTTCACAAATCAGGTCTCAACCAGTACCAAAAGATTGGGATAATTCCATGCATATTTTTAGACCACAGTGCTTTGAAACTGGAACTCAGGCACAGGAGGAATTTGGAAAGAACTTAAATACGTGGAAGCTAAAGAGCATCCTACTAAAGAATGAATGGGCCAACCAGGAAATTAAAGAAGAACTTAAACAATTCACGGAAACTAATTAAAATGAAAACACGACTGTTCCAAACCTTTGGGATGCAGCAAAGGTGGTCCTAAGAGGGACGTATATAGCAGTACAAACCTTTCTCAAGAAACAAGAAATGTCTCAAATACACAAACTAGCCTTACACTTAACGGAGCAGGGGAGTGGGGGGTGTGCAGCATATAAAGTCTAAATTTAGCAGAAGGGAAATAATAAATATTAGACCAGAAATCAATGAAATAGAAACCAAAAAACAGTAGAACAGATCAACAAAACTGGGAGCTGGTTCTTTGAAATAATTAATAAGATCAGTCAACCTCTGGCCAGACTTATCCAAAAGAAAAGAGAAAGGACCCAAATAAGAACCCAATAAAATGAATGAAAGAGGAGAGATCACAACCAATACTGAAGAAATACACATAATTATAAGAACATATTATGAGCAACTATATGCCAACAAATTAGGTAATCCGGAAGAAATGAATGCATTCCTAGAAACATATAAACTACCAAAACTGAACCAAGAAGAAATAGAGAACCTGAAAATACCCATAACCAGCAAGGAAATTGAAGCAGTAATCAAAATCTCCCAACAAACGACAGTCCATGGCCAGATGGCTTCCCAGGGGAATTCTATCAAACATATATAGAAAACTTAATACTATTCTACTGAAGCTGTTTCAAGAAATAGAAATGAAAGGAAAACTTCCAAACTTGTTCTATGAGGCCAGCATTACTTTGATTCCAAAACCAGACAAAGATCCTACCAGAAAGGAGAATTACAGACCAATATCTCTGATGCACGTGGATGCAAAAATTCTCACCAAAATACTAGCCAAAAGGATCCAACAGTACATGAAAATGATTATTTGCTATGACCAGGTGGGATTTTTTCCTGGACTGCAAGGATCGTTCAACATTCACAAGTCAATCAACATGATAGATCACATTAACATAAGAAGAGACAAGAACCATATGATCCTCTCAACTGATGCAGAAAAAAGCATTTGACAAAATACAGCATCCTTTCTTGATTAAAACTCTCCACAGTGTAGGGGTAGAGGGTACATACCTCAATATAATAAAAGCCATCTACGAAAAGCCCACAGCAAATATCATTCTCAATGGGGAAAAACTAAGAGCATTTCCCCCAAGGTCAGCAACAAGACAGGGATGTCCACTCTCACTGCTTTTGTTCAACAAGTACTAGATTTTCCTCTAAATTCAGGGACACAACAAGGATGCCCACTCTCACCACTATTGTTCAACATAGTATTAGAAGTCCTAGCCTCAGCCCTCAGACAATGAAAAGAAATAAAAATCATCCAAATTGGCAAAGAAGAAGTCAAACTCTCACTTTTTACAGATGACATGATACTCTATGTGGAAAACCCAAAAGGCATCCCAAAATTGCTAGAACTCATACAGGAATTCACCAAAGTGGCAGGAACAGAATCAGTTGTATTTCTATATACTAACAATGAGACAGAAGAAAGAAAAATCAAGGAATCGGTCCCATTTACAATTGCACCAAAAAACCATCAAGTTACCTAGGAAATAACCTAACCAAAGAGGCAAAGGATCTGTACTCAGAACTGTAGGATGCATATGAAAGAATTTGAGGAAGACATGAAGAAATGCAAAAAGGTTCCATGCTCATGGATTGGAAGAACAAATATTGTGAAAATGTCTATGCTACCTAGAGCAAGCTACACATTCAATGCAATCCCTATCAAAATACCATCGACTTATTTCACAGAGTTGGAACAAATAATCCTAAAATTTGTGGGGAACCAGAAAAGACCCTGAATAACTAAAGAAATGTTGAAAAAGAAAACGAAAACTGGTAGCATCACAATTCCAGACTTCAAGCTATATAACAAAGCTGTAATCATCAAGACAGTATGGTACTGGCACAAAAAGAGACACATAGATCAATGGAACAGAAAAGAGAACTCAGAAGACTCTTCAACCAATGCTGTTGGGAAAATTGAACAACCACATGCAGAAGAATGAAACTGGATCACTACCTTACACCATACACAAAAATAGACTCAAAATGAATGAAAGAACTAAATGTGAGACAGCAATCCATCAAAATAATAGAGGAGAACACAGGAGAAACATTTGGGACCTAAGCTATAGAAACTATAGAAAAGGAAACAAAGGCAAAAATGAACTATTGGGACTTCATCAAGATAAAAAGCTTTTGCAGAGCAAAGGAAACAGTTGACAAAACCAAAAGACAACTGACAGAATGGAAGATGTTTGCAAATGACATACCAGATAAAGGGCTAGTATCCAAAATCTATAAAGAAATTATCAAACTCAACACCCAAAGAACAAATAATCTAATCAAGAAATGGGCAGAAGACCAATCAAGAAATGAGCAGAAGACGTGAACAGATATTTCTCCAAAGAAGATCTACAAATGGCCAACAGACACATGAAAAAATGCTCAACATCACTCAGCATCAGGGAAATACAGATCAAAACCACAAGGAGAAACACGTCACACCAGTCAGAATGGCTACAATGACAAGTCAGGAAAGGGCACATTTTGGTGACAATGCACAGAAAGGGGAACCCTCTTACGCTGTTGGTGGAAATGCAAGCTGTACTGGAAAACAGTATAGAGTTTCTTCAAAAAGTTGAAAACAGACCCAGCAATTGCACTACTAGGTATTTACCCCAAAGATGCAAATGTAGTGATTTGAAGGAGCACCTGCACCCCAATGTTTATAGCAGCAATGTCCACCATAACCAAACTATGGAAAGAGCCCATATGTTCATCAACAGATCAGTGGATAAAGAAGAAGTCACACACACACACACACACACACACACACACACACACACACACAATGGAATACTACTCAGCCATCAAAAAAATGAAATCTTGCCATTTGCAATGATGTGGATGGAACTGGAGGGTATTATGCAAAGCGAAATAAGTCAATCAGAGAAAGACAATTATCATATAATCTCACTCATATGTAGAATTTAAGAAACAAAAGAGAGGATTGTAGGGGAAGAGAGGAAAAAATAACACAAGATGAAATTAGAGAAGGAGAAAAATTATAAGCAACTCTTAATTATAGGAAACAAACGGAGGGTCACTGGAGGAAAGGTGGGTGGGGGATGGGGTAAAAAATTAATTAATTAATTAAAAAATTTATTAAAAAATAATATCTTCTACAACTAAAAAAAAAACCATAGCAAAAAAAAAAAAAAAAAACCATAGCAAGATTATTTTATTTTCCTAATTTCTCAAATACTTCCTCTACTCTTTTCTCTATAACTTAAAGTTATTTGTTTAAAGAACAAAATTCAACTGAGTAGATTTTAAAGCTCTTACTGGTCTTATTTGATGATTCATGAATTTGGCAGCATCCAATCTAGCAGATAGAAAGGAGTTCCAAAGAGCTATATAAGGTGAGAGATTCTTACAGATTTTTACAAAGAAGTTATACCAGTCATTTGCTAGTTGGTTAAGTTAGGGTTACTTTCCTTCCCTGGAGCAAAGGGAAATCTTGGAGCCAAGTCAGGTAACTTGTGCAGAGCAGACAAGCACTGACTGGCTAATCCAAGCCTTCCTTCTCTGGAGAGCCCAGCACAGAAATTTAGTTAAGTTTTGATTGGCTGACATGGGATTTACCATGAATGAATCCGCCTTGGGTCTAATCTGCTTAACTGTTCTCCCCTTTTGATCAGACTTTAAGATTACTGAGAGATGTGATCAAATGTTAAGGCTAGAGCACTACTCTTAGTCACTGCTTTTGTCATCTGCTTTGGTCTTTGGGTAGTATCCACAGGACAAAAAGTTGGCCTCATAGTCTTATAGATGACCATTTTCTTCATATTTCTTTTGGCGTTCCAATCTCAGTGAGACTACCCATCAGCTGGCCAACAGTTGCGGACATATATTCAAGATCTTTGAGAGAATATAGTGCACCATAAAGACTATAATAATGATGATAAGAATAATAATACCCAGGGGCACCTGGCTGGCTCAGTCGGTGGAGCATGTGACTCTGGGCCTTAGGGTTGTGAGTTCAAACCCCATGTTGAGCGTAGAGTAATATTACTTAAAAATAAAACCAGAAGATGAAAGAAAAGGGGGGAGGGAGGAGGAAAGGGAAGAGGAGGAAAAGGAGGGAGGAGGGGGCAGAGGAGTAGAAAGAAGAAAAAGAAGACCCAAATTTTGGAGTGGACTCCAAAACCAAGGTCCCCATGACCCAAACAAGCCAAATCAAAGAGGTCAAAGAATAACCCAGAGTTAGGTTTAATCTGCTTAAGCCAGTGACTTGTTTAACTATTTCACTCAGTTGTATCTCAACTTCCCCAAACTACTTATCCAAGGGCAAGAAGTATTGGCTATAATTGCACTACTGGGTATCTACCCCAAAGATGCAGATGCAGTACAAAGAAGGGACACATGTACCCCAATGTTCATAGCAGCAATGGCCATAATCGCCAAACTGTGGAAAGAGCCAAGATGCCCTTCAACAGATGAATGGATAAAGAAGATATGGTCCATATATTCGATGGAATATTATGCCTCCATCAGAAAGGACGAATACCCTACTTTTATTTTAACATGGACTGGACTGGAAGAGATTATGTTGAGTGAAATAAGTCAAGCAGAGAAAGT
>CM052885.1:78343901-78387315 GCA_028534135.1 Potos flavus
GGGTCATAGGGTAGCTCTATTTTTAATTTCTTGAGGAATCTCCACACTGTTTTCCAAAGTGGTTGCACCAACTTGCATTCCCACCAACAGTGGAAGAGGGTTCCCCTTTCTCCACATCCGCTCCAACATTTGTTGTTTACTGTCTTGTTGATTTTGGCCATTCTAACTGGTGTAAGGTGGTATCTCAGTGTGGTTTTGATTTGAATCTCCCTGATGGCTAATGATGATGAACCTTTTTTTCATCTGTCTGTTAGCCACTTAAGAAACAAGAATTTTGAATGACACATTGGACCACATGCACTTTGGGATATATACAGAACACGCCATCCTAAAACAATAGAATACTCATTCTTCTTGAGTGCACATGGAACTTTCTCCAGAATAGATCACATACTGGATCAAAAATCAGGTCTCAACCAGTACCAAAAGATTGGGATAATTCCCTGCATATTTTCAGACCACAATGCTTTGAAACTGGAACTCAATCACAAGAAGAAATCTGGAAGGAACTCAAACACATGGAGGTTAAAAGGCATTCTACTAAAGACCAATTTGGGTCAACCAGGAAATTAAAGAAGGGTTAAAAAATTCATGGAAACTAATGAAAATGAAAACACAACTGTTCAAAACCTTTGGGATGCAGCAAAGACATCCTAAGAGGAAGTACATTGCAATAAAGTCTCTTTTAAAAAATTAGAAAAATCAGGGCACCTGGGTGGCTCGTCAGTTAAATATCTGCCTTTAGCTCAGGTCATGATCCCAGAGTCCTAGGATCAAGCCCTGCAACAGGCTTTCTGCTCAGCGGGGAGTGCCCCTCTGTGCCCCACCCCCACCACCCGGCTTAAGGTTGCACTCTCTGTCTCTCTCTCTGAAATAAATAAAATCTTTTTAAGAAATTAGAAGAATCTCAAATATACAAGATAACCTTACACCCAAAGGGGCTGGAGAAAGCACAGCAAATAAAGCCTAAACCAAGCAGAAGAAGAGAAATAACAAAGATTAGAGCAGACATCAATAAAATAGAAACCAGAAGAAGAGTAAAACAGATCAACAAAACTAGCAGCTGGTTCTCTGAAAGAATTAATAAGATTGATAAGCCCTAGCCAGACTTATCCAAAAGAAAAGAAAAAGCACCCAAATTAATAAAATCATGAATGAAAGAGGAGAGATCATGACCAACACCAAAGAAATACAAACAATTTTAAGAACATATGGTAAGCAACTCTATGCCAACAAATTAGGTAATCTGGAAGAAATGGATGTGTTCCTAGAAACTTATAAACTGCCTAAACTGAAACAAGAAGAAATAGAAAACCTGAAAAGACCTGTAACTAGCAAGGAAATTGAAGCAGTAATCAAAAATCTCCCAACAAAGGAGAGTCCAGGACCAGATGGCCTTCCAGGGGAATTCTACCAAACATTTAAAGAAGAATTAATACTTAGCCTCTGAAGCTGTTTCAAAAAACAGAAATGGAAGGAAAACTTCCAAACTCATTCTGTGAGGCCAATATTACCTTGATCCCAAAAACCAGAGAAAGACACCTCCAAAAAGGAGAATTACACACCAATATCCCTGATGCACATGGATGCAAAAATTCTCACCAAAATACTAGCCAATAGGATCCAACAATACATGAAAAGGTTTTTTCACCATGAGTAGGTGGAATTTATTCCTAGGAGCAAGGGTGGTTCAACATCTGCAAATCAATCAACATGATACACCGCATTAATAGAAGAAAGGAAAAGAACCATATGATCCTCTCAATTGATGCAGAAACAGCATTTGACAAAATACAGCATCCTTCCTTGATTAAAACTCTCCACAGTGTGGGGAAAGAGGAAACATACTTCAATATCATAAAAGCCATCTATGAAAAGCCCACAGCGAATATCAGTCTCAATGGGGAAAAACTGAGAGCCTTTCCCCTAAGTTCAGGAACACAACAGGGATACCACTCTCACCACTATTGTTCAACATAGTATTAGAAGTCCTAGCTTCAGCAATCAGACAACGAAAAGAAATAAAAGTCATCCAAATTGGCAAAGAAGAAGTCAACCTCTCTCTCTTCATAGATGACGTGATACTTTATGTGGAAAACCCAAAAGACTCCACCCCAAAATTGCTAGAACTCATACACGAATTCAGCAAAGTGGCAGGATATAAAATCAATGCACAGAATCTATACACTAACAATGGGACAGAAGAAAGAGAAATTAAGGAATCAATCCCATTTACAAGAGCACCAAAACACATAAGATACCTAGGAATAAACCTAAACAAAGAGGTAAAGGATCTGTACTGAGAAAACTATAGAACACTTATGAAAGGAATTGAGGAACACAAGGAAATGGAAAAACATTCCATGTTCAAAGATTGGAAGGATCAATATTTTTAAAATGTCTATGCTACCCAGTGCAATCTACACATTCAATGCAATTCTTATCAAAATGCCATCAACACTTTTCACAGAGCTGGGAGAAATAATCCTAAAATTTGTAGAGAACCAGAAAAGACCCTGACTAGCCAGAGGAATGTTGAAAAAGAAAACCAAAGCTTGTGGCATCACAATGCCAAACTTCAAGCTATATTACAAAGCTATAATCATCAAGACAGCATGATACTGGCATGAAAAGAGACACATAGATCAATGGAACAGAACAGAGACCCCAGAAACTGACTCTCAACTCTGTGGTCAACTAATGTTCAACAAAGCAGGAAAGAATATCCAATGGAAAAGAGAGAGTCTTTTTAAAAGATGGTGTTGGGAAATTTGGACAGCCATAAGAATGAAAATGGACCACTTTCTTACACCATACACAAAAATAAATTCAAAATGGATGAAAGACCTAAGTGTGAGACAGGAATCCATCAAAATCATAGTGGAGAACACAGGTAGCAACCTCTTAGGCCTCAGCCACAGCAATTTCTTGCAAGACATGTCTCCAAAGGCAAGGGAAGCAAAAGCAAAAATGAACTATTGGGACTTCACCAAGATAAAAAGCTTTTGCACAGCAAAGGAAGCAGTAAACAAAACTAAAAGGCAACCTACAGAATGGGAGAAAATATTCACAAACGACATATCAGACAAAGGGCTAGTATACAAAATTTAAAAGAACTTATCAAACACAATACTCAAAAGGAAATAATCCAGCCAAGGAATGGGCAGAAGACACGAATAGGCATTTCTCCAAAGAAGACATATAAATGGCCAACAGACACATTAAAAAAATGCTCAACATCACTTGGCATCAGGGAAATACAAATCAAAACCATAATAAGATGCCTCAAACCAGTCAGAATGGGTAAAATTAACAAGTCAGGAAGCAATAGATGTTGGCAAGGATGTAATGAAAGGGGAACCCTCATACACTACTAGTGGGAATTCAAGGTGGTACAGACACTCTGGAAAACAATATAGAGGTTCCTCAAAAAGTTAAAAAAAAAAAAAAGAGCTATTCTTTCATCCGGCAATTGTACTACTAAGTATTTACCTAAAGATACAAACATAGTTATCTCAAGGGGCACCTGCACCCCAGTGTTTACAGGAGCAATGTCCACAATAGCCAAATTACGGGGAAAAAAACGAAATCTTACCATTTCCAACAACATGGATGGATCTAGAGGGTATTACGCTAAGCAAAATAGTCCATTTCATATGAATGGGATCATATAATATGTAAGCTTTGGTGTTTGCAAGCTTCTACATGTATGTCATCATCTAGCTATACATCTATCTGCATATCTATCTATCTATCATCTATTTCTACCTATTAAATTGATCATGAATTGCTACTGATGCCCCCAGCTTAAATCCAACACCTCAAGCTTCATACTAGCATTCTACCTATCCTTGCTTCTTTGTAACTCCTTTCTTTGATGGTAAGAAACCTGGCTCCCAGTATCTACTATTCTTCAGAAAGAAAGACAAATATCTACCATTTGTTACCATATCTACCATTTCTACCATAAGAGAAAGACAAATATATTATTTCAATCATATGTGGAATTTAAGAAACAAAACAGAGGATTATAGGGGAAGGGAGAGAAAAATAAAATAAGATGAAATCAGAGAGGGAGACAAACCATAAGAGACTTAACTATAGGAAATGCACTGAGGGTCGCTAGAGGGGAGGTGGGTGGGGGGATGAGGTAACTGGAAGATGAGTGTTAAGGAGGGCACGTGATGTAATGTACCCTGGGTTATATGCAACTGATGAACTCTACCTCTGAAACTAATAATACACTACATGTTAATTAATTAAATTTGAATTTTAAAAAAAGAAAAGAAAGAAAATAGACCCTATTAGAATGGCTAAAATAAACTAACACCACCAAATGCTGACAAGGATGCAGAACAGAAACACATTTATTGCTTGTGGGGAATGCAAAATGGTACAGCCACTTTGGAAAGAAGTTTGGCAACACAGCATATAGTTAAACAGAGTCTTATCATAAAACCCAGCAATCTCACTCACAGTTATTTATCAAAGTAAATAGAAAACTTATGTTGAAACAACAACAACAACAACAACAACAAACTTGTAGGGAAATGTTTATAGTAGCTCTATTCATTATCACCTAAAACTGGAAGTAACCAAGGTATCTTTTCACAAGTGAACGGATAAATGAACTGTGGAACAACGGAATACTATTTAACAATGAAAAGGAATGAGCTACTGATATATAAAACAATATGGATGAATCTTAAACTCATTTTGCAGAAGTTAAACCCCAAAGCTTACATATTATATAAGTCCATTCATATGACATTTTGGAAAAGAAAAACTTTAAGGAGGCAAAACAGATCAATAGTTGCCAAGGATTTGGGGAGAAGGGAGCAGTTAACTGCAAAGAAAACACACAGAGGAACTTTTAGGGTGATGGAACTGATGTGTATGGCACTGGAATGGTAGATATACGATGATACTATAGGTTTGTCAACTTCGTACAGCATGAGTTTTACTGTATGAAAATTAAAAGAATAATCAATAAGGATGTTGAGCACCCAACATGGAAAGTAGACTGTGACACACGAATCTAACGATAATACAAATGTATGATATAACCTCACTGAAGGAGGTAAGGAAAAAAAAGAGCTGGCCCAAGTAACTTCGAAAACTAGTATTTTGACTAGAAACTAAGAGCCTAAAGAATGGTACATTAAACATTGTACACCATCTTGTAAATTGTTTCTAACAGGGGTATAGATGAAAAATTCTGGAAGTAATTTACATCTATACTAGAGTTGAAGAAATAAATAAGTAAATGGTAGATATTAGGAGTCAGATTTCTTACCATCAAAGAAAGAAGTTACAAAGAAGCAAAGGTAGAATGCTAGTATGAGGCTTGAGGTATTGAATTTAAGTTGGGGACATCAGTAGAAACTCATGATCATTTTAATAGGTAGATGGAGATAGATGATAGATAGATAGATAGATAGATAGATAGATAAGATATAGATAGATAGATGATAGATAGATCCATGTTATATACATGGGTCAGCATACTTACATACATTTCCTAAAGCTATGCTCTCAGAGTGCCAAGAAGCAGTGACATCCCCAATAGCAATGAGCAAATTTTCACTCAGATCTTGGTTTCTAACTACCATTCTCGAGTGAAAGAAACCAGGGCTCCTTGGAAAACATGATTGATACTAGGGCTGAGACAGAGAAAGTCTAAGCTGAGCCTGGAACCCAAGGAAGTGTTGCAAAAACAAAAAAAATGGCTCATGTCAAAGGGACACAGAAGCCAATGTGAAAGAGCTCCCAATGGCCAAAGCTGAGAAAATGTGAAAAACGAAATAAATAATGCAGCATTAGATTATAACTGAAAGTATAAAGTAAATATACATGAGTCCATACTGATATAAATAAATGATTGATGAATAAATAAAAATATATGTAGATCCTCCCCTCTCTAAGAGGTGGAATTTAGTCCTCCCCTTCTTGAATGGAGGATAGATTTAGTAACTTGCTACCCAAGATCAGAGTATGGAAAGAAAAAATTTCAACTTTGCAGTAGGGAGATTTGGTAGACACCACATGGACCAAATGATCGAGATTAACATCATCAATAATGTTCAAAGAATTTCAGGTACCCCTGGATATGATGCTATGAGAAAGGCATTTCATCTCTGTATGTTCTTCCCAGAACCCATAACACCAGTCGGAATCATTAGAAAACATCATACAAGCCTGAACTGAGGGACATTCTATGAAATGCCTGCCCAGTGCTCCTCATAACTGTCAGGGTCATGAAAAACAAGGAAAGTCTCAGAAACTGTCACAGACCAGAAGAGACTGAGGAGACAAGATGACTGAATGCCATATGAAATGTTGATTGGGATCTTGGAAAAGAAAAATGACCTTAGTGGAAACATGTTGAGATTGAAATAAAGTCTGGAGTTTAGCTAACAGTGGTGTCATTAGTAGCTAATCACCTGATTCTGATCATTGAACCACGGTTGTGTAACATCTTAATATTTTTTTTAAAGATTATTTATTTATTTATTCATCAGAGAGAGAGAGAGAGAGCACAATCAGGCAGAGTGGCAGGCAGAGGCAGAGGGAGAAGGAGGCTCCCTGCCGAGCAAGGAGCCCGATGTGGGACCCAATCCCAGGACCCTGGGATCATGACCTGAGCCGAAGGCAGCCGTCCAACCAACTGAGCCACCCAGGCGTCCCTGTAACATCTTAATATTGAGGGAAACTGGGTGAGAGATATATGGGAACTCTGTATTATCTTTGCAACTATTCTATAAATTTTTAAATTATTCCAAAATAATAAATTCTTATTAAAAGAAGAAAAGTGGAATTTACTGAAAGGGTCAAATATATTCAGACTGAGTTAAGCTGGGCATATGTGAATTGTCAACATTTATCAAAGGGTAATGAAGCAACAACATCCACAAATGAAAGTATTTTCTAAATGTGCTGAGGTCAGCGCTTAGCCATGACTCCCAGGAAATGTGCAAAGAACCTGAATACAGCACATGTTTCCATTAAAGGAAAAAAGTCCATTAAAAAATAGAGAGCTCTCTTAAATCACGTGATTGTTGTTGTTATTGTTAATTGAAATGACTGTGGAAAATGAATGTGAACTAACAACACTATGAAACAAATGCTGTGTTCTATGGTCATCTGCCAAAGCCCAGCCATCTGAGGGTATGCTGACATTTCTCAGCTCCCTACATCACACTGGAATTCACAGATGGCAGTTTCGTGATAGGCTATTTAAGAAAAAATTAGGATGTCTTTATCACAGAGAAAAGCTATACTTTTCCATTCCACATTAATTGAAATGATCATCAGAAACATAAAATTAACACTAGAATTCAATAAAGTAATGAATCTTTACTTTTATCAGGCTTTGTACTACACCCCCCACCCATCGTGTCTGAGTGTAGGAGTTTACAATCTAATTGGGACTCAAACAAGAAGGCCCTACCAGAGGAACTTTGGACAGTGACACAAGACTTAAATAACAGATCAGGACATCAGAACGAATGGCACAAAGTAGAGTAGGACTGCTTAGTCAATGGGTGGGACAGACAGCAGGCACTGTGAGGGTCTTCTTAGTAGTGGCCAGAATTGAACACAACCTTGATGAATAGATAGACTTGAGTGGTTAGAAAGGAGGCGAGGTGTGTCAAAAACACAGAGACACAGAGGCACTCTCAAGAGGCAGCTCATATGTGGAGCCAGGGGTTCATGAGGCAAGTGATAGGAGAAGTTAGAAAGGTGAGCTAGGATGTCTAAAGGATTCTGGATGTGGGTCAGTGCATCTGGGTTCCATCATCTAGCAAATGTGAAGTCATCAAAGACCTTGAGCAAAGGAATACATATTGAAGCCGGCTTGAGGGAAGATTAAGGTCGTTCAGTCATAGCAAATAGATGCAATTAGAAATATTTGGGAGTCAGGGGTTGTGGCTTTAACATGGTAAGGCACATCTTATGAGTGGTCTTCAGAACTTTGGAGCCATGGTTTCTCTCTCTCATGTCTCATGTCTCAAGGTCACATCAACCCCACTAAGTCCTGAATAGGTAATGATTCTTCTTTCCTTTGCATCACTAGTCTCTCATGATATCAAACATGCTCTGGAGACAAAATGACTAGATGTGACAAGAGACCATGGGATAAGACAAACTATCCAATAGGATTTTCCCAGCTTCAGTTGCTGAACTATTGCTGTTTTTCTTCTACACCCAGGCTGCGGGTAAGATGATACACTTCTAAATGAGGTCACTGAAATTTACCTCTGAGCCCCATCTCTGGTTGATTATATGTAATACTCAGTTTATAAGACAGTTATAACTCAGTACTTCCCTAGTAAGTCATGGTGAGGAGAAAGCACTTAATGTCTCACTAAGGCATTGGGCAACACTGCAATGTCACCTTCCACCTAAGCAAGATACCTTGGAGAAACTTGTGGTTTTCATTTCTCTTTGCCTCTAACTCCATTTAGTTTGTAGCTACCACTTCTTTTTATATGTCAGCCATATCTGTCCCTTTGGCCACTTTCCTGGCTAAAATATCAGGTCTGATCATTTCCTGCCTGTTTTTTTTTTTCAGCTGGGTTTATTGCCGGCATCTTAAACCCACATTTTCTTCTCTATTTTCTTCCTTGTCTTATCTGATCCCAGCCACCCAGGGTTGTGTCCTCCCATTTTTTCTCTAGCTTAAAACTAGCTTAAAAGACCTTCTGAAGTGTGCAGAAGACTTTTCAATTCTAGAAAGTAGGTGGTGATGGTTGCTACATTTAGGGAAGAAGTCTCAGCTCTGTAGGTAGTTGGAGCTGTGCAGTTGGCCCAGGACAGCAGTAGACAAAAGAGAGAGAGGGGCATGCTTAGTAGCCTGCTTTTAAACAACCTAAGGAAAAGAATTTTATTCTTTTTATTTTTATATTTATTTATTTATTTTAAGGAAAATAATTTTAATGGCTGTAAGGCTTAAAACAAGAGACCTGAACATTTTTATACAATTGAGTTGAAGACTGCTAGTTGATCCCAGTTATTCACTTTTTTTCTCCTTAGGGTTATAGAGTGTTTACCTGGGTACATGGTCATTCTGAATAAAGACTCTTTATTGCTATTGCAGCAGGCACACCCCAGAACTTAGTATCCTAAAGGAATTGCTCAGGATCTTGGCTATGCATCCCCCAGCTAGTCTACCTCGGCTTGGTGTGGCCTGCCACTGTGCCCCCGCACTGGTTGGGAGGGGTCCCCGGCATATCAGAAGGGCTCCAGCCTCACTCAGAGCAGGTCTGGAAACCCCCACAGCCCAGAGCATGGTGTGAGCATCACTCACTAGTCTCCTCTGGTTGCCTTTCACTCTGTGTGGAGTTTGCCACTTGCAGGCAGTTACAATTTTCACTTGTCCTTGGTTCCCCCCGACCCCACCTCCTTTTCCTACCCTGTTACCCCAGAGCTTAGCTCTTATCCTGGTTCCTCCCCACCAGTCACATTTCCCAGATCCTCACAAAATCCTTTAAAGTAGAGTCCCTACAAAATATATACACCTACACCTCATAGTGCCCCTCACTTCAGCATTCTGAAGTCTTGCTGGCAAGACTTCCCCCTCTGCATCAGGGATGAAAGGATGGAGCGAAGAGGTGGAAAAGCATCATCAACAAGGTTAAAGAAGGATATGGTCCACGTCCAGCATAGCCCACTCTATCCTTTAGCCATCACAAACAATGCTTGCTGGATTCTAGGCAAGGGGGCAAAGAAAAAAAAGATAGTCTTGCCTATAGGAGCTCAAAAACTAGCAGAAGAGCAAATTAGTAAAGGGAGTAACAAAGTAAAGAGTGACACAGATTGGATAGAAGCAATCAGCACAAGTTTGGTGCCTTAAGACAGGGGACAAGAAACGCACCCAGAGATTGGCAGACAGCAGGGAGCCAAGTCTAGGACGCTTGTGAATGAACATATCTAGGGGAGAGAAAAGGAGGACCACAAGGGAGCATTAAGAAGGAATAGTCAGAGAAGCCACAGGACAGGCAGGACAGCCCTGTCAGGGTCCTAGAGTGCAACTGGCCCAGGCCCTGAAGCCTAGAAGATAAGGAATGAAGACAAGCCTCTTAATTTGATGACTGGAAGGAGAGTGGGGGCATTGAGAGCACTGAGGGGAGGAGGGGTAAGGGGGATGCAGCCCAAGGTCTCTGATCAGCCCCAGGAGCCAGCCAGAGCATGTGCAAGTTCTGGGACAGATTTTGGCACCTGGGAACTATATGGATCCCAGTATGTTATTTAATCACTTAAACATCGTTTCCCACCTCTGTAAAAGGACAATTTTACAACTGTGGCCTGGGATTGTTGTGAGGATTAAAATAAGGTTGTACATGGAAGGAACCCAGCATAAAATGAGTAACTGCGGTTGCTTCCACCAAAACCCTGGAGTCCCCCGTTTTCTCTTCCACAACCCACCTCCAGTTGGAGGCACTTCCTGTCTGCAGGACCACCCGAAATATCCTTCATATAACCACTCTTCACCCCCTCCACCCTGGTCCAAGCCACCTTCATTTCTCAGTCAATTACTGCCACCACTTCATCTTTTTTTTTTTTTTTAGCATTTTATTTATTTATTTGACAGAGACACAGCGAGATAGGGAACACAAGCGGGAGGAGTGGGAGAGGGAGAATCAGGCTTCCCGCTGATCCATGCGAGGCTGGATCCCAGGACTCTGGGATCATGACCTGAGCGGAAGATAGCCGCTTAACTACTGAGCCACCCAGGCGTCCCACTGCCATCACTTCTTAACAGTCTCCCTATTTCAGCCTTTGCTTGCTCTCTCCCCACTCGCCCTTATCCAGTGACTGAAGTGAGTAAGTCTGACCACAAGTTCCCTCTACTAAGCACTCTCAGAGTAGAAACAAGTCCTTAACAAGAGGGCAGCAAGGTCCTACATACCTCTCCGCCCATCTCTCACTTCTTTCTGGTCTCACACACCACGCTCTTCACCCTGTCACTCTTCCTGGCCACAAAGAAACTCACTGGGCATCCTCTAAACTCAAGGCCTGGCCAACTGTTCCCCCGGACTGTTGCCTGCCTCCCTCCCTCCCTTGTGGCCTTCACTTAAAATGTCACCGTTTTTCTGACCTTCCCTGGCCCAACCTCCTGCACTCCTTAAGCTCCTCTCTTAATTTGCTTCTTTTTGGCATTTATAACTATCTAACATTTTTGTATATTTCGTTTAAGCTTTTAAATTGTCTTCTGGCGTGTAAACTCCACGAAGGGCAGGGATTTTATTTTATTTTATTTGGCCAACCTTCCCCGCATTGTTACTGCTCCATTCTCAGTCCCTGGGACGACACCTGGTGCTAGTATGTGCTCAATAAATATTTGATTTGATACATGATGGGAAGACAGGAACCGTAAGTTTTGTGTGTTCCGGTTCCCTCAACTGCGAATTTGGGGTATTACATCTACCTAGCTTGCGTCCTCGGGTTGTTCCCAGAGAATGATGCTGGAGCAAGCACTCTGAACCGCCAAACCCCACACGGACACGTCGCCGAACTCCAGGACCTGCCCGGCAGTCTGAGAAAGCACCCATGGCCCGGCTCGCCCCTCCCCGGCCCTCACGCCCCCGCCCGCCAGGCGCCCGCGCGCCCCGCCCACCGGCCCGCCCCCTCGGGTTGGGTCCGCGGCGCCCGGCGCCAGGAGGACAAGGAGGCGGCGCCTGGAGGCTGCCGCAGCGGGGCGACGGGGCCTCCAGACACAAAGAGCGGCGGCCGGGACGAGTGGTGGGTTCTCCGCGCGCGTTAGCGCCGTTGCCTCGCGCCCTGTGCCCCGTGCGCGGGGGAGAACCGGAGGCGCCCACCGCCCAGGTGAGCGGGGCTGGGGCAGGGCTGCGGGGCCCGCCCCTCCGCCGCAAGTGCGGCAGGCCGGGGCGCGTTTCCCCCGGGTAGGGCCGCGGAGGAGAAAGGCGCGCGGTCTCCCGGGCTGCGCCCCCGACAGTGGGCAGGTGGGGACGAGGGGGTCCGGGGCCCTGGGACCGTGGGCGCGGCAGGATAGTGGAGCGAACCCCGCGGCACCGCCAGTCCTCGCCTCGGCGCCCGGGACCGGCCGCTGCATGGGGTCTGTGCCCTTCTTTCTCCTCCGGGTATGGGACGTCAGGTTCGGTAAGCCTGAAGTGTTGGCCTCCTTTTCCCGTCACCCCGGAAGGCTGGGGGCGGGGGCGGGGGCGGGAAGTCACTTTAAAAGAACGTGTCCCGCGGGAATCTAGCTGCTCGAGCAAACCTTTGAAAACGAGGTCCTACAGTTCCTGCAGTTCCTGCAGGGTGCGTAGTCCTCGCAACGAGTTTGCAGCTTTCTGGCCCCTGTGCTGCAGTGGACGCTAAACTCCTGGCGTGCGATCGGGATCGGGCGGATCACAGGGCTGTGGTCCTTACTGATGACTCGGAGGTTAAACCGCAGAGCATCAGCCGAGGCCGCAGACTTTCCTCTGGGGACGCGTGGCTGCCAGGCACCCGGGCTGCCAGAGTCGCCCAGTTGCCAGGTCCCTCAGCCTTCTCTTTCACCTGCAGAGCTCGAGGCCCGGTTCCTCTGAGCATGCCACTTAATCCACAGCATGTTAAGATCGTATCCCTCCATATAGAAACTTAGGATGTACCTGCTTTCCTTTGGTTGTATCACGAGTTTGCACTTGGGAATATTGTTTGAAATAACATGCCACTCTCAGGGACTAAAAAGTCTGTTGTTAATTTTATGTGTTGTACTAGTTGTTCAGCAGGGTCATCCCTTTCCTCCCATCTGTGGGCTCAGTCACAAATCCCATGTAGGAGTCTGTCCAGTCTCTTTGGGTGTTTCACACTCCTAAATCGTGCCCTGGAGACTTAGGCCAGGCCGTCCAACAGTGGAGGGGGACAGGTGTCCAGGGCAAGAATTGTGGAGCTGGAGGGTTTGGGGAAGGTCAAGCGGTACTTAAGGTTTCACCACCAGCACCGTCAGTAGGAGGGAGGATTATAGTTGACCTTGAGTTTTCCTTAAAGACCTTCACTGGGATTTCCAGGTTTTCCACATTGGACTTAGAATACATTTCAAAGCAGAAAATTAAAAAACAAACCAAAAAAACCCGGGATTTAAAACTGGTCTGTTAAACTGTGTGCAGGAGTCTGTATATTAAAAGAAAAGTGCTAAGGCAGTTAGATAAGTAGTGTACCATCATGCTGTCCCTTTTCTGTTTGATTTATACATCATCTGTTAGTGGCTTAAACTATTACAGATTGAACTAGTCTATACTGGGAAATAAAAATGGGTCTTGTGTGTTTGTATATATCTCAGATTCAATAAAAAATAGAGGATAATCATTTTTGCAGGATGAGGAAATAGCAAGCCTTCTCCGAAGAACCGGAACTTGAGATAACAATTTAACACCATCAAATTAGGAACAGAACATTTTAGAGAGGAAAAGTTAGGGTTTCAACATTTTTTCAGTTGAAGGCTTTATATAATCTTTGATGGAAAACTTTTTCTCTAACTCTTATTTATCTCCATACGTTGTTGTTTACAGGGCCGCTCAGAGATGGGTGAACTGACAGTCATTTGCTAACAGCATGTTGGAAATCCCTTAGTGTTAGTGTATCCTTTGTTCTGGTCCTTAGTCCTTATGAACATTTGGTAGTAGAAAATAGAGTAACAGAAGAGTTGCAAAGTTCTAACTAAGTATTCAAAGTATTCAGATTGTGCCTTTTATGGTGAGTGGCTTTAAGTGCTAGTTGGTGGGGGCTCTTTTTTGGGGGAAGATGGCATGGTGTTTGAGATCGGGACATGTGAAAGATCCCTCTGACTGTATTCTTTCTACTGTGGACACTTACCTCTGGATTTTACCAGGACCAGGTGGCTGCTAGATCTCTCTCTCCTCGCATGGCTCAAGAAAGGACTAGACTAAGGAGGCAGACACACCATGTCCTGGTCTCACACCTTGTGCTGGAAGTTTCAGAGAGGCAGTCAGGGGCATGATGTGGCTCCTGACTGGAGAGAACCATGCCCTCTGACTTGGAGGGGCAACTCCAGGGCCACGACCCCTTTGCTCTCGATTCCATGGTCATTCTGTGAAAGGTTGAATGGCAGTGGCTGTAACTAGACCTAAGATTTGGGCTTAGCTGAGTCCTTGGCTTCAAGTACAAATTAAGAATTCAGGCTCAAGGCCAGAGATTTGGTTAATCATAAGCAGGAGGCCAAAACTTTGGGTCAGATTCTACTTGGAGCTATTTGGAGGGCATCGACTAATGTAATAAAACAGTCACTGATTTGGGGCTTAGTTTAAGGGCACAGGAATTTCATTAAACAGTTATACATTATTTATAAATCAACAGAGTGGTCTGCTCAGTCAGATTTTGACAGCAGTTTGCCTTGCCCCAGGGTGAGCTCCAGGTATCCAGAACATCTTTACCTGCCCTGGCTGTCCTCAGGTGGCCTGAGGAGGGAGGGACTAGGACTGCCAGTCCGGTGGCCCCCAGGCTTTTGGCTATGTTCATGAACATGGACAAAACCAGGCAAGAGTGGGCAGTACCACCCGGTCCCCAGCTGGGGAGAGACTGCAGAAAAGATGAGCCTCCTCCCTTCATACTCAGGGGCTGTGTGTCCCTGTGTGGATGGGGGAAAAACTGAGAGTTCATCCTCCCCATGATAACAGGGAGGGTAGTGTCTTCCGCCCCAAGGAAGCCAATTCCTAAGGGCTGACTGTAGCCCAGCCAGTTAGCTCCCTGGGTTCAGGTGACTGACTTTATGGTCTGACTTCAGTGAGGTCACCACTCCCGAAGGACCTAAACGAAGGGAAGTAATAATGAGTTTGCCTCCTGACTTGGCCAGAAACATAGATGCCCAATTTCTAAACCCCACGATCTACATTAGTAGCCTATTCTCACTGCCAGTAGCACTCCTTAGAAAACTGCCTCAAATAGGATGTTTGCAGGGGTCCTGCCTAACTCAGACTTAGCCAGGCCTGTTCTATGGCAAAAGTGCTTAAAATTAAGCAGTTCTTGACACATTTTAAATTCTTTTTGAAATTTTATTATTTCACATTGTACATGTAAAGTAAGACTCTGTTGTTTGTAGATTTTACTACTGAAAATTCTCATAATTCGGGGCTCCTGGGTGGTTTAGTCAGTTGAATATCTGATTCTTGATTTTGGCTCAGGTCATGATCTCAGGGTCCTGGGATCAAACACTGAGTTGGGCTTCATGCTCAGTAGAGAGTCTGCTTGAAATTCTCTCTCCCTCTGACCCAGCCCCCCCCTCCTCACGTGCATGCTCTCTCGAAGTAAATAAATAAAATCTTTTTAAAAAAGATTTTATTTATTCATTTGAGATAGAGAGAACGAGCAGTGGGGAGGGGCGGAGGGAGAGGAAGAAGCAGACTCCCCACCGAGCAGGGAGCCTGATGCTGGGCTTGATCCCAGAACCCTGAGATCATGACCCGAGCCAAAGGCAGATGCTTAATTGACTGAGCCACCCAGGCACCTCTAAGTAAATAGAATCTTTAAAAATTTCTCATAATTCACATTCTTATAAAAGGTAATTGCCCTGCTATGGATGCCATCCTAACTAAGTGATCAAAGTTAAGGTCACCTGTAAAGAGACATCACTGTGCCTCCTTAATGAGAGGTATGGAGAAGGACACGACCTCACCCATCTTATCCTGGGGGTATTCCCGCCATAACCTGACTCTCTGTGTGGAGACATCAGACAAACTCCTGTTTGTGTGGTGTTCTGCAGACTAACTAACTGGCCTCTGTGCTCTTCAAACATTTCAAGGTCAAGAAACGCAAAGACTGAGGAGCTATTCTAGTTGAGAGGACTAAAGGGACTTGACGCTACTGGACCCTGGAATGGAGCCAGGAAGGGGGCAGAAGAGCTATAAAGGACATTATTAGGACAATGGACAGTATTTGAATGTGAATGATGGAATAGACAATAGTATTATATCAGTGTCACATTTCCTGAGTTTGATCATTCTATTGTCACTGTGTCTTTAAGTTTGGTAAGTGCATACTGAGATATTTAGAGATAGGAAGACACAAAGTATGAAACACTCTGAGAGAATGAAGGAGAAGGGTGGGGAAAGAAAATGATACAATGGGCATGATAAATGGGGCAAAGTGAAAACAATTGGTGAAGCTCCCTGGGTAAAGGGTATTTGGGAATTCTTTGTACTGTTTTTGCAACTTTTCTTTAAACTTGAAATTATTTCAGAATAAAAAATTACAAAAACAGATGTCTACTCTGTATTCACTGCAATCTAAATACCTTACTTTTTTTTTTTTTTCATGTTACAATGTCTCTGAATTTGGGATGCATCTTGCAATCCATGCTGTTTTAGTATTGTGTTGGATTTTGACAGCAGTTTTTCTTTTTTAGTCATTGGTTTTAGAACAGTGGCATCTTGGATCTGGTGAACTGTGGTATTTTCTCTGGCTTTGTTGTCTGAAGAGATGGGAAAAAAGAAGACAGTCCTTCCAGTGGTTCCCTGTGTATAGTGTTTTCGTTCCCTAATGCTTCATAGTAGGCCAGACATCCAGCTGCCTTTGCTCATTCCCTCTTGGTGCCTCATAGACATTTCAAACTCAACACATTACAGCTGAATTTCTGTCTTCACCTCCAGCACTCCAAACTGCTTTTCCTTTGTGTTTGCTGTCTCAGGGAGCGGAAACCTGATTTTTAGCCAGCAATGGCCTGGGAATGACCCCATGGAAAGAGTGCATGAGGGAGATGGGTTGGTGTGAGGCCCTCACCCAGTCTTGCCTCAGGACAGGTACTAGTTTTAGTGCTGCCCATTTCTTGAAGTGTCTTTGGGCTCCAAATGTCTGTGCCTCATTTTCCCCATTTGTTAAGTGAGAATGGCTTCCCAAGTCTATTAAGATAATGGACGAGAGGGGCACCTGGGTGGCTCAGTCAGTTAAGCATCAGTTAAGCATGCTCAGGTCATGATCCCAGGATCCTGGGATGGAGCCCCACATCAGGCTCCCTACTCAGTGGGAAGCCTGCTTCTCCTTCTCCCACTTCCCCTGCTTGTGTTCCCTCTCGCTGTCTCTCTGTCAAAAAAATAAATAAAATCTTAAAAAAAAAGATAATGGATGAGACAACTTAAGGTACAATAAAACTCTGAAATTCTGACTTAAAATGATAGAGCTTTTTTAAAAAGACTCTTACACTATAATTATTCAAAGAGCTGATTCCCTTTAAGCAGACAACCCTGAGCTCATAGGTCCGTGAAGGACAGGTATGTGGCCAGGCTCCTGCTTCTTGACTCCCAGCACTTGCTCCCAGATTTCTTTCCTGTTCTGGGTCCAGCTCTTGGGTGAGTCAAGGTGGGATTGATTTGTACACTGGATGCTCAACAGGGACTGCTGGGCGCAGGTGTGCTTCATAGAACTTGCAGTAGCCTGATGCTCCTGAGCTCCTCTCTGCACTGGGGCCACCAGTCACTGCAGTGTTGGAAACTTCTGTGGCAATGCACCAAGTCTCATTAGCTCTTGAGCCCTCTGTGTGTCAGCCTTGGAAAGGGCTCCATTCCAAGTGTTATTTTGCATCAGCCCAGGATAACAACGTTTTATTTTAGTTTATTTTGTTTGGCGTGGACTTCAAGCAACTGCAATAGTGAAATACAGTGATTTCCCCAGGGCCTGGTTTCTTAAACTGCCGTGTTTCATCCACATTGAGGATGATTAATTTTTGGCAATTCTGAATCTGCGTTGTGGCCACTGAGTTGTTGCTGTTGACACTGACCTTCACAGCAGGCTCATTCTTTAGAAGTAGAAACCCAAAATCCTCAACCCACTGTCGGATTCTGTGGACTTTTAAATATGTGTAGAGAACAGAGAAGAGCAATATTTACCTTTAGATCTTAATTGCACGTCTGGAATTTCAGATGTGAAAGTTGGTAAAATAATGAGGGGAGATTGTCATGGTTTTCTAAATAAATCTCATCGGTTGTGTTATTTTATTCTCTTATATTCTTTATAGCCAACACGAAACAAAGATTACAGCCTGGTTCTGGTAAAGAGAAGGTATCTCACTGTTTTATAGCAGATGAATAGAAATGGATTGGGACATGGATTGTTGGGTTGAAATATTACTTTATAATTTTGGGGACTACTCAAGTTAGTGTTCTTTCCTTATAATTAGGTTTTAATTAGTAAATTAGTAAATTAATTTTTAGTAAATTACTGAATAATTGGTAAACCTAATACGAAATTCTTGTAGAACATTAGGACCTTCTGGTTTGGTGTAGAGCTGAAGAGACATTGCCCCATATATTATGGATTTCAGAGTCCTGACTTACGCATGGAAAAACTTTTTATTTTAATATTCGAAACCACTTTGTATGTTTAGATATTATTAGTAGGCATGAGGCAGGATGTAAAAGTTGGTAGTTCTGACTGTGGAGTTAGGTCAATATGTGTTCATTTACTAGCTCTGTGACTTTGGGCAAATACTTAACCTTTCTGTGCTTCAATATCCTCACTTTTTTTAAAAAAATATTTTTATTATTAACATATAGTTTATTATTTGTTTCGGGGTACAGGTCTGTGATTCATCAGTCTTACACAGTTCACAGCACTCATGAAAACACATACCCTTCTCAATGTCCATCAGCTAGCTACCCCATCCCTCCCACCCCCTTTGCTCCAGCAACCCTTAGTTTGTTTCCTGAGATTAAGAGTCTCTTATGGTTTGTCTCCCTCCCTGGTTTCATCTTGTTTCATTTTTTCCTCTCTTCCCCTACGATCTTCTGCCTTGTTTCTCAAATTCCGCATATCGATGAGATCATTTGATAATTGTCTTTCTCTGATGGACTTATTTTGCTTAGTGTAATACCCTTTAGTACCATCCGTGTCATTGCAAATGGCAAGATTTCTTTTTTTGGGGGCTGCATAATATTCCATTGTATATATATCTTCTTTATCCATTCATATATCAGTGGACATCTGGGCTCTTTCTGTAGTTTGGCTGTTGTGGACATTGCTGCTATAAACATTGGGATGCAGGTGCCCCTTTGGATTACTACCTTTGTATCTTTGGGGTAAATACCCAATAGTGCAATTGCTGGGTCATAGGGTAGCTCTATTTTCAACTTTTTGAGGAACTTCCATACTGTTTTCCAGAGAGGCTGCACCAGCTTGCATTCCCACCAACAGTGTGGGAGGGTTCCCCTTTCTCTGCATCCTTGCCAACACCTGTTGTTTCCTGACTGGTTAATTTTAACCATTCTGACTGGTGTGAGGTGGTATCTCACTGTGGTTTTGATTTGTATTTCCCTGATGCTGAGTGATGTTGAGCACTTTTTCATGTGTCTCTTGGCCATTTGGATGTCTTCTTTCCAGAAATATCTGTTCATGTCTTCTGCATATTTCGTGACTGGATTATTAGTTTTTTGGGAGTTGAGTTTGATAAGTTCCGTATAGATTTTGGATACTAGCCCTTTATCTGATATGTCATTTGCGAATATCTTCTCCCATGCTGTCGGTTGTCTTTTGGTTTTGTTGACTGTTTCCTTTTCTGTGCAGAAGATCTTTATCTTGATGAAGTCCCAATAGTTCATTTTTGCCCTTGCTTCCCTTGCCTTTAGTGATGTGTCCAGGAAGAAGTTGCTGTGACTGAGGTTGAAGAGGTTGCGGCCTGTGTTTTCCTCAATGATTTTGATGGATTCCTATCTCACATGTAGGTCTTTTATCCATTTTGAGTCTATTTTTGTGTGTGGTGTAAGGAAATGGTCCAGTTTCATTCTTCTGCATGTAGCTGTCCAATTTTCCCAACATCATTTGCTGAAGAGACTTTTCCATTGGACATTCTTTCCTGTTTTGTCGAAGATTAGTTGACCATAGAGTTGAGGGTCCATTTCTGGGCTCTCTGTTCTGTTCCATTGATTGATGTGTGTCTGTTTTTGTGCCAGTATCATACTGTCTTGATGATCACAGCTTTGTAATAGAGCTTGAAGTCTGGAATTGTGATGCCTCCAGCTTTGGTTTTCTTTTTCAACATATCTCTGGCTATTTGGGATATTAAAGGTGAGGATATCCCATCAATATCCTCACCTTTAATATGGATATTCCATCAATATCCTTACCTTTAATATGGGGGTGACAGTGGTGCCTCCCTCACAGGGCTCATAAATTCTTAAGTGCTTAGGAATGTGCCCATTGAATGATGAGTTCAAAAAATTTGAGTTTTGTATTATCAAAAGATTATTTGGCAAAAGCAAGCAACGTACTGAAGAGTCAGAGGTTAGAGACCTCTTTCCTGTGGCTCTGACTATGCAGGACTTACACAGCTGGGAGTAGAGTGTGAAGAAAATCTCCTAGTACCCTTTTTATTTTTCTCCCTCAACTTTTAAAGGTCACTTGACTGAAGTAAAAATAAATAGCAACAGTCGTCCCTCAGAAAGAAATGTCATGATGGCAAAATATGCAAATACTTCAAAAAATAATAAATTAGGTCCTTAAAGGAAAAGAATGTATTAATCAAGACCTTATTATCCTCCAAATTCTGTGCTCATTTCCTGCAGTGCGTATTTTGTGGAGTTGAAACGGGAGCATGTGCTAGATTTCTGCTTTGTTCTACTAATTTCAGGGTTTTTTTTCCCCCCCCTTCCCCACCACCAACATCACTGGTGTCAGCAGTCTAACACAAGCTTTGATTGGGATGTCATCTCTGCCATAATTTAAGGGTTTTGTTTTGTTTTGTTTTGTTTTGTTTTGTTTAACAGACAAGTGGTTGTATGTTGATAGAGTTTACAGGCTTGTCTGTTGACATATACCATGGTGTGTTGAGGCGTTTCCCTTTTGTTAGACTTTTGATTTTGTTCTGAGCAATTAGAGACTTCCAACAAGCATTCTGTGAAGAATTGCAGTCTTCCCGTTTTCTTTCTCTGTGGATATAAAATGTATGCACCTTCCTTATTTCTTGTAGCCCTGCCAGCTACTTACCACTGCCCACTCACATTGCTGGTGGGTGAGTGTGCCATGGGATCTCTGATCAGAACTTCCCCACTGGCTCCTCTGTGTGAGGGGATGCGTGAGGGTCAGCCCTTGACCCTGGTGTGCCAGACAGATGGAATCAAGTCACCTATGCCCTGGTGTGAAAAACTCTTAAGTTGTTTTAATTTGGGTTTCTTCTGACAAGCAAGACTGTGCCTATTCAGTGTTTGCTTCTGTTTTATAATGAAAAGCAAGATTGTGCCCTTAGGTGATCAGCCTCTTTTCCTGGGTCTTTTGACAACATTGTTCTTCCCAGAGTGAGAATGCTGAAGCAAGCAGCAGCATGCTCCTTGTGCTCACCTCCTGGTCTGTATTTGCTAATAATGCGTGAACAAGGAGGTTTCACAGTAACATGCAAGGAACAGCCACTCGCTCAGCTTCTCGAACATTTTAGAAAAGAAAAAAAAGTTGGTATTCACACAAATTCTCTTCTGGAATTTCTAGCATTTGATAGAGAACCAAATGCTCCACCTGGTGAACTGATAAAGCTCTGGGTGGTTCTGTGACCAGAAATAATATTTCTCAAATGGTAAGTGTTGGAGGAGCTCCCATTTCCGGATGTGAGTTGCGCAACAGCATTCAGGAAAGAGTTGGCTCTGCTTGCCTCCCTGCTTGCCCTCGAGCCAGTGCTCTCTTTTTACTTCAAAGACAAATCGAGGTTACTAGTCCTCAGTGCCTGCTTGTCTCTCTCGAGATCTATCTGCACCCACATCTCCCCTCTCCTTCACAGTGGCCTCCCGGGAGGAGGTGACCCACCTCCCTCCATTTGACGGAGACATGGGCAGCTGCCAGGGGATGGGAGGGAGATTGCAGCTTCACAGACCAGCATTCCACACCGTTGCTGCTCAGACAGGAGTGAGATTGAGACCCTTTGGGAAGTTAGTGATCACAGGCCCTCAGAGGTAAACTGAAATTATTTTGTTCAATAAAACTAGGAATAAATGCCTTAGCATTTATAAACCTGCAGCAGAATAATTAACTGCAGTTCAATACATGTTTTATTCTGTTTTTTGATTCCAAGACAGCAGCTAGACTTTGGTGTTCCCTTGCCTTCAGGGGGCTTTATGTTATAGGGCTGAAGGCAGAAGTTTCTAGAAAATGATCTCCCTCCCCTAAAAAAATTGCATATGCCAAAATTGACTTGTATGTGTGTGTGTGTGGTTCTGAGAGTTGAAACACATATATAGATTTGTAACTGTCACAACAGTGAGAATACAGAACAGTTCATCTCCCAAAAAACACTCTTGCTACTTCTTTTGTAGTTCTAAATCCTGCCCACCTGTTTGCTCACCCTTTAGTTCTGCCTTTTCCAGAATGTCATACTAGTGGAATCTTAGAGCATGTAACCTTTCCAAACTGGCGTCTTTTTCTCAGCATTTGTGTTGTTGCTTCTATTAACAATTTGGTCCTTTTCTTGATGAGTAGCATTCAAAGTGAGGATGGATGTTAATCCATTCACCACTTGGAGGATGTTAGGCTATTTTCCAGTTTTTGGCAAATGTGAATACAGCTGCTATAAACATTTGTCATACAGGTTTTGTGTGAACATGTTTTTGCTTTTTCTAGGGTAAATACCGAGGTATGGGGTTGCTAAGTCACACAGTAAGTCTCTGTTTAATTTGAAACTGCTTTCTTTCCAGAGTGGCTTTACCATTTTGCATTTCCAGCAGCAGTGTATGGGAGTTTAATTTGTTCTCCTTGCCAGTTCCTGGTATTGGAATTTCTTAAAAATTTTAATGTTAGCTATTCTAATAGACCTCTAGTGGTATCTCACTACAGTTTTAATTTGCATTTCCCTAGTGGTGAATGATGTTGAAAATCTTTTTGTGCCCTTATTTCCATCTGTATATTTTCTTTGGAAGTGTGTCAGTACTAGTGTTTTGCAAGCTTTTTTTTTTTTAAATTGGGTTGTTTTCTAACTGTTCAGTTTTTTTTTCCTCTATTCAGTTTTAATAGTTCTTTATATATTCTCTATGCACACCCTTTCAGGGATATGTGGTTTGCAAAGATTTCTTCACGGTTTGTGGCTTGTCTTTTCATTCTCTGAACAGTGCCTTTCATACAGCAAAAGTTTTAATTTTGCTGAAATCCAATATATCGATGTACCTCGTATAGATTTTACTTTTTGTCTTATTTTAAAAAGCCCAGGCCATAAAGATTTCCACCTATGTTTTCTTCTAAAAGTGCTGTACTTTTAGATTTTATGTTTTTAGTGATGATAAATTTTGAGTTAAGGGACGCCTGGGTGGCTCAGTTGATGAAGCATCTGCCTTCTGCTCAGGTCATGATCTCAGAGTCCTGGGATCAAGCCCCATCTGGCTCCCTCCTCAGCAGGAAGTCTGCTTCTCCCACTCCCTCTGCCCCTCCCACTTGTGCCCACTTGTGCACACGTGCTTGCTCTCTCTTTCTCTCTCTCTCTCAAATAAATAAATAAATAAATCTTTTTAAAAAATTTTAAAAATTAAAAAATTTTGAGTTAAATTTGTACTAGGTATGAGGTTTACATTAAGGTTTTTTTCTTTTGCATGTGAATTGTTCCAACACCATTTATTGAAAAGACTATTTTTACTCTGTTGAATTCTTTTGCAATTTTGTCAAAGATCAAATGGCTGTGTTTGTGAGTCTGTTAGTGAAGTCTCTGGAATCTGTTTCATTGACATATGCGTGTATATGTTTATTCCTTCACCAATACCACACTGTCTTGATAATAGAACTTTAAAGTAACTCTTCTTTTTTCTTTCTTTTTTTTTACTTAAATTCAGTTAGCCAATATATCATCATTAGTTTCAAATGTAGAGTTGTTATTCATCCGTTGCATATAACACCTAGTGCTCATCAATATCACATGCCCTTCTTAATGCCCACTACTCACCCAATTACTCCATCCCCTCAACCAACTCTCCTCCAGCAACCCTCAGTTTCTTTCCTATAGTTGAGTCTCTCATGGTTTGTTTCCCTCTCTGATTTCTTCCTATTCAGTTTTTCCTCCCTTCCCCAATGGCCCTCTGCCCTATTTCTTATATTCCACATATGAGTGAAGCTATATGATAATTGTCTTTCTCTGACTTATTTCACTTAGCATAATACCCTCTAGTTCCATACACATTGTTGCAAATGGCAAGATTTCATTTTTGATGGCTGCATAATATTCTATTATGTATATATACCACATCTTCTTTATCCATTCATTGTTGATGGACATCTAGGCTCTTTCCATAGTTTGGCTATTGTGGACATAACTGCTATAAACATTGGGGTGCAGATGCCCCTTTGGATCACTACATTTGTATCTTTGGGGTAAATACCTAGTAGTACAACTGCTAGGTCATGGGGTAGCTCTATTTTTAACTTCTTGAGGAAACCCCATACTGTTTCCCAGAGTGACTGTACCAGTTTGCATTCCCACCAACAGTGTAAGAGGGTTCCCCTTTCTCCTTATCTTTGCCGAAGCTTGTTGTTTGACTTGTTCATTTTAGCCATTCTGACTGGTGTGAGGTGATGCCAAGTGATGTGGAGCACTTTTTCATGTGTCTGTTGGCCATTTGCATGTCTTCTTTGGAGAAATGTCTGTTCATGTCCTCTGTCCAGTTCTTGACTGGATTCTATGTTTTCTGGGTGTTGAGTTTGGTAAGTTCTTTATAGGTCTTGGATACTAGCCTTAATGTAACTCTTAAAAATAGGTATTATGAATTCTCCAGTTTTATTCCTTTTTTGTTGAAATACTTTTGGCTGTTCTAGTTCCTTTGCTTTTCCTTGTGCATTTTACACTTGATCTTAGCCAAAAGGCCAAGAAGCGCTTTCCATGCGCATTTTAACACACTTGTCTGTATCAGTTCTGCTGGGATTTCTGTTGGAATTAGGTTGAATCTATAGCTTAGTTTGAGGAGAATTGAAAACTATATTGCATCTTCCAATTCCTAAAAAATGGTATGTCTCTCCATTTATTTAGATTTTCTTTGATTTCTTTCTTCTTCTTCTTTTTTTTTTTTTAAGATTTTATTTATTTATTTGAGAGAGAGAGAAAGAGAAGGTCAGAGGGAGAAGCAGACTCCCCGTGGAGCTGGGAGCCCGATGTGGGACTCGATCCCGGGGCTCTGGGATCATGACCTGAGCTGAAGGCAGTTGCTTAACCAACTGAGCCACCCAGGCGCCCTGATTTCTTTTATTAGTGTTCTGTGGTTTCAGCATACAAATCTGCACATTTTGTTAGAATTATATTTAAGTACACACTTTTTTTTGCAAAAGTGTTGTAAATAATATTGTTTTATAAATTTCAGTTTCAAATCCACAGAAATATAATTGATTTTTGTATGCCGACCTACTGTATTCTATGATTTTGCTAAACTCACTTATCAGTTTGAGGAGATATTTTTGGGTAGATTTCTTGGGATTTTTTACATAGACATCATGTCATCTGCATATAGGAAGTTTGATTTCTTCGTTTCCAGTCTGTATGCCTTTTATCTCCTCCTTCATCACACTGACTAGGACTTCCAGTATGATGCTGAACAGATGGGGTGGGACTGGATATCCTTGCCTTGTTCCTTGTCTTGCAGAGAAAACATTCAGTGTTTCACTATTAAGTATGATGTTGGATGTGGGCTTTGTGTAGATGCTCTTTACCAGCTTAAGGAAGTTCCCTTCTATTCATAGTTTGCTGAGAGTTTTTATCATGAATGGATGTTGAGTTCTTTTTCAAAATTTTTGGTGTGAACTTTCTTTTTTTTTTTGAGATTTTATTTATTTGACAGAGAGAGATAGCGAGAGAGGGAACACAAGCAGGCGGGAGCTGGAGAGGGAGAAGCAGGCTCCCCACAGAGCAGGAAGCCTGATGTGGGGCTCGATCCCAGGACACTGGGTTCATGTCCTGAGCTGAAGGCAGATGCTTACTGAGCCACCCACGCGCCCTGGTGTGAACTTTCTTTATTCAAGTATAACTAATATAGTTTCAGGTGTACAGTATAATTCCGCAGTTCTGTACATTTCTCTGTGCTCATGGAGAGAAGTATAGTCTTTGTTTTTTGTTTCTCTTGGGGGGTTTGTTTATTTTTTTATTGCAGTGTCATTAACAGTATTAGTATATAGAGTTATATTAGTTTCAGGTGTACAATATAGTGATTCAGCAATTTTATATGTTACTCAGTGCCCATTGGATAAGTGTACTCTTAATCCCCTTCCCTCTTTCACTCATGCCCCCACCCACCTCCCTGAGATGTTGAATTTTTGAAATGCTTTTTCTGCATCCATTGATGTGATCTTGCAGTTTTTCTTCTTTAGTCTGTTGTTATGATTAATCATTGATTTTTTAAAAGTCTTGCATTTCTGGTGTAAACCTACCTCATAGTGTGTTATTCTTCTTATATATTCCTATATTTGATTTGTTAATATTTTGTTGAGGAATTTTACATTTATATTCATGAGGGATATTGATCTTAGTGCTTTCCCTTTGTGTTGTGATTGTCTGGTTTTGTTATCTGGGTAATGCTGGCCTCACAAAATGTGTTGAAGGGTTATCTCCTCTTTATTTTCTAGATGATATTTTATAGAATTGGTGTTACTTATAATTTAAATATTTCATAATATTTGCTAGTAAAGCCAGCTGGGTCTGCTGATTTGTGTTTTTTGGAAGTATTTATTATTTTTAAGAAAGGCAGACTGCTACATGCAGCACCTCATTTGGATGTGGCTGGAGTCTTGGAAGCTTGACTACCCTACATTCTCCTACAAATGGACTTTGAGAGCTTGTTTGGAGGTTCTAGCAGGGGAGCACAGCCACTTATATATCCTTGACCAAAAAATGGTCCTCCTCTGTTGGGGGAGGTGGTCCTCTTTGACCCCATGTGCAGCTTGGGAGGGGACACACATGGAGTGGTAAGGGAGGAAGGGGACTGCCACCCAGCCAGCCAGATCAGCTCACTCAGTCCTGGCAATCAATGGGATGACAGATAATATAGCCAGGTCACCCTCATATATTTTTGGAAGTTTTAAAATTATAAATTCAATTTCTTTTAATAGTTATAGGGTTATCATTTAGATTATCAATTTGATATCAGAGAATTTTTTATACTTCGTGATTTTTAAGGAATTGGCTCATTTCATCTAGGTTGCTGAATTTATTTGTGTGAGTTGTTCATAGTCTTGCTTTATTGTATTTTTAGTATCTGCAGAACCTGTAAAGATACTCTCTTTTGTTCCTAATGGCAGTTTGTGTCTTCTTTCTTTTGTTTCCTCTGTTAGTCTTGCTGGAGGTTTATCAATCAGCTCTAGCAAACATCAGCTTTGAGTTTCACTAATTTTTCTCTATTTTGTGCTTCAGTTTCATTGATTTCTTCTCTTATTTTCATTCTTCTGCTTGTTTAAGTTCATTTTGCTCTTTTTTCTAGTTTTTTGAAGTGGAAGCTTCAAAAGGAAGCTTAAGGAAATTCCCTTCTATTCATAGTTTGCTGCGAATTTTTATCATGAATGGATAGTTGAATTTTTTTTTCTAATTTTTGGTGTGAACTTTTCTAATACAAGTATTTAGTGTAATAGGTTTTCCTCTGAGAGCTACTTCAGCTACATCCCACAGGTTTTTATAGGCTGAACTTCCATTTCCAGTCAGTTTAGTACATTTATAAACTTCCCATGAGATGTCCTCTTTTTGACCAGTGGATTATTAAGAAGTGTGCTGTTTGATTTCCAAGTGTTTAGAGATTTTCCTCTTATCTTTCTGTTACTGATTTCCAGTATAGAAGAAGGTGTATTGTGCTATTGTCTTCTGTGATGGTGTTGTGTCAGGACACTGTTCAGTTCAACTATAGCCATAATGATTTTTTGCCTGCTGGAGGTGTTGGTTACTGATAGAAGGGTACTAACATGTCCACTTGTAAGAGTGGACGTGTCTGTTTCTCTTGGCAGTTCTATCAGATTTTGCCTCTTGTGTTTTGCTACTCTGTGGTTAGGTTCATACAGTCAGTGATTGTTATGTTATTTTGGAGAATTGTCCCCTTTATCATGGCATAATGTCCCTCTGTCCCTGATAATCTTCCTTGTTCTAAAATCAATATAGGTACTCCTGCTTTTAAAAAAAGTTTTATTTAAATTCAATTTAGTTAACATATACTGTATTATTAGTTTCATGGGTAGAATTCAGTGATTCATCAGTTACATAGAACATCCATGCTCATTACATCATGTGCCCTCCTTGACACCCATCATCCAGTTACCCTACCCTACCCACCTCCCCTCCAGCAACCCTCAGTTCGTTTTCTGTAGTTAAGAGTCTGTGACGGTTTGCCTCCCTCTCTGATTTTATCTTATTTTATTTTTCCTTGCCTTCCTCTATGTTCATCTGTTCGTTTGTTTTTTTTTAAGATTTTATTTATTTATTTGACAGAGAGAGATCACAAGTAGGCAGAGAGAGAGGGGGAAGCAGGCTCCCCACCGAGCAGAGAGCCCGATGCAGGGCTCGATCCCAGTACCCTGAGATCATGACCTGAGCCGAAGTCAGAGGCTTTAACCCACTGAGCCACCCAGGCGCCCCTCATCTGTTTTGTTTTTTAAATTCCACATATGAGTGAAATCATCTGGTATTTGTTTTTCTCTCACTGACTTATTTCGCTTAGCGTAATAACACTCCAGTTCCATCCACATCATTGCAATGGCAATATTTCATTTTTTTGATGGCTGAGTAGTATTCCATTGTATATATATGCCACATCTCTTTTATCTATTCATCTGTCGATAATTCTTTCCATAGTTTGGCTTTTTCCATAGTTTGGCTATTGTGGACATTACTCTGGGGAGCAGGTGTCCCTTCAAATCATTATGTTTGTATCCTTTGGATAAATACCCAGTAGTGCAATTGCTGGGTCAGAGGGTAGCTCTATTTTTAACTTTTTGAGGAACTTCCATACTGTTTTCCAGAGTGGCTACACCAATTTGCATTCCCACCAACAGTGTAAGAGGGTTTCCTTTTCTCCGCAGCTTTCTTTTGATTAGCATTAGCATAGGATAATTTCCTTTCTCTCTTTTAACCTATGTTTGCCTTTATATTTGAAGTGGGTTTCTTGTAGACAAAATATAGTTGGGTCTTGGGGCACCTGGCTGGCTCAGTTGGTAGAGCCTGCAACTCTTGATCTCAGGTTTGTGAGTTCAAGCCCCACATTGGGTATGGAGCCTACTTAAACAAACAAACAACCAAACACACACACACATACACAGAGTTGGGTCTTTTTTTTTTTTTTTTTTAAGATTTTATTTATTTATTTGACAGAGAGAGAGAGATCACAAGTAGGCAGAGAGGCAGGTAGAGGGAGAGAGGGAAGCAGGCTCCCTGCTGAGCATAGAGCCCGATGTGGAGCTCGATCCCAGGACCCTGAGATCATGACCTGAGCCGAAGGCAGAGGCTTTAACCCACTGAGCCACCCAGGCACCCCTGGGTCTTATTTTTCTATCCACACTGATAGTCTCTGTCTTTTGATTTGTGTATTTAGACCATTCACATTGAAAGTGATTATTGATATAGTTAATCAATAAGTACCATATTTGTAACTGTTCATTGCATTTATTCTTTGTTTTCTTTTTTTTTTTTTTAAAGATTGTATTTATTTATTTGAGGAAGGGGAGAGAGAGAGAGAGCAGAGAGAGGAGCAGAGGGAGAAGAGCAAGCAGATTCCATGCTGAGCTCAGAGTCCGACGCGGGGCTGGATCCCAAGACCCTTAGATCATGACCTGAGCTGAAATCTAAGAGATGGTCAACTGACTAAGCCACACAGGTGTCGCTTTTTTTTTTTAATAAAGATTTTATTTTTAACTAATCTCTACGCCCAGCGTGGGACTCAAACTTACAACCCTGAGATCAAGAGTTGCACGCTCTTACCAACTGAACCAGTCTGGCACCCCTTCTTTGTTTCTTTTTTTAAAAAAAATTTTTTTTTAATTTTTTCTGCCTTCTCTGGTTTTAATCAAGCATTTTATGTGATTCTGTTTTCTCTTCTCGTAGCATATCAACTCTTTTGAAAAAAAATTTAATGGTTGCTCTAGAGTTTGCAATATACAGTTACAATTATAGTTGACCCTTGAACAATGCTGGGGGTTAGGGGCCTGCCCCACAGCAGTCAAAACTATATATAAGTTTGAACTTCCCCAAAACTTAATAGTCTGCTATTGATTGGACAGCTTACCTAGAACAAGCCATTGACTAAAACATTTTTTATGTAATATATGTTATATACTATATTCCTATAATAAAATAAGCTAGAGAAAAGAAAATGTTATTAAGAAAATCATAAGGAGGAGAATATACATCTACAGTACTGTATTTATTGAAAACAATCTGTGTGTAGGTGGACCCATGCAGTTCAAATGTATGTTGTCTAAGGTTCAGTTGTAATCTGTGTCTACTTTTATTTATTTATTTATTTATTTTCCCCAAATACTTTTATTTTTTCAGTGTTACAAGATTCATTGTTCATGTACCACACCCAGTGCTCCATGCAATACGTGCCCTCCTCAATACCCACCACCAGGCTGTGTCTACTTTTAGATAGCACCATACCACTTTACAGATAGTGAAGCTACCTCAGGACAGAATATTCCCAATTCCTCCCTCTCATTCCTTATAATATTGCTGTCATTTATTTCATTTATCCATAAGCTATAATCACCCAGTATGTTGTTGCTGTTTGAGTTTGAACAGTTATCTATTAAAATAGTTAAAAATAAGAAAAAAGATTTTATTTACCTTCATTTATTCTTGCTTGCTTGGTTTCAGAGAAGTTGGATGTAATTCTTTACCTTGCTTCTCTACAGTGTTAAAGAACAAAAATCCAGTTGAGCGTACTACAAGATAGAATTGGCTCTATTAAGCAATTCATGAATTGAGGCAGCATCCCATCTAGCAAGTAGAGAGGAGCTCAGAGGAGCTGTACAAAATAGAAGGTTTTTATAGAAGGAGGGTGAGACAAGAAAGTTACTAGCAAAAGAAAAGAAAGGATTATTTCAGGCTGGGTCACCTTCCCTTAGGGGAAATGCAGGGGTGAGGTGGATTACCTCATTTTCCTTTGGGGGGTGGCAAAGGCTCATGGGACAGATTGCCTTGCAATTCCAATCAGTTAAGAAAATTCCAACCAGTTAAGACTTCATTTCTGGGACAGGTTGAAAGTGCAATTAAGTTAGGTATTAAAACCCGGTTTGGTGACTTGACCCAAGTGCTGCCATTTTGGGCATGTGGTTTCTTTTTAACTGTAGGTAAGGTATTCTCCCCTCCCCTGGCTTTTTTCATGATTTGTCTTTAGTTTCCTGTAGTTTGAATATGATATGTGTAGATGTAGGTTTTTGGGGGTATTTATCCTGATTGGTGTTCTCTGAGCCTCCTGGATATGTGGTTTGGGATCTACCATGAATTTTGGAAAATTCTCAGCCATTAACACTTCAAATGTTCCCTCTTCTCATATTCCATTTATGTGTATGTTTCAGTGTGCTGGTGAGTGCGTCAAAGGCATTCTTCATTTCTTTTGTAGTATTTTGATTTTTGCCATCTCCTTTTGATTCTTTGAGTTTTCATCTCTCAGCTTATATTACCTCTGTCTTTGTAGGTTGTCCACTCTTCTCTGTTAGAGCTCCTAGCATATTTTTAAAAAGATTTTATTTATTTGAGAGAGAGAGAGAGAGGGAGAGAGCATGGCAGGGGGCGGGGGGCAGCAGGGTTAGAGGGAGAAGCAGACTCCCACTGAGCAGGAAGCCTGATACAGACTCGATCCTGGGACTCCATCCTGGGACTCCACGATCATGACCTGAGCCAAAGGCAGTCACTTAACCAACTGAGCCACCCACTCCCCCAGAGCTCCTAGCCTATTAATCATAGTTATTTTAAACACTTAATCTGATCATTGTGAAATCTTTTCCATATTTGAGTTGAGTTCATGTTTGCTTTGTCTCTTCAGATATTAGCACACCTTGTAATTTTTTTTTTTAAGATTTACTTATTTGAGAAAGAGAGAAAGTGAGGGGAGGGTTAGAGGGAGAAGGAGAAACTTTAGCAGATTCCACGCCAAGCCTGGAGCTGAACATGGGGCTCGATCTCGAGACCCTGAGATCATGACCTGAGCCCAAATCAAGAGTCAGATATTTATCCAACTACTCCAGCCAGCGGCCCCACACCTTGTAATTTTGTGTTGAAAGTGGGACTTGACGCATGGGGTAATAAGAACTGAAGTAAATAGATCTTTAGTGTGAGGTTGTGTTATCTGGGTAGGACTTAGGCTGTGTTTGATGTTTGCTGTAGTTGTAGATGTCAGAGGCTTCAGATTCTTTGTCCTTTTTTTTGTCTCTCTACCATCTTTGGGTTTCCCCAGAAATTCCATCTGAAATTGAGTCTTCATCTCACGTCACTCAGTTGTAATCTGCTGCTGTTACACAGGAGCCCTGTGGATGTGGTGAGCTATTGGGCATGGAAAGCATTCTGCAATCCTGTGAGTCAGGGCTCAGGTTTTTGTGGGGCTGAAGCCCTGGAGTGTGCCTTTTGGAAGACTGTCTCAGCCTTTATGTTTTTTTGTTTTTCCTCCCTATTGTGAGACAGGAAGGCTAGGGGAGGCCCCAGTTGTCAGTCTTCCCCCAAGTGAGATAAAGCTTTGATAAAGTACTTTTCCTTGCAGGAGGGCCTTTGGTATGGGTGGGTTTTCAAGATGGTTAACCTTTCTCCAGGCGTATTTCATAATGATTAGTTTTAATCTCACCTCCTTCTAAAGTATGAGGGATTTTTTTTCCCTCCTGTCTACACCATGAGAATCTGGTGGGGCTCCTGGAGTAAAAACTCATGAAAGCAAGTTCCTCCCCTTTCCTCAAGACTGTGCCCATGAGTTTTAAACTCCACTTTCCACAGTCGGCCTCCAGCAGTTGTCAGTTACTGTTTACATGTTCAATGAGTCAAAAGCTCTGGAGGGTCTGTTCCAGCACAGCTGTGGTTCTCTGTATTCCCGGGTCTGTCTCTTCTGGTTTCTGGGTAGCAGTTTTCTCTGTAACCTCGTTCTGATGGATCCAAAACAGCCTGTTGATTTTCATTTTGTTCAGCCTTTTCTTTTGTGGGGAGAACTGGTACTATTTACATGTTGGAACTGATATAAGAAGTTAGTTTCATCAGTTTTTGCTTTGTGTTTTGTTGGCCTATTTTTAAGTATATAGTAGTCCCCTTTTATCTACGGGGGATATGTTCCAAGACCGTCAGTGGATGCCTGAAACTGGATTGAACCGAACCCCATATATACTATGTCTTTTCCTTTACATACATATATACCTATGATAAAGTTTAACTTATAAACTAGGCACACAATAAGAGATTAACAACATTAATAACAAAATAGAGCATTTATAATAATATACTGTCATCAAAGTTATGTGAATGTTGTCTCTTTTTCTCAAAATGTTTTACTGAGCTGTACTCATGCTTCTTGTGGTGATGTGAGAAGATAAAATGCCTACATGAGGAGATGTAGCGAAGTGAATGAAATAGGTATTTTGATGTAGTGTTAGCCTACTGTTGACCTTCTTACCACAGGTCAGGAGGATCCTCTGCTTTCAGACCTTGGCTAAAGCCCTGGAAAGTGAAACTGTGGATGAAGGAGAACTACTATATTTACATTTAGGATTGTTAGGTCTTCTTGGTGAATGGACATTTTGAAATCATTATTTAATATTCTTTTTTTATCTCTGGTAATTTTCCTTACTCCAAAATCTACTTCTTCTGATATTAGTATAGTCACTCCACATGAGAAAAAATAGCATCCTTCTGCTTATATTGGAAGTGGATTTCTTGTAAAGAGCATATTTGGGTCTTCTTTAAAAAATTTCAGTCTGATAGTTCCTCTCTTTTTATCAGTGTGTTTAGACTATTTATATTTAATGTAACTTTTTTTTTAAAGATTTTATTTATTTATTTATTTGACAGAGAAAGACATAGTGAGAGAGGGAATACAAGCAGCGAGAGTGGGAGAGAGAGAAGCAGGCTTCCCGCCGAGCAGGGAGCCTGATGCGGGGCTCAATCCCAGGACTCTGGGATCATGACCTGAGCCAAAGGCAGATGCTTAACGACTTAGCCACCCAGGCACCCCTAATGTAACTATTGATAGGCTTGGATTATTTCAATCATTTTATTAATTTGTATTCTCTGTGTCCTCTGTGTATGTGTGTCTGTGTGTACTGAGGTATAATTGACATATAACTGACACCTATGTTTTTATTTTTCTCCCTTTCCTGGATTGCTTGAAAGTTTTTTAGTATTCCATTTTAATCAGTCAATTGAGGTTTTTGACTATGTATCTCTGTATAGTTGTTTTAGTAGTTCTAGGGAATTACAGTATTCATATTTAACTTTTCCATCTACTTAGAAATAAGATGTGGGGCGACTGGGTGGGTCAGTCAGTTGAGCATCCGACTCTTGGTTTCAGCTCAGGTCATGATCTAGAGTCGTGGAATCAAGCCCTGAGTCAGGCTCCCTATGCACTGAGCACATGAAGTCTGCTTGAGATTCTTTTCCTCTCCTTCTCCCAGCCTCTCCTTTGTCCTCTGTTTCTCCCCCAACTTGTGTGTGCACTCTGTTTCTCTCTCTCTAAAATAAATAACATCTTAAAAAAAGAAAGAAGATGCAGGGTGACTGGGTGGCTCAGTTGTGTCAAGTCAGTTGTGTCCAACTCTTGATTTTGGCTCAAGTCATGATCTCAGGGTCGTGAGATTGAGCCCTGCATCAGGCTCTGCACTGAGTGTGGAGCCTGCTTAAGATTCTGTCTCTCCCTCTGGTCCTTTCCTGCTCTTTCTCTCTCTTAAAAAAAAGGAAAAGAAGGGAGAGAGGGAGGAAGGAAGGAAGGAGGTAAGATGCCACTTCAAGTAGAACATAGAAATACTATCACATAGGTTCCTTATGTGTTACATCTTTATAACATTGAAGATTGCTGCAGTGTTTTATGTTTTGCTTTCTGCTATCATACCTGTTTTAAAGAACTCAAGAGAAGAAAAAGTCTCTTATACTTACATAGCTATTTGACATTTCTGTTGCACCTCCTTTATTCCTAAAAGTCCAGTTTCCCCCTGGTATTATTTCCCTTCCATCAGAAGAATTTTCTTTTCTTTTCTTTTAATTTAATTTTATTTTTTCAGTGTTCCAAGATTCATTGTTGATTCATATGCACCACACCCAGTTAGCATTTCTTTTAGAACAGATCTGTTGGTGACAAATTTTCTTTGTTTTTCTTTACCTGACCATCTGTTTCTTTCACTTTCATGTCTGAGAGATATTTTGTTGCTGTTATTCATAATCTCCAATAGCTGTTCCCTTCTTCATCTGTTAGGGAAAACAGACAATGAGTATCTTGGTAATGGGGGTTAAACTTCATGAGGGAGATCCCTGAAGACTGGGAAAGGATCAGGGTACTGTAGGCTCCTAGAGAAGAAGAGATCTTCAACAGTTTGTTGAAGATTCTGGGGAAGTACAGGCTTTCGGAGGGAGAGGTTAATAGCTGATGGAACACTCAGGGATGCTAGGTCCCAGGCCTTGGCTCAGCAAAAATTCCTGTGCCCATTTTGGCACAGATATATGAAGGCCTGACTTTCAGGGTCATGAGCTGCCTACTGACTTAGGACAATTAGATCCTTTATAAATTTTAGGTTCCTTTTGCTAGAGGCTTTCTGCCACATAGGAATTCAAATATAGATGAGAGTTAGATACTCCCCCTCATAACCTTGCTTCTTGGTTATAATAAAAGGGAGTCTTGGACTATACATTATACAGACATCAATTAAACAACACTTAATAGCAATCAGGTGGAAAAAACTATACCTGCAATCTGTTCAGTGATGGCATGGAATCCAGGATTTCATCCTTTCTTGTAATCTGATCACTGCTTTGCACAGGGAAAGATGCTGTACATCAGGGAAGATGCTATACCTTTCTTGAGGCTGAGTTATTTTATAATTGTCACCAAGCAGCCAGAAATTCTCTCTGTAATGACTAGACACAGGATGTTTAGGAATCAAGCTACTACAGCCTCTTGGATTCTCATCCTCCCAAGGTGAAGGGTGGCTCTAATGTATCTAATGTATCTAATACATATCTGGGAACTTTTTCTTTTCTCTTTTTTATAGATTTATTTATATATTTGACAGAGAGAGACACACACGATGAGAGGGAACACAAGCAGGGTGAGGAGAAGAGGGAGAAACAGGCTTCCCACTGAGCAGGGAGCCTGATGCAGGGCTCAATCCCAGGACCCTGGGATCACTACCTGAGCCAAAGGCAGACGCTTAATGACTGAGCCACCGAGGCGCCCCTGGAAACTTTTTCATTAAGTTTTTAAATTTTATTTCCAGTATAGTTAACACACCGTGTTATATCAGCTTTCAGGTGTACAATATAGTGATTAAACAATTCTATGGAGCAATGTCTGTTCATCTCTTCTGCCAATTTTTTATTGGATTTGTTTTTTGGGGTGTCGATTTGTGTGAGTTCTTTATGTATTTTGGATGCTAACCCTGTATTGGAGATCTTCTCCCACTCAGTAGTTTCCCTTTTAGTTTTGATGATTATTTCCTTTGCTGTGCAGAACCTTTTAGTTTGATGTAGTCTCAATAGTTTATTTTGTTTTTATTTCCCTTGCCTCAAGAGACCTAGCTAGAAAAATGTTGCTACAGCTGATGTCAGAGAAGTTATTGCTTGTACTCTCTTCTAGGATTTTTGTGGTTTCAGGTCTCACATTTAGATCTTTAATCCATTTTGAGTATAATTTTGTGTATGGTGAAAGAAAGCGGTCCAGTTTCATCCTTTTGCATGTAGCTGTCCAGTTTTCCCAATGCCATTTGTTGAAGAGACTGTTTTTTGCCCACTGGATATTCCTTCCTACTTTCTTAAAGATTAATTGACTGTATAATGGTGGGTTTATTTCTGGGTTTTCTATTCTGTTCTATTGATCTATATGTTTATTTTTGTGCCAGTACCAAACTGATTACCACAAGTTTGTAACCCAGAAGTCAGGCATTATGATACCTCCAGTTTTGTCCTTTTCAAGATTGCTTTGCTTATTCGGGGTCTTTTGTGATTCCATACAAATTTTAAGGTTGGTATTTTCTCGTGAAAAATGCTTTTGGTATTTTGATAAGGATGGCATTGAATGTGTAGATTGCTTTGGGTTGAATAGACATTTTAACAATATTTGTTCTTCCAGTCCATAAGAATGGAATGTCTTTCCATTTTTTTGTGTTGTCTTCAGTTTGTTTCATCAGTGTTTTATATTTTTCAGATCCAAGTCTTTCACTTCTTTGGTTAGGCTTATTACTAGATATTTAATTAGTTTTGGTGCTATAGTAAATGGGATTATTTTAATATCTGTTTCTGCTGCTTCACTATTAGTGTATAAGAATGCTACAGATTTCTGAACATTTATTTTGTACCTTGTGACTTTTCTGAATTCATTTATCAGTTCTAGCAGTTTTTTGGTGGAGTCTTTCAGGTTTTCTCAACCGATGGTGCCACCCAGGTGCCCTATCAGGTTTTCTATATACAGTATCATGTCATCTACAAATACTAAAAGTTTTACTTCTTCCCTACCAATTTGATGCCTTTTATTTCTTTTTGATGTCTGATTGTTGTAGTTAGGACTTCTACTACTGTGTTGAATAAAAGTGGTGAAAGTGAACATCCCTGTCTTGTTCCTGACCTGAAGGGAAAGCTCTCAATTTTCCACCATTCCACCATTGAGGATGATGCTAGCTGTGGGCTTTTCATATACAGCCTTTATTATGTTGAAGTATGTTCCCTCTAGACCAAGTTTGTTGAGGGTTTTTATCATGAATGGATGTTGTACTTTGTCAAATGCTTTTTCTGCATCTGTTGAAATGATCATATGGTTTTTATCCTTTCTCATTGATGTTATGTATCCCGTTGATTGATTTGCAAATATTACACTACCTTTGCATTCCCTAATAAATCCCACATGATCATGGTGAATGATTTTTTTAATGTATTATTGGATTCAGTTTGCTATTATTTTATTGAGGATTTTTGCATCTATGTTCATCAGAGAAGCAGGCCTGTAGTTCTCTTTTTTGGTCAGGTCTTTCCCTGGTTTTGGTATCAGGGTAATACTGGTCTCACAGAAGTTTTCCTTCTTCTTCTGTTTTTTGGGATAGTTTAATAAGAGTAGATACTAACTTTTCTTTAAATGTTTGGTAGAATTCCCTGTGAAGCCATCTGGTCTTGGACTTTTGTTTGTGGAAAGTTTTTTTTTGTTTGTTTTTTTGTTTTTTTAAGATTTTATTTTTAAGTAATCTCTACACCTAATTTGGGGGTCAGACCCACAACCCTAAGATCAGGAGTTGCATATTCTATTGACTGAACCAGCTAGGTGCCCCTGTTGGGAGTTTTTTGCTGGTAATTGGTCTGTTCAAATTCTCTATTTCTTCTTGCTTCAGTTTTCTTAGGTTATATGTTTCTAGGAATGTATTCATTTCTTCTGTATTGTCCAATTTACTGGCCTATAGTTTTTCATAATATTCTCTTACAATTGTTTATATTTCTGTAGTGTTAGTTATTATATTCCTCCTTTCATTTGTGATTTTGTTTGAGTTCTCTCTTTTTAATGAGTCTCGCTAGAGATTTATCAATTTTGTTGATCTTTTCAAAGAATCAGCTTTTGGTTTCATTGATGTTCTACTATTTTTTAAGTTTCTATATCATTTATTTTTGCTCTAATCTTTATTTTAGTTCTGCTGGTTTTAGGTTTTGTTTGTCTTTATTTTTCTAGTCCCTTTAGGTGTAAGTTAGGTTATTTGAGCTTTTTCTTCCTTCTTGTGGTAAGCCTGTATAGCTACATACTTCCCTCTTAGAACCACTTTTGCTGCATCCCAAAAGTTTTGAACCATTGTGTTTTCATTTTCATTTGTTTTCATGTACTTTTTAATTTCTTCTTTGATTTCTTAGTTGGCCCATTGTTCAGTAGCATGTTGTTTAACTTCCATGTATTTGTGGTCTTTCCAGATTTTTTCTTGTAGTTAATTTCTAGTTTCATAGAGTTGTGGTCAGAACAGATGCATGGTATGATTTTGATCTTTTTGAATTTGTTAAGACTTGTTTTTCGGCCTAATATGTGATCTCTTCTGTAGAATGTCCCATGTGCACTTGAAAAGAATGTGTATTCTGCTGTTTTAGGATGGAATGTTCTGAATATGTCTGTTAAGTCCATCTGGTCCAGTGTGTCATTTAAAGCCACTGTTTCCTTGCTACTTTTCTATTTGGATGAACTGTGCATGATGCAGGTGGGGTGTTTAAGGCCCCTACTATTATTGCATCACTGTTGATTAGTTCTTTTATGTTATTAACTTTTTTATGTAGTTGAGTGCTTCCATGTTGGGTGCATGAATATTTACAGTTGTTATATCTTCTTGGTGGATTGTCCCCTTTATTATTATATAGTGTCTTCCTTTGTCTCTTGTTACAGTCCTGTTTTTAAGTCTATTTTTTCCATTATAAGTATTGCCACTCTAGCTTTCATTTGACATCCATTTGTGTGATAAATGTTTTTCCATTTTCTCACTTTCAGTCTGAAGTGTCTTTAGATCCGAAATGAATTTGTTGTAGGTAGCATATAAATGAGTCTTTTTTTATATACTCTGTCACCCTATTCTTTTGATTGGAGCATTTCATCCAGTTACAGTCAAAGTAATTATTGATAGATAGTATTTATTGTCATTTTGTTACTTGTTTTCTGGTTGTTTCTATAGTTTTTCTCTTATCCTTTCTTCTCTTGCTCTCTTTCATGGTTTTACTGCTTTTCTTTAGTAATATAGCTGGATTCTTTTCTCCATTCTTTGCATATCTATTACTTGTTTTTGATTTGTGGTTACTGTTAGGTTTGTATCTAACATCTTCTACATATAGCAATTTATATTAAGTTAATAGTTACATAAGTTTGAACCCATTCTTTACTCCTCTCCCTGTCCCCCCACCTACATTTTAGGTGTATGATGTCATATTTTACATTCTCTTATTTTGTGAATCCCTTGACTCTTATTTTTTTTAATTTTTTAAAAAATTTATTTTATTTAAATTCAATTAATTAACATATAGTATATTTTTTAAACTTTTTAAATTTAAATTCAATTAATTAACATATAATGTATTATTGGTCCTTGACTGATTTTTAAATTGTATTTATTTTTACTGCTTTTGTGTTTTTTACTTTTCATAATCTTACTTATGGTCTTTCATTTGCATTCAGAGTTCTCTTAATATTTTTTGTAGGGCTGGCTTAATGGTCATGAACTCCTTTAGTTTTTATTTATCTGAGAAACTCTTTATCTCTCTTTCTATTCTGAATGATAGCCTTATTGGATAGAGTGTTCTTGGCTATAGGTATTTCCCTTTCAGTTCTTCGAATATATCATGCCATCCTCTTCTGGCCTGCAGAGTTTCTGCTGAAAAATCTGCTGATAAGCTTATGGAGGTTTCCTCTTGCATGTAGCTGTCTTTTCCCTTGCTACTTTAAAATTTTTTCTTTTTATCACCACTTTTTTGCCATTTTAATTACTATGTATCTTGGTGTGGACCTCCTTGGGTTGATTTTTTTGGGGGATCTTTGTGCCTCTGGATCTGGATATCTGTTTCCTTCCTCAGATTAAGAAAGTTTTCTACTATTATTTCTTCAAATAAAATTTCTGCCTCCTTTCCTCTCTCTTCTTCTGGGATCCCTGTAATGCGAACATCATTACACTTGATGGAGTCACTGAGTTCTCAACATCTATTCTCATTTTGTGTGATTTTTTTCCCCTCTCATTTGTTCAGCTTGATTGCTTTCCATTACTCTGTCTTCCAGGGTATTAATTTGTTCCTCTGCTTCTTCTAGCCTGTTATTTCATCCAAGTGTATTTTTAATTTCATTTATTGTGTTCTTTATCTCCAATTGGTTCTTTTTTTTTTTTTTTAAGTAATCTCCACACCCAATGTGTGGCTCAAACCCACAACCCCGGGATCAAGAGTCACTCACTCTACCTACTGAGCCAGCCAGGTGCCCCCTGATTGGTTCTTTTGTTATCTCTTTGTTGATGGTCACACCAATGTCCTCCACTCTTTTTCCAGTCCAGTATCTTTATGATCATTACTTTAAATTCTCTATCAGGTATATTACTTATCTCCTTTTTACTTAGGTTTCTTTTTTTATTTTATTTTTATTCATTTATTTTTATTTTTATTTATTTGACAGAGGGAGAGAGATCACAAGTAGGCAGAGAGGCAGGCAGAAAAAGAGGGGGAAGCAGGCTCTCTGCCGAGCAGAGAGCCCGATGTGGGGCTTGATCTCAGGACCCTGAGATCATGACCTGAGCCGAAAGCAGAGGCTTTAATGCACTGAGCCACTCAGGTGCCCCATTCACTTAGGTTTCTTGCTCTGGTTTTGTCTGGTTCTTTTAATTTGTGACATATTCCACTGTCTCCTCATTTTGTCTAACTCTCTATGACTGTTTCTGTATGTTAGGAAGTCAGCTATATCTCCTCTTGAAGGTGATGGCCTTATGAATAAAAGGTCCTCCTGTTCCTCAGGACCTGGTGCTTCATGGAATGTCTCCTATGTGTGTTCCATATGCCCTGCTGTTGAGTCCTGGCTGCTTTTGCCTTCAGTCTAGCCACTACATCATCCCTCTTTGCCTGTTGTAGGCTGTGTTTGGTCCCTGGCCAGGTGGGGGGCATTCTAACAAGGTGTGTGCTGGTCTGCTTGCAAAATGCAACCTGCTGCCACCTTTGAACTGAGGTCCTACAACAGGCAGGGTTTGGGAGATGAAGTATTGGTGGTGTTTGTGCAGGTCTTGTGGGGGAAGGGGCCTGCAGTGCCAGGACTGAGGCAAGTATGATTGGGAAAGGCAGATCTACTGAAGAATAGGAGGCGGGGCTTGGTGTGGGTGCTGTGCTGGTTCCTGCAGATGGCTAGGCGTTTATGCTGAGGGGCAGGGGACGGTAATGGTGCCTGCTGCTCCTTTGTTCCTAGAAGGATCTCCCTATGATCCCTGCCTCTCAGGGCCACATTTTTTCAAACTGAACTTCCAGGCTGTATCTCTGCTGGTTATTTGGTGTGCTCTCTCTTTAAGGGCAGGGACTCAGCTTCCTAATGCCCTCTGGGCTCTCCTGAAGCCAGGCCTACTGATTTTTTATAATACCAGGCTTTAATTCCAGGCTGATTGCATGAACTCATGAGATTTGCCCCCTCTGGGTTTCAAAGCCAAATGTTATGGGGGTCTCGTGTTCCTTGTGCAGGCTCCCTGGTATGATAGTCTGTTTTTTTGCCCTTCTCAGTGGCCCCAGCTCCCTCCCCACTGTGGATGGCCACAGTCCATTTAGCTCCCCAACCACATTTTTGCCCTTCCTGCCTTCTTCAGTGTGGTCTCTTCTCTGCCTTTAGTTGTGGAATTTGTTCTGCCAGTCTTTGGGTTATTTTCTGGGTTATTTACACCGATGTGAGTGTTATCTAGTTGTATGTAGGGGATGAGGTGATGAGGGAATGAGGTGATGTAGGGGATGAGGTGATGAGGGGATGAGTAGGTCCTCCTACTCCACCATCTTCCCAGTCTCCCCAAATATCTGGAAACCTTTAATTTTGCCAGTAAGAGTCCCATTGTAACTATTAGCCAATCAGCATTTTGCTGATTTCACCAATTAATACCCATTTCTGACATTCACTGTGCTGTTGAGATATGGTAACAGAAATGTTTATAGCATCTGCCTTCAGAGAATGGGTTTCCTGATTAGAAACCCCAGCCCATTCTTCCTTTTTTTTTTCTCCAAATACTTTTATTTTATTTTATTTTTTTTCCCCAAATACTTTTATTTTATTTTTTCAGTGTTACAAGACTCATTGTTTATGTACCACACCCAATGCTCCATGCAACACGTGCCCTCCGCAATACCCACCACCAGGCTCGCCCATCCCCCCACCCCCTCCCCTCCAAAACCCTCAGTCCATTACTCTGGGTTCACAGTCTCTCATGGTTCTTTGCCCCTCCGATTTCCTCCAATTCATTCCTCCCTTCGCTCTCACAATGTTCTCCATGTTTTTTCTTATGCTCCACACATAAGTGAGACCATATGATAATTGACTCTCTCCTCTTGACTTACTTCACTCAACATAATCTCTTCCAGTCCAGTCCATGTTAAAATAAAAGTTGGGTATTCATCCTTTCTGATGGATGCATGATATTCCATTGTATATATGGACCATATCTTCTTGATCCATTCATCTGTTGAACGGCATCCTGGCTCTTTCCAGAGTTTGGCGATTGTGGCCACCGCTGCTATGAACATTGGGGTACATGTGGCCCTTCTTTGTACTGCATCTGCATCTTTGGGGTAAATACCCAGTAGTGCAATTGCAGGGTCATAGGGTAGCTCTATTTTTAATTTCTTGAGGAATCTCCACACTGTTTT
>CM052885.1:78396136-78428030 GCA_028534135.1 Potos flavus
TGGGCAGTATAGACATTTTAACAGTGTTTATTCTTCCGATCCATGAGCATGGAATGCTTTTCCACCTTTTTGTGTCTTCTTCAATTTCTTTGATGAGTGTGCTATAGTTCCTCAAGTACAGATCCTTTATCTCTTTGGTTAGGTTTATTCCCAGGTATCTTATGGTTCTTGGTGCTATAGTAAATGGAATCGATTCTCTAATTTCCCTTTCCATAGTTTCATTGTTAGTGTATAAGAAAGCTACTGATTTCTGTGCATTGATTTTATATGCTGCCACATTACTTATATATATACGTGACTTGCTGTATGAGTTCTAGTTGTTTGGGCGTGGAGTCTTTTGGGTTTTCCATATAAAGTATCATGTCATCTCCAAAGAGAGAGAGAGTTTGATTTCTTCTTTGCCAATTTGAATACCTTTTATTTCTTTTTGTTGTCTGATTGCTTTTGCTAGGACTTCTAGTACTTCTACTACTATGCCACAAGAGTGGCGAGGGTGGGCATCCTTGTCGTGTTCCTCATCTCAAAGGGAAGGCTGTCAGCTTTTCTCCATTGAGAATGATGTTTGCGGTGGGTTTTTCACAGACAGATTTCATGAAGTTGAGGAATGTTCCCTCTATCCCTATTCTTTGAAGTGTTTTAATCAGGAATGAATGCAAGTCAGCAGTTTTATATTTGGTTTTCATCATTTTGACTAGGTGTGCCTTTATTTTTATCCTAAATGAGGTTTACTGAGTTTCTTGAATCTATAAATTTTTGTTTTTACCAGGGACAGTTGATGCTGTTTGCTTTCAGACTATTTTTCTGCCTAGTTCTTTCTCTCTTCTCTTTCTGGGTTGTACACTGGACCCTTGGAAAATTTCTCAGTAGTCCCTGAGGCTAATCTTTTTAACATTCCCTTTTCTCTGTTCTTAAACTTGGATGATTTCTATTCATCTGACTTTAATTTCATTGACTCTTATCTCCATTCTGCTGCTAAGCCCTTCATGTGAATTTTAAAATTTCAGATATTGTGTTTCTCGGTTCTCGAATTTCCACTTGGTTCTGTTCTATAGTTTCTGTTTGTCTGCTGAGATTTACAAAATGTGACTTAATTAGACTATTTTCTTTCAAATCCTTGGTATTGTGGTACTGACAGAGGTTTTCAAGCCGCTAATTCCAACATGTATTTCATCTTGGGTTTGTCTGATTGTGGTTTCTCCTGAGAATGGCTTACTTTTTCCTGGTTCTTCACTTTTGTGGCAAATTTTGGGTTGTATTGTGGACACTGAAGTTATGTATAGTTCTATTATATTCCTCTGAAGAGTATTGATTTGTTTTTGTTTTAGTAGGCTCTTAGCTTGGTTGGACTCAAACTGAAAAAACTGCCTCTTGGGCAGTAGCTTGTCGACAGAGAAAACAAGCAGAACTGAAATAAAGTAAAAGCATTATTTAGGGTCTCTGAATTGCAATTTGGGGAGCACGGGTTTGGATAGCAACCCCCAATTGTGTCTCAGCAGGGAACAAAAGTCAGGTGGTTTAAAGACAAAAGGGCATATTTGTATGTATTGTTTACAAAGAATTTTGATTGGTGTTCATGGAGGATACTAATCTTGGTTGAATATGATTGGTTGCTAACCTCTTACTAAGAGAAAGTCTGTTACTTTAGCAAGTTGCAGGTGTTCCTGGGGAATCTTTGGAATATTTGGTGTTTGGCGCGGTTCAAGAGTTCATGGTCTGCCCTGTGAGGACTTGGATTTACAACCCCTTGACATAAATGACTCATTTTATTTCACCTTTCACAGATTCAAATCTCATTTTCTTTTATTCTTGGCCGAGCTGCTCAGAGGCTGCTCCACACATGTCTGAAAAACTGGGCAACATTTATTCACAGAATTTGGGGCTTTCACTCTCTGGTGCATGCCTTTTTAGAATTCCTTGCTCATTTTTGCAGTTGCTGTGATTGCTTCAACTTCTGCTGCCTGTCAAAACGGTTTTTTTCTAAGTTTCAGCTGCTGCTTATGGTGGGTGGGGCTTCCCTCAGCCAAGAAGCAGAGAAAGTCAATTATCATATGGTCTCACTTACGTGTGGAGCGTAAGGAAAAACATGGAGGACATTGTGAGAGGGAGGGGAGGGATGAATTTGGAGGAAATCGGAGGGGTGAAGAACCATGAGAGACTGTGAACTCAGAACAAGGGACTGAGAGTTTTGGAGGGGAGAGGGTGGGGGGATGGGCGAGCCTGGTGGTGGGTATTGAGGAGGGCACGTATTGCATGGAGCACTGAGTGTGGTACATAAACAATGAATCTTTTAACACCGAAAAAATAAAATAAAAGTATTTGGGGAAAAAAAAAACAAAACAAAGCTGTGAAAATGGAAATACACTCAGTGCCCATTGTCCCCTTCCAATACCTGCCTGCTCTTGGTTGCTGTAAAGTGTGTATCTTCAGAAGTTGTTTTTGTATTTATCCAGAGTTCATAAATGTTATCTGGAGAAGGGTTGGTATGGTAGGAGCTTTTTGCCCCCTACTGATTTTAAATAAACTTTGTGTTATGTGAGACTTTAGAGTATATTGAACTCTCCTCAAGTTGGGTATTGATCTATATTGTATAATATCTGTGATATAATTTTAATATATATCTAGGCATTTATTTTTTATTTCATATAATGACATTGTAAGACAGAGCTGTGGTTTATGTGAAACTGAAGAGTTCTTGATTAAGGTTTTAACTCCCAATTACAGAATAATTTTTGTCTGAAAACAGATCCACTTCATGACCATACACTTTGCAGTTTCTAAGAAAAATGTTACAGTCCTGGGAAATCTATAGAGATATTGGGAAAAAAATGTTTTTAAAACACCCGTGGGAAATTTTATGGTATGTAAATTATGCACCATAGAGTGTTGAAAAAAACCTGTATGATGTCAGAATAATTGTTACTTTTTATATTATCACGTATAATAAAAAATAATTTTGATTGAGGTTTAAACTCCAATTATAGAAAAATTTTTGTCTGAAAACATGATCTACTTCATGACAGTACACTTTGTGGTTTCTTTTTTTCCTCCATTGGTTTATTTTTTTTAATTAACATGTAATGTATTATTTGTTTCAGGGGTACGGGTCTGTGATTCATCAGTCTTACACAATTCACAGCACTCACCGTAGCACATACCCTCCCCAATGTCCATCCAGCAGCCACCCCATCCCTCCCAGCCCCTCCACTCCAGCAACCCTCAGTTTGTTTCCTGAGATTAAGAGTCTCTTATGGCTTGTCTCCCTCTCTGGTTTCATCTTGTTTCATTTTTTCCTCTCCTCCCCTATGATCCTCTGTCTTGTTTCTCAAATTCCTCATATCAGCGAGAGCATATGATAATTGTCTTTCTCTGATTGACTTATTTCGCTTAGCATAATACCCTCTAGTTCCATCCATGTCATTGCAAATGGCAAGATTTCATTTTTTGATGGCTGCTTAATATTCCGTTGTGTATATATATATATATATATATATATATATCACAACTTCTTTATCCATCCATCCGTCGGTAACTAATCTATTTTCCTTCCTAAAGATCCCTATAGATTTGCTTTTTCTGGACATTGTGTCTGAATGAATCATATAATCTGTGATCTTTTGTATCTGGCTTTTTCACGTAGCACAATGATTTTGAAGTTCATCCATGTTGTAGCATGTATCAGTACTTCATTTCTTTTTATTGCTGACTAATTCTGATGTATGGATATACTTTGTTTTGTTTTTCTATCCATCAGTTGATGATTCAACACCTGGGTTGGTTCTGTCCTTTTGCTCTTAGGAATAATGCTACTGTGAATATTCATGTACAAGTTTTTGTCTAGACATTTGTTTTCATTTCTGTTGTGTGTGTACACAGGAGTAGAATTGTTCAGTCATATAGTAACTATATGCAAATGGTCTTCCAACGTGGCTACTCCATTTTAGATACCTACTAGAATGTATGAGGGTTCCAAGTTTTCACGTCCTCTCCAGTGCTTTTTGAGTTTAAACATTTTGGTGGGTGTAAAGTGGTATCTCATTGTCACTTTCATTTCATTTCCCTTATGACTAAAGATAAAGATATTGAGCATCTTTTCATGTGCTTTTTGTCCATTCATGTACTTCTTTGATGAAATGTATGTTAAAAGTTTGATACTGATATACTGCTGTCTGTAGAGGCTGCCCCAATATATATTCCTGTCAGCACAGTCTAGAGTCCTATTTTCTTTTCTTTTTTTTTTAGAGTTCTATTTTCAACAGCATGCCATTATGGGCTAAGTTGTGTTCCCCCCACCCCCAGTTAATATGTTGAAGTCCCACTGAGCTAATGAGGTTAAAATAAAGTCAAATGTTGCGCTCTAGTCCAGTATGATGGTTGTCCTTATAAGGAGATTAGGAGAAAAGAGATAAGGCCACAGACACACAAAGGGCGGCCGTATTAGGATGTAGCAAGAAGGAGGCCATCTGTAAGTTAAGGAGAGAGTCCTCACAAGGGACAAACCCTGCTTCTCCACCTTGGGTGTCCAGCCTCCAGAACAGTGGGAACATAAATTCCAGTAGTTTAAGGTACTTAGTTCATAATGCATTGTTGTGGAGCCCCCTGTAAAGTAATATACAATCTGATGAGTGAAAAGTCATGTGTCGTTGTCCTTTTAGTTTGTATTCCTCTCTTGATGAGTTCAGTCGAGCATCTCCTCACATGTTTAAGAGCCATTTGTATTTGTATGTAGTCTAGATTTGCTGGATTATTTAGGGTGTAAGTCTTTTTCATTATTGACTTTGGGAGCTCTTTATTAAGGGAATTAGCCTTTTGTCTGTGATTTGCATTAAAATTTTTTTTTTGTTTGCCATTTATCTTCTGACTCTCCGGACCTCCCACTCTTATGAGGATGATGCAGAATCTACATTTTATTCTAATTCTTTTACAGTTTGAGTTTTTCTTGGTTTATATTTCTGATTCTTCTGGAATTTACTTTGCTGAAAAGAATGAGAAAGATATCCAAATTTATTTTCTTACATATGGCTAATCAATTTTTCAACAGCACTTTCTTGATAAATTACTTTCTCCCTTAGAGGATGTGGAGAAAGGGGAACCCTCTTACACTGTTGGTGGAAATGCAAGTTGGTGCAGCCACTTTGGAAAACAGTGTGGAGAGTCCTCAAGAAATTAAAAATAGAGCTACCCTATGACCCTGCAATTGCACTACTGGGTGTTTACCCCAAAGAGACAGATGTAGTGAAAAGAAGGGCCATATGTACCCCAGTGTTCATAGCAGCAATGGCCACAATCGCCAAACTGTGGAAAGAACCAGGATGCCCTTCAACAGACAAATGGACAAAGAAGAAGTGGTCCATGTATACAGTGGAATATTACTCAGTCATCAGAAAAGATGAATACCCTTTTGCATCAACATGGATGGGACTGGAGGAGATTATGCTGAGTGAAATAAGCCAAGCAGAGAAGTCAATTATCATATGGTTTCACTTGTTTGTGGAACATAAGGAATAACATGGAGGACATTAGGAGAAGGAAAGGAGAAGTGAAGGGGGTGGCAATTGGAGGGGAGATGAACCATGAGAGACTCTCGACTCCGAGAAACAAACTGAGGGTTTTAGAGGGGAAGGAGGTGGGGGGATGGGTGAGGCTGGTGGTGGGTATTAAGGAGGGCACATATTGCATGGAGCACTGGGTGTTATACATAAACAATGAATCTTGGAACACTGCATCAAAAACTAATGATGTATTTTATGGTGACTAACATAATACAATAAAAATTAAAAAAAATTATTTTCTCCCTTGATATACAATGTCACTTTTATCAGATGCTGGATATGCTGTATATATCTTGATCTATTTTGGGAGGATTTTGTGTTCCATTTCTGTTCAGTGGCTCTTTTTCTCTAGACTTATACTAGTATTACCTTGTTTAAATTAGTATAGCTTTGTAACTGTTTTAACATTTCATAGTCCTCTCCTATTCTTCTTCCTTTTCAGAAATATCCTGGCTATTCTGCTTGTATATTTGAATCTTAGAATTAACTTGTTTATATCCCCCAAATACCCCCATTGGTATTTTTATTAAATGAACATTAAATGTATAGACAAAGGAGACTAGGTACTAAATAATGAGCCTCCTTATGCAAGAACATGGTATATCTTTCCATTTGTTAAAGTCTTTTGTGTGAGTCTTTCAGGAACACTAAAATTATTAATACAGATCTTACACATTTTTTGGAGGAAAATTATATCTTAATATAATAATAAAACAAAACCATTTTATTTTGTGATAAAGAATATTTAATTATACACCTTACAATAACATCATTCATAAAGTATCACAACTGTGAAAATTATCATAAAGATGAGGAAGTATATTTCATCAAATTTCATTTTCTCTAAAGTAACATAATTGTTTTGTGCAAAATGGCACCTGGGTTCTTGTAAATGGCTTTGCTTTTCTTACATTTATTCTCTTTATTTCATGTGTCTATTCTAAGCCCAGACTTGAGAATCAGATTTTTCTTTTAATGGTGTTATTTTCCCAGTTTTATCCATGATTGCATATATACTTTGGGGCTTACATTATTGAGACTAATCCAAGGTAAATGAGTAATGAGAATTAACTTGATCTGCATTATCTGTCTTCTGAGAGCACTCAGGGGTTTCATCCTCAGGCCAGTGAGGCCCTGCTTGTCACTCCTTCTAGCAAGTGCTGAGGTGGTTATTCAGGCTTATACATTCTTAATGTATCAGTTGGGATCCAGTTTTCTCTATACTCTGACAAAGCTATATGGAATCTACGGATTTTTCTACTAATCTCCCTGGTGTGTCCAGATCTAATACATTTCTTAGCTTATTTTTGTGTCTTTATTATAATATAAATAGGATCTTTCTTCATTATATCTACTAACTGGTTATTACCTGACTATAGGAATAGAGGCTTTTAATTTTTTGTTGTTAATTTTATACTCAGGCAGATTAGTGAATAGTTTTCCTTCAGGTAATAAAGCATTAGCTAATAAATTTGAATCCTTTAAAAATGTCTGCAACAAATATAGCAATGAGTAGCAAAGCTCTAGCAGTGTTGATCCTTGTCAGATTATGAAGACTATTAGAAATTTAAGAAGAAATCAGGTGACTGCCGGGGATGAGTTGGTTCACTGGGGAGGCTTTGTCCTCCATGTCATCCGCATTGTCCCTCCCCATTCCTGATGTGGACAGTTGACCTTTTGGTGTGACAGTATTATAAGAAGTTCCATCACAGTCACTGCTAGGGCATGTGTGGTGCTAACAGATTGCTACCCCCAGCCTGCTCCTGTGTAGACCCTTACAGAAGAAATTGGGCCAGCAGTGTTACACTTTACCCTATTCTGGAATTTAGTTCCATCATGACAGGTAGATATAAAAAGCATACATTTCAAAAACAGGCTCCACATGAAGGAAAATGCCCCAAATACTCATGAGTTCAACTCTTATTTTCGCAAATATCCGTTACGATTAGCAGTTTCTGCTTGTCTGGTGGTTTTCCTGTGTATAACTTCATGGATTTCTAAAAATGATGATTTGCCTGCATTAAGTCAAGCATCTTACTGGTTCACAAGTCCGTTTTTTTCTCTCGATTGGCTATATTTTCACGCCCAACCACTCTCACCTGTGGCACAACCTGGACATCTCTGGACCAGACCACAGGGTACACGTTCACGTTGTCCTGACGGGGTTCCCTGCCCAAACACTGCTAGATTCTCCCACTGCTGGCAACGTCATCTCTGCACCAAGTCCTTGGTTAAGTCAAATTGCATTTTCAACGATCTCCTCATTAACATTTATTTCTGGCTTGGAATCTCAGCAGTAAGACCCGCTACTAAAAAACTCGTTTCAAGAGAGCAGCATCTGAATTTCTGGTATATAGAAGGAGCTGAGTAACTGTTTGTTGCATAAATCCTTCTTAATAAAATCTTCTACTTTAGTTTCTTCCATACACAAAAGATGAAATACACATTCTCAGAAACTCTTATATCTGTACTATTCTACTTGGGCTGCTGTAACAAAGTACTACAGACTGCAAACAACAGAATTTTATTTTCTCACTGTTCTGGAGGCAGGGGATCTGAGATCAAGGTGTCAGTACAGTTGGTTTCTAGTGAGAACTCTCCCCTTGGGTTGCAGATAGCTGTCTTGTTGCCCTGTGTTCACACTGGCTCATCTTTGCATGAGTATGGGGAGAGAGCAAGCTCTCTGATGTCTCTTTTTATAAGGACATTAATCCTATCAGATCAGTGCTTTACCCTTTGGACCCTGTTTTACCTTAATTGCTTCCTTAGAGGCCCCATTTCCAAATATAGCCACACTGGGGGTAAGGCTTCAACATATAAATTTGCAGGGGACACAAACATTCCATCCATAATAATATCTCGGCCTCCTTACTTTGTAAGCTTTTATTTTTTAAATAAGTATGTCTAGTTCATATATGGTGATGGCTAAAGAAATTATCTTTGGAATCTCTAGGAAGTTCTAAAGTTGAACTTTGAAGATACTGCTGTGGTCTGAATGTTTGTGTCCTCAAATTCATATATTGAAATCCTAACCCCCAGAGGTGATGGTATTAGAATGTGGGGCCTTTGGAAGGTGCTTAGGTCATGAGGGTGCAGCCCCCATGAATGAAATTAGTGCCCTTGTATAAGAGGCCCCAAAGACCTCCCAGGTTCTTCCACCATGTGAAGACATAGTAGGAAGGCACCAACCTATGAACTAGGAAGCGGGCCCTCACCAAAACATGACCATGCTGGTGCCTCAGTCTTGGACTTCCACCCTGCAGAGCTGTAAGCCATAAATTTCTGTTGTTTATAAGCTACCCAGTCTGTGCTATTTTGATAGAACAGCCTGAACCAACTAATAGACATAGTCCCCAAATACGCTGTTCCTCACATGCAGGCTTTTTAATATGTTATTAAAATATATTAATAATAGTTAGCTATTACAGTTTACTGAACAGCTTTTTGGGTTTTTAGAAGACTCTAGCATTCTAGTGTAAAAAATAAAGACTCTATCCAGCATGTGTGATTTAGGACAGGGAAACTTCTCCCAACGTTCGTGCATCTGAAACACAGATCTAGCCCTGGGATTGAGGTGGCTCCTGAAGCTTCCAGGGACACCATTTTTCTACTAACTGAAATTCTTTATGCCGCAGCAGCCTTTTGGTGAAGTCAAGTCATGCAGCAATCTACTTTTTAATATGTCTGCATCTTGTTATTTTGTTGAAAGCTAATTCATTGCTTTCCTTGCACGTGGGAGAATAGTAGATATAGAGTAAAACTAATGAAAGATAATAATCCTGTGCTTCGTAGTTTATGGTCTAAAAATGAATAGATTAGGCTGTGGACCATTAGCCCTGTGTCCCGACTTTATGCTGTTATGTAGGTGCTGGTGAGGCAGGAGCCCTGGTCTGCCAGTGGCCACTTAGCATTGCTGTTTTCCTGTTCAAATTCCGTGTGTAAAACCATGCTGGTCAGCAAACCGAGGTGAGGGTGTCTTGTGAGTTAGATGAGTATGGCACCCAACAGGATTTCCTCTTACCTCCTTGATGCCAGCCAGAGGTGGCTGCCTCGGGTGCTCTTTTAAGAATCCTGACATCTGGGGGGACCTGGGTGGCTCATTTGGTTAAGCAGCTGACTCTTGATCTTTGGTTCAGCTCATGATCTCCGGGTTCTGGGATCGAGCCCCACATCGGGCTCCATGTTCAGTGTGGAGTCTGCTTGAGGATTCTCTCTCTCAATCTCTGCCCCTCCCTGTGCCCTCTCTCTCTCAACTAAATAAAGAAATAAAAATCTATCATCTATCTATCTATCTATCTATCTATCATCTATCTATCTATCTTTATTTATTTTTCCCCCAAATACTTTTATTTTATTTTTTTCAGTGTTACAAGATTCATTGTTTATATACCACACCCAATGCTCCATGCAATACGTGCCCTCCTCAATACCTACCACCAGGCTCGCCCATCCCCCCACCCCCTCCCCTCCAAAACCCTCAGTCTCTTGCTCTGAGTTCACAGTCTCTCATGGTTCTTCACCCCTCCGATTTCCTCCAAATTCATCCCTCCCCTCCCTCTCACAATGTCCTCCATGTTTTTCCTTACGCTCCACACGTAAGTGAGACCATATGATAATATCTTTTAAAAAAAATTCCTGAGGTCTGGTCTGAGCACAGAGCAGTGATTGATTCATGCTTCCAGGCACAGAGCAAGGACACCATTAGCACCCCTGCTCCGGGTTTCAGGAGGGTAGGGGCACACTACCGTTGTGAATCTCTGCCATATGGACTGACTCCAGTTATGTGTAGAGAGTACTCCACTCATTTTCAAAGTGAATTTGAGTTAACTGATTTCTCTTCAATATAGAATGGCCAAAGTTGAAGGAATCTTTGAGATCATTTGATTTAATGCCCTTATTTTACACAGGAGGAAAACTGAGGTCCAGCCGGCTAGTTACAGAGTCAGGCTGAGGTGCTTGTCCCTTTTTACCAGACCACGCTGCTGCCTCTGACAAGGTGGTTGGTTTGTGTTCCTAAATGAGGGCGTGTGTGTATTCCTGATTCCACACTTAAGAGCAGAGAACATTTCTTTTATATCTCTTTGTATTCCACTGGATCGTCCAGGGAGTAGAGTAGCTATTGAGTAATTGCTTATTCTTTCAAGAAGCTTTTTATCAATGAAACCTATAATGAGATGCCATTTTCCCCTATCAAATTGAAAAAAACAATTTGCTAACATGTGTTGCCCAGGATTGGAGGAACAGGCATACTCATCCATTACTCACAGGACTAAGTTGGTATCACTTCTGTGGAAGGCAGCTTAGCAATATCTGTCAGAATTGAAAAAATACATACTCATGACCCAGAGGTTCCACTTCTAGGAATTTATTCCTCAGAGGTGGTTCCCTGCAGGCCTGTTTATAGTAGCAGGAGATCAGAAACAATCTAAGTAAGTGTCCACTGACAGGTCAAGTGAATTACCACACACTCATACAAGGGGACAGTACGTGCCTCTGAGGAGGGAGTGATGTGGCAGAATTGGGGCTGAGCTAGGCTGGGATCTCACAGATGTGGCAGCAGGGGGACTGATAGTGGTGGCTGCAGTCCTGAGGGCCGCAGTGATGAAAGTACCCTAGACGGGATGGCTTAGACAGCAAACATATTTCTCATAGGGCTGGTAAGTCCAAAGTCAAGGTGCTGGCAGATTGTTTGGGGATGGCCTGCTTTCTGATTCATAGATGGCTGTCTTGTTGCTGTGTCTTCACTTGGTGGAAGGGGTGAGGAGCTGTCTGGGGTGTCTTATGTAAGGGCACTTGTCCCGTTCATGAGAGGTCGAGCCTCATGACTTAAACACCTCCTAGAGGCCCCGCCTCCTAATGCCATCACATTAGGGGTTAGGATTTCAGCATAATGAATTTTAGGAGGTTAAAAACATGTAGTCCTTAACATTTACACATTCACCACTAAAAGGTATCTTGGTTGCTTCTAGGTTCTAGCAATTATGAATAAAGCAGCTGTAAACATCCATGTGAAGGTTTTTGTGTGGACATAAGTTTTCAACTCATTTGAATAAATGCCAAGGAACATGATTGCTGGTTCATATTGTAAGACTCTGTTAGTTAGTTTATTATTGAAGTATAGTTGACATACAATGTTAGTTTCAGATGTACAATATAGTGATTCAACAATTTAATACATTACTCAGTGCTCACCCTGAGAAGTGTAATCACCATCTGTCACCATACAGGATTATTACAGTATTATTGATTATATTCCTTATGCTATACTTTTTATCTCTGTGACTTACTTATTTTATAACTGAAAGTTTGTACCTCATAATCTCCTTCACCTATTTTGCGCATCCCTCTCCCTCCCTTCTTACGACCATGTTTGTTCTCTGTATTTTGGTTGCTCATTCAAGTGAAATCGTATGGTATTTCTTTCTCTGACTTCACGTAGCATAATGCCCTTTAGGTCTATCCATGTCGTTGCAAATGGCAAGATCTCATTCCTTTTTACAACTGAATAATATTCCATTGTGTATATATACTACATCTTCCTTATCCATTCATCTGTGAATGGACACTTGTGTGTAAGAATATTTTTAGTTTTATAAGAAGTTACCAAACTGTTCTCCAAAGTAATTGTACCATTTTTCATTCCTCTTAGCAATGATTGAGAGGGTTTTTAGAAAATACTTATTCATTTATTTTGAGAGAGAGAAAGTGCACACACACAGGGGTGACAGGCAGAGGGAGAGAGAGTCTTAAGCAGGCTCCGTGCTGAGCGCAGAGCCAAACTCGTGGCTCAGTCTCATGACCCTGAGATCACAGACTGAGTTAAAACCAAGAGTTGGGTGCTTAACCGACTGTACCACCCAGGTTTCCCTGATTGAGAGGTTTTTTTGCTCCATATTTTGGCCAACATTTGGGCCATTCTAATAAGACTGTAATGGTGTGTTGTTGTTTTATTTGAAATTCCCTAATTACATATAATGTTGAGCATCTTTTCACATGCCTGTTTACCACTTGTATATGTTCTTTTTTTATTATTATTATGTTCAATTAGCCAACATATAGTACATCATTAGTTTTTGATGTAGTGTTCAATGATACATTAGTTGCATATAACAACCAGTGCTCATCACAACATGTGCTCTCCTTAATACCCATTACCCATTTACCCCATCCCCCACCCCCTCCCTTCTGTAACCCTCAATTTGTTTCCTGGAGTCCAGAGTCTCTCATGGTTTGTCTCCCTCCGTGAATTCTTCCCATTCGGCTTTCCCTTCCTTCCCTTATGGTCCTCTGAGCTATTCTTTATATTCCACATATGGGTGAAACCACATGATAATTGTCTTTCTCTACTTGACTTATTTCACTTAGCATAATCCCATCCAGTTCTATCCATGTCGATGCAAATGGCTGGTATTCATCCCTTCTCATGGCTGAGTAATATTCCATTGTGTATATGAACCATATTTTCTTTATCCATTCATGTATTAAAGGACTTCTCGGCTCCTTTCATAGTCTGGCCACTGTGGACATTGCTGCTATGAACATTGGGGTGCATGTGCCCCTTATTATCACTATATATATATGTTTGGGGTAAATACCTAGTAGTACAATGGCTGGGTCATAGGGTAGCTCTATTTTTAACTCCTTGAGGAATCTCCATACTGTTTTCTAGAGTACCCTGCATTCCCACCAACAGTGTAAGAGGGTTCCCCTTTCTCCACATCATCACCAACATTTGTTGTTTCCTGCCTTGTTAATTTTAGCCTTTCTAACTGGTGTACGGTGGTATCTCATTGTGGTTTTGATTTGTATTTCCCTGATGGCTAGTGATGTTGAACATTTTTTCATGTGTCTGTTAGCCATTTGTATGTCTTCTTTGGAGAAGTGTCTGTTTATGTCTTCTGCCCATTTCTTGACTGGATTATTTGCTTTTTGGGTGTTGAGTTGGAGAAGTTCTTTACAGATCTTGGATACTAGCCCTTTATCTGTTATGTCATTCGCAAATATCTTCTCCAATTCAGTAGGTTGCCTCTTGATTTTGTTGACTGTTTCCTCTGCTGTGCAAAAGCTTTTTGTCTTGATGAAGTCCCAGTAGTACATTTTTGCTTTTGTTTCCCTTCCCTTTAGAGACATGGCTTGAAAGAAGTTGCTGTGGCTGATGTCGAAGAAGTTACTGCCTATGTGCTCCTCTAGGATTTTGATGGATTCCTGTCTCACATTTAGGTCTTTCATCCATTTTGAGTTTATCTTTGTGTATAGTGTAAGAGAATGGTCTAGTTTCATTGTTCTGCATGCGGCTGTACAATTTTCCCAACGTCATTTGCTGAAGAGACTTTTTTACATTGGACATTCTTCCCTGCTTTGTCGAAGATTAGTTGACCATAGAGTTGAGGGTCCATTTCTGGGCTCTCTATTCTGTTCCATTGATCTAAGTGTCTGTTTTTGTGCTAATACCTTACTGTCTTGATGATCACAGCTTTGTAATATAGCTTAAAGTCAGGCATTTTGATGCCCTGGCTTTGGCTTTCTTTTTCAACATTCCCCTGGTGATTCAAGGTCTTTTCTGGTTCCATACAAATTTTAGGATTGTTTAGTCCAGCTCTTTGAAAAATAGTGATGGTACTTTGATAGGGATTTCATTGAATGTGTAGATTGCTCTGGGTAGCATAGATGTTTTCACAATGTTTATTCTTAGAATCCTTGAGCATGGAATGTTTTTCCATTTCTTTGTGTCTTCTTCAATTTCTTTAAAATATGTTCTAAATTTCTGGAGTATAGATCCTTTACGTCTTTGGTTAGGTTTATTCCTAGATATTTTAAAGGTTTTTGGTGTTATTGTAAATGGAATTGTATCCTTAATTTCTTTCTTCAGTTACATTGTTAATGTATAGAAATGCAGCTAATGTCTGTGCATTGATTTTGTATCCTGCCACGTTGCTAAATTGCTATATGAGTTCTAGTAATTTTGAGGTGGAGTCTTTTGGGTTTTCCACATAAAGTATCATGTCATCTGTGAAGAGAGAGGGTTTGACTTCTTCTTTGCCAATTTGAATGCCTTTTCTTTCTTTTTTATTGTCTGATTGCTGAGGCTAGGACTTCTAGCACTATGTTGAACAGTAGAGGTGGGAGTGGGCGTCCATGTCATGTTCCTGACCTTACGGGAAAAGCTTTCAGTTTTTCCCCATTGAGAATGATATTTGCTGTGGGCTTTTCATAGATGGCTTTTATGATATCGAGGTATGTTCCCTCTATCCCTACACTATGGAGAGCTTTAATCAAGAAAGGACGCTGTATTTTGTCAAACGCCTTTTCTGGATCAATTAAGAGGATCATTTGGTTCTTGTCGCTTCTTTTGTTAATGAATTCTATCACATTGATTGATTTGCAAATGTTGAACTACCCTTGCACCCCAGAAATAAATCCCACTTGGTTGTGATGAGTAATCCTTTTAATGTACTGTTGGATCCTATTGCCTAGTATTTTGGTGAGTATTTTTGCATCCATATTCTTCAAGGATATTGGTCTCTAATTTTTTTTTTTTTTTCCTAATTCTCCTTTTTGGTGGAGTTTTTGTCTCGTTTTGGGATCAGGTTAATGCTGGCCTCATAGAATGAGTTTGGAAGTTTTCTTCCATTTCTATTTCTTGAAACAGCTTCAGTAGAATAGGTATTATTTCTTCTTTAAATGTTTGGTAGAATTACCCTGTGAAACCATCTGGCCCTGGACTCTTATTTTTTGGGAGGCTTTTGATTACTGCTTCAATTTCCTTGCTGGTTATTGGTCTGTTCAGATTGTCTGTTTCTTCCTGTTTCAGTCTTGGTAGTTTATATGTTTCTATGAATGCGTCCATTTCTTCCAGATTGCCTAATTTGTTGGCATATAGTTGCTGGTAATAAGTTCTAACCATTGTCTCTATTTCCTTGGTATTAGTCGTGATCTCTCTCCTTTCATTCACGATTTTATTAATTAGGGTCCTTTCTCTTTTCTTTTGGATAAGTCTGGCTAGAGGTTTATCAATCTTATTAATTTTTAGAGAACCAGCTTCTAGTTTCAATGATCTGTTTTACTGTTTTTCTGGTTTCTATTTCATTGATTTCTGCACTTATCTTTATTATTTCTCTTCTCCTGCTTTTTTTAGGCTTTATTTGCTATTCTTTCTCCCCATCCCTTAGGTGTAAGGTTAGCTTGGGCATTTGGGATTTTTCTAATTTTTTGAGAGAGGCTTGAAAGACTATGTACTTCCCTATGTTCCTTCCCAAAGGACTACCTTTGCACTATCTGATAGGTTTTGAACTGATGTGTTTTCATTTTCATTGGTTTGCATGAGTTGTTTAATTTCTTTAATTTCCTGGTTGACCCATTCATTCTTTAGCATTCTTTAGCTTTTTAACCTGCAAGGGTTTGACTTCCTTCCAAATTTCTTCATGTGATTGAGCTCCAGTTTCAAAGCATTGTGGTCTGAAAATATGCAGGGAATAATCTCAGTCTCTTGGTACCAGTTGAGAACTGATTTGTAACCCAGTATGTGATCTGTTCTGCAGAAAGTTCCATGTGCACTCAGGAAGAATGAGTATTAGGATGGCATGTTCTGTATCTATCCCAAAGTGCATGTGGTCCAATGTGTCATTCAAAATTCTTTTCTTTGTTGATCCTCTGCTTAAATTATCTGTCCATTGCTTTGAGTGGAGCATTGAAGTCTCTTCCTGTTAATAATATTATTATCAATATGTTTCTTTATTTTGGTTATTAATAGGTTTATATAATTGGCTGCTCCCATGTTGGGGGCATAGATATTTACAATTGTTAGATCTTCTTGTTGGATAGACCCTTTATGTATGATATAGTGTCCCTCTACATCTCTTACTACAGTCTTTGGTTTAAAATCTAATTGTCTGATATGAGGATTGCTACCCCAGCTTTCTTTTGAGGTCCATTGGTATGGTAAATGGTTCTCCACTCCCTCACTTTCAATCAGGGGGTGTCTTTGTGTCTAAAATGAGTCACTTGTAGACAGCATATGTGTGGGTCTTGCTTTTTTATCCAATCTGAAACCCCGTGTCTTTAGATTTACGTTTACATTCAGAGTAACTATTGAAAGATGTGAATTTAGTGCCATTGTATTATAGCCTACAGAGTCCCTGTTTCTGTAGATTTTCTGTTTCTTTCTGGTCTGTGTGACTCTTGGGGTCTCTCTTCGCTCACAAAATCCCCCTTAATATTTCTTCCAGGGCTGGCTTGGTGGTCATGTATTTTTTTTTTTTTTAAAGATTTTATTTATTTATTTGAGAGAGAGAGAGAGATCACAAGTAGGCAGAGAGGCAGGCAGAGAGAGAGAGGGAAGCAGGCTCCCTGATGAGCAGAGAGCCCGATGCGGGGCTTGATCCCAGGACCCTGAGATCATGACCTGAGCCGAAGGCAGAGGCTTTAACCCACTGAGCCACCCAGCGCCCCGGTGGTCATGTATTCTTTAATTTCTTCCTGTCCTGGGAAGCTCTTTATCTTTCCATCCGTTCTGAATGATGGCCTTGCTGGATAAAGTATTCTTGGCTGCATGTTCTTCTCATTTAGTACCCTGACTATATCTTTCAGCCCTTTCTGGCTTGCCAGGTTTCTGTGGAAAGGTTGGATGTTATTCTGATGTTCCTCCCTCCATATGTAAGGAACCTCCTCTCCCTAGCTACTCTCAGGATAGTTTCTTTGGCTGTAAAATTTGCAAGCTTCACTATTATATGTCAGGGTGTTTATCTATTTTTACTGATTTTGGGAGGGGTCATCTCTGCCTCTTGGACAAGAATGCTTGTTTCCTTCCCTAGATTAAGGAAGTTCTCAGCTATGATTTGCTCAAATATACCATCTGGCTCTCTCTCTTTCCACCCCTTTGGGGATCCCAGTAAGTCTGACATTGGAAAGTTTTCATGACATCATTAGTCTCTTCAAGCCTTTTTTCATGTGCTACTAGCTGCCTATCTCTGTTTTCCTCAACTTCCTTCCTTTCCATCAGCTTATCTTCTAGATCTCTTATTCTCTCTTCTGCCTCCATTAACCCTAGCTATTAAGAGTATACAGTTTAGAATGCATCTCATTCATAGCATTTTACATTTGGCCTGATTAGATCTCATTTCTGCCTTTAGAGATTCTGTATTTTCACTTATGCTGTTTTCAAGCCTAGCTATTAGCTTTATGATTGCGATCCTGAATTCTTTCTCTGGAATCTTACTTACATCCATATCAATTAGTTTTGTGGCAGAGAACACTGCCTCTGGTTCTTTTTTGTGTGAGTTCCCCCTTCTTGTCATTCTGTCCACAGAACGATGGGTGGGTGAATGAGCAGAGTCCAAAATAACAATGATGACCCAAGCAAGATGCACCCTAGCAAAATATGGAGTGGCAGGACAGCACCACAGATAAACAATGCCAAAGTGAAACACAAGAATAAAATTTTAAAAAGCGGGGAGGAAGGGGAAGAGAGACTATAATCTCACAGTATGGACAATGCAAGGTGTCTTATTCACTTATTCCTGGGTGAATTTTTGTCTGTGTGATAGAAGGCACTACATCCCAATTTGCAAGGAAAGTAAGACGTGTATTTAAAAGATTAAATTGAATAGAATGAAAAAAGGACTAAAATGAAGCATATATCTATTTAAAAAAATGTAGCTGTGAAAAAATACAAGTTAGAAAGCAACTATGAAATATAAATTGATATAATAAACATCTTAGTTGAAGTGAGATAAAGATAAAAAGAAAAAACAGAAAAAGCATAAGAAAAAGGAAAAAAAGGAAAGGAGAATTTTATCTGAGAAATATACAGGTCTTGTGAGGCAACACCCGGAGCTCAGTATACTATTTTCCCCTGGCATTGGAATTTTACAATTTTGTGGGATCCATAGGGTTTTCGTCCACCTGTTCTTTAAGCTAGTCTTCTGGGGGGAGGGGCCTGCCACGCTGTTTTTCAGGGAACCCTGCCTGGGTGGAGTTGCCCCACCCCTGCAGTGGGATGGGCTCAGTGGAAACCGGTCCTCTGTGTGGCTTTTGTTCCTTGGGGGCTTTCTGCGCCTCTTCAGAGGATCAGAGCAAAAATGGGCGCACCCAGACCTCTGGGGCCGAGCAGAAAGATCGCAGTCTGGACTCTTTAATAAACCCGCTGGTGTTTATGCACCGCTGAAAACCGCAGCTTCTCATAGTGCACGCCCACAGCAACTCTCAGAGGCAGTCCCAGGGGCCCGAGAGTGCCACTGCCCTTTGTGACTCTAAAACTGCTAGTGGCTGTGGGCTCGCGTGTACATCCGAAGCTCCTGAATTATGTCTGGGTGCTACCCTGATGTCCTTTCTGGGACTCTACCTCCCTGTGAGCTTTTGCCCAGTTGCGGGCGCAGATTCCAGACTTTTTTTAGGATGCTCAGGAAAAGAGCGAATACCAACCGAGGAGCTCGTGGTTTATGATGATCAAGCTGAGTCCCTTCCTGGGCTCGCTGACCATGACCTGCTTCCTGGCTCCACTGCTCAGGCACTCTACCGGTTCTGGCACCTCCATTCGCTCTGTGACTCCTCAGATCCCGAGACCACAATGTGCTACCTAGAATTCTCCCTTTTCATTTCCAGAGCCCCTTTCAGAGAGAGATGTCTCTCATTAGAGCAGACTTCTAAGGGTTCTGGTTCTGGGCTGTGTTATATTACTTTCCAGGAGCCAGCTTATGGAGGCTCCCTCCCCTTTCTGTTTATCTTCCAATATCTCCCAGTGGATTCATGACTGGGCAAGTCCCACCATGCAAAAAGCAGTCGCTTTTCTGCTTATAGAAATCCAGATATATATTCTTACATCTCAGGCTGATTTCGTGGGTGTTCAAAATGGTTTGATAGATATCCAGCTAAATTCAGGGACCAGTTGAAATGAGGCCCCCTACTCCTCCACCATCTTGCCTCCCTCCCCATTTGTATTAGATGAGATGTCAATTCATTTCCCTCATTATTTAATCAGATGCTTCATTTTCTTATTATTGAGTTTTAAGAGTTATTTGTATATTTTGAGTAACAGTCCTTTATCTGACATATCTTCTGCAAATATTTTCTCCCAGTCTGTGGGCTTGTCTTTTATTTCTCTTAATGGTGTCTTTCCTAGAGCAGAAGTTGTTGATTTTAATGATGAAGTCCAATCGATCAGTTATTTCTTTCATGAATCATGCCTTTGGCATTATATCTCCTTCATTTTTAAGGATGGTTTTTACTGGATATAGAATTCTTGGTTGACCTCCTTTTTCTTTCACCACTTCAAATATGTCATCTTGCTGCCTTCTGATCTATGGTTTCTGATGAGGAGTTAGCTGTTAATCTTTTTGAGGATTCCATGCTGCTTTCAAGATTCTCGCTTTCCAATTTCTCCATGTCCCTACTAGCACTTACCATTACATGTCTTTTTATAATAGCTAGCCTAAATACTCTTAGTAGTATCTCATTGTGGTGTTGATCTGCATTTCTCTGATGGCTAAAGAAGTTAAACATGTTTGGTCATTTGTGTCTCTTCTTTGGAGAAATAGCTATTCAGATCCTTTGCCCATTTTTTAATTGGGTTATTTGCGCTTTTGTTATAGAGCTGTAAGTGTTCTTTTTGTATTCTAAAGCCAATTCCCTTATCAGATACAGAATTTACAAATGTTTTCTTTTTTTCTCTTCATTTTCTTGATAACAACCTTTGGCATAAAACAGGTTTTGACTTTGGTAAAGTCCAGTTTATCTGTTTTGTTTTGTTTTTTTTCTTTTGTTGCTTGTGCTTTTGGTAGTCTTTCTAATGAAAGATATGACATTGCCTAATCAAAGGTCATTTACTCCTTTAGAAAAGTTACTCCTGTGTTTTCTTCTAAGTGTTTTATAGTTTTAGCTGTTACAGTTGGGTCTTTAATCCATTTTAAATTAGTTTTTGTACATGATATGTAATAGGTAGGGATTCCCCTTCAGCCTTTTGCATGTAGCTATCCAGTTGTCCCAGTACCATATGTTGAAAAGACTTGTCTTTTCCCATTGAATTGTTTTGGCTCCTTTTTTAAAATCAATTGACTGTAAATGTGAGGTTTTATTTCTTGCCTGTAAATATTATTCCATTGGTCAGGGTGTCTCTGTGTTTGCCAGTACCATGCTGTCTTGGCTGTTGAATCTTTGTGGTAAGTTTTGAAATTGGAAAGTGTGAATCCTCCAACTTTTTCATTCTTTTCTAAGATTGTTTTGTCTATTCTGGGTCCCTTTTATTTCCATACAAATTTTAAGATCAGCTTGTCAATTTCTTTAAAGAAGCCAGCGGAAATTTTGATAGGAGTTGTGCTAAATCTGTAACCAGTTTAGAGAATATTACCATTTAACAATATTAAGAAATGGGATGTTGTCCACAGTAGCCAAACTATGGAAAGAGGCTAGATGTCCATCAACAGATGAATGGATAAAGAAGATGTGAGATATAGATAGATAGATAGATAGATAGATAGATAGATAATATAGATATTATATATATCTATATATATAATATTATGCAGCCATCAAAAGACCCGAAATCTTGCCGTTCGCAACAATGTGCCTGGAGCTAGAGGGTATTATGCTAAGCAAAATAAGTCAGTCAGAGAAAGACAATTATCATATGATCTCTCTGATATGAGGAATTTGAGAGGTAGGGTAGGGGTTCATGGGGGGAAGGGAGGGAAAAAATGAAACAAGATGGGACCGGGGAGGGAGACAAACCATAGAGACTCTTAATCTCAGGAAACAAACTGAGGGTTGCTGGAGGGGAGGGAGTTGTAAGGGATGGGGTGGAGGGGTGATGGACACTGGGGAGGGTATGTGCTGTGGTGAGTGCTGTGAATTGTGTAAGATGATGATTCACAGACCTGTACCTTTGGGGCAAATAATACATTATATGTTAATAATAAAAAAAAGAAAGAAATGGGATGTTGTATTATTTTCCTAGGGCCGCTGTACAAATGACCACAAACTGTGTGGCTTTAAACAACACAAATTCATTCTCTTACAGTTATGGAAGCCAGAAGTCCAAAAGGTATTGACAGGGTCACTCTCTCTGCAGATTCCAGGGCTACATCAGTCCAGTCTTTCCCTCTGTGGTCACATTGCCTCCTTCTCTTTCAAAACTCCTCTTCCTGTCTCTAGGGACACATGTGATTGCATTAGATCCCACGTAGATAATTTAAGATAAGTTCATTTGGGGTCTGTAGCTAATAGCCCTGGCACAAATATAAGTATGTGTGGCTGTAAAAAATCTTTAGAAATGGGAAGATACTGGTCAAAGGGTACAAAGTTGTAAGATGAGTAGGTCTGCAGATCTAATATATACCATGATGACTATAGCTGTAATAAAACTGTTTAGAATAGTGGAAATTTGGTAAGAGAGTAGGTTTCAGGTGCTAATATCACACACAAAATGGTAACTCTGAGGAGAAGGTATGTTAAATCGTCATATGTACTTTAACGTATATATGATTTTATGTATAATTTCCATTAAAAATAAAAAAAATCTCTATCTGTCATTACAGAATAGGCATTTACCAGATTATCTATGTATAGTTTACTTTGAAAGCTGTGGACAACTGCCTCGTTTGTCTACGAGTACAAGTGTGTTGCAGCCCCAGGCTCATGCGTCTGTGTAGCAGCAGAGATGCCGGTGTTTATTCCATACCTGCCATGTGCCGGATACTGGACTAAGTACTTGACACGTTAACAAGCTTAATAACTTTAATGTTCACAGCTTCCTAGTGACATACTGAGGCACAGAGAGGTGAGGTAACTTGTTCAAGGTCACAGAGCTGGAAAGTGCCCAGAGTACAACTGGAGACTCTGACACTAGAGTCTGCCATCACTGTGTGCCACAGTCTCCTTAGGAGACCCCAGAAAAATAGGGGTTTTTTGGACAGTTCTAGAATTTTTTTTTTTTAAGATTTTTTTTTATTTGAGACAAAGGGCACGAGTGGGGGGAGGGGCAAGGAAGAAGAGAAGCTGGCTCCCCCCTGATCAGGGAGCCCAATGCTGGGCTCCATGCCAGGACAATGACCTGAGCTGAAGGCAGATGCTTAACCGACTGAGCCAACGAGGGGCCCGTGGATAGTTCTAGAATTTGATATTCTTATAGTTTTTAGTGTATCTGCTTTGTAGGAAAAGCAAATATTATAATAATTGTCAATTAAATGAAGTATCCACTTATTTTCACATTATTGGGACGGGAAAATCCCTTTGATAAAAAAGATAGCTTCTCAGCCCTTATTGCTGAGATATTTAGGAGCCATGTAGGCAAAGTAAATACATAGTATAAATTTTGAAAAATAAGAAAAAGCCATGAAAAGAATTAATGCTGAAATTAATCCTGAAAGCTCAGAACTGCTGAAATGTGAAGGTTGATTAAAAAGTGCAAGGCTGTTTTAAAGTGGCACTGAGGTCTGCTCCACTGGAACCCAAGGACAGGCTTTAATATTTTATCAGGATTGTAACATCTTTCCAGATAAAGAATGAACCCATCTAGAATGGCTGTCCTTGGTCCCATTCATTCTGGGAGAACAGGTTTTTACGGAGGGCCTTGTTTGGAATTAGTTCCCGTTGCAGTACAATCCTCTGGACCTTCAAAGATCAGCACACCTAGCTACTTCTGAGAGACCACAGATTAAATTCCCTCATCTCTGTGCGTCAATTAAATGCAAACCAACACCTTGCTCTGTTGGCCTCCAGAGGGCTGCGTTGTCCTGCAAAGTGCCGGCTAGGGCCATCTGTCTCAGGGCCAATATCTGGTTTGTTTCAGGGCAGGTTTTTCTTCCTCAGGTAAAAACAGCGTTTTGTTTCACCTGGAAGCAAAATTTATGCTCGTTTTTTTTTTTTTTTTTTTTAAAGATTTTATTTATTTATTTGACAGAGAGCGAGCGATCACAAGTAGGCAGAGAGGCAGGCAGAGAGAGAGGGGGAAGCAGGCTCCCTGCTGAGCAGAAAGCCCGATGAGGGGCTCGATTCTAGGACCCTGAGATCATGACCTGAGCCGAAGGCAGAGGCTTTAACCCACTGAGCCATCCAGGCGCCCCTATGCTCGTATTTTAAATTAAGCTTTATTGCTTAAGAATAATTGAGATTCTACTGATTCCCATTTCAGAAGAATAAAACCTTGAGAAACCAGGTGTTCCTCATTATTTGGAATGTTGTCCCCAGTCCTGTAGTCAGCTACTGAATGGGGCCAGGTTTTCAGGTGGTTTTGCTGTGCAAACATTTTATGCGTCTGTGGAATGCAAAGGAAGATTAATTCCATTTGGGTGAAGAGGAAACTGAAGAGGCCCTTGAACTCTGGGGACTGTTTATTATTTATAACAACCACTCTGCTGTGAGGCCTGTACTTCACAAGTGAGTAGGCCTGGGGGCCCCCCGGGGAGCAAGCAGGGCACCACAGGTGGGCGGTCCTGGACAAATGGGTCCTGGTGGGACCATGGCAGGGCCTGCTTGAGCAGGCAGAGAAGGCTGTCCCTGTGTTTCTTTCCTCCTTCCCAGGGGTCTGTGGAAAGATTACAGGGGAAGGGGTGTTCTGGCTTCTGGCCTCACATAGAGGCCTTGGGAAGTGTGAACAGAAGATTCCCCTAGCTACTGTGCTGTAGGGCCCCTGTTGGGGAGCGGTGGGGTTAGGGCTGCTTCTCACCCTGTGTTCTGTAATTTAGGTTGATGACTCAGGGAGGGAGGGAAGGACTGAGGAAGAGGCAGTTTTTCAGTGAGGCATTTCTAGATATAGAATCTGAGCAGCATGAAAACTGGGAACCTGGGAACCTTGGTGTGGGAACCATAATGCTGTTAGTGGTGGAATTATAACGAACATTAAGGATAAGTCGCTGTTTCTGTGTATCTAGCCCCTGGCATTTTCTATCACTGTCCCCTCAGCAGCCCAGCAAAGCAGAGGGTGGGAAGGGAAATTGCCCAGAAAGAGTGGAAGTGTTCAACTCCAGTCTGGAGCTCCGTCATATGGAGGCCAGTGGAAGGCTACTCTGGACGGCAAACAGGGCAGAACATCCTGAGGTCACCACATCTGTCCTGCTGTGGCTGTGCCTTTCCCCCTCCCCCACTCCCTGACACAGTCCGGGGCTGTTACTCAGATGGCACCTCCACCTTGAGGCTTCCCTGTCACCCCTGCCTGACTGCCACACCCACATGCGGCCGTGTGCCAAGCTTGGCTTTAGAGAGAGGTTCATGTTTTCTTGGTTTGTACTTATTTACTTTTTAATGGACTTAATCCTTATTTTTTTCCAGATGCTCCATCAGCTCTGTGAGAAACCTATCCATTTGTTGTTTTCCAGCTGGTCACACACACCAGACCTGTGGGTTCCTCCTGTTGTTGGTTTTGTGTGGGTTGCCCTCTGGCCCTGCCCCCGGATGGCCCTCCCAGGAGAGTCTCTATCAACTTGCGTGGGAGCCAGATCCGAGATCGTGCCTCTCCCTCTTTCTCATTTTGCTGAAGTACATGTTGGTAGCTTCCAGAGGAGGTTGAAAGTGGTCTTGACTTGGGATGTCAGGGCCTGGTTTCACGAGGGCTCTTAGTCTTGCTGCCAACAGCTCATGCTGGTTCTGGTGCCCAGGGCTGTGAGTGTAGGAGTGCTCTTTCTTCTCTGGACACTTTGAGGACTTGTTCATTGGTTGGTTTGTTCAGAAATCTCCTGAGAATTTACTTAGATGGCCTCAACTATTACTTTTGCTTTGGAAATAAAATATAGAGGAAAGAAAAGGATTTACTTAGGTGTGGAGTTTTTTTATTTGTTGTCCTACATGATGGGACTTAGCCATCTGTCTATTTGGAAAGGTCTTGTATTATTCCTGTAATTCACCTTCCCTTCAACTGGTTCCTTTTCCTGGGCTTTTAGAGGATGCCTGGAGCTTTGGGATCGATTTTTGCTGTTGTTAAGGAAAGAGAAAATCCAGATAAAAGTGCTATAGAACAGAGCCAGGCAATTTCAGAAAGTAAGCCACCAAATTTTGAATTATTTTCTTTGTAAAAACTTTTTACTTTTAAATTTTAAATGTAAAAAAATACATAATATAAAATTTACTCACTTAATCATTTTTAAAATGTACAGTTCAGTAGTGTTAACTATAGTCACACATATAGTAACAGATCTGGAGAACTTTTTCTACTTGTGACTCCGAACTCTATACCCGAGGGACAGCGCTTCCGTCCTCCCCCCCCCCCCCCCAGCCTCTGGCAACCACCACTCTACTTTCTGTCTCTGTAATTTGACTAAGCATGTATGTAAGCGGAATCACACAGTGTTTGTCCTTTTGTGATTGTAATAATTCATTCAATAGAACATCCTCAGGGTCCAACCATGTTGTAGCATGTGACAGGGTTTCTTTCTGAATAATGTTCCATTGTATGGATATACCACAGTTACTGTGCTCTTCTGTCGATGGACATTTGGGCTCTTCCACCTCTTGGCTATTGTGGATAATGCTGCAGTCAACATGGATGTGCACATATCTCTGAATCTTGCTTTCAGTTCCTTTGGCTATATACCCAGAAGTGGAATTCTGGATCATATGGTTTTTATTTTTAGAGTTTTGAGGACCCTTCATACAGTTTTCCGTAGTGGCGACACCATTTTACATGCTCACCAGCACTGCTGCATACTGTTCCAGCTTCTCCACATCCTCATCAACGCATGTTTTCCGTTTTGTTCTTTATATAAAGTGGCCGGATGATAGGCGTGACAAGTAATGTCATTGTGGTTTTTATTTGCATTTCTCTAATAATGAGAGATGTTGAGCCTTTGCATATGGTTGGCCATTTGTCAGCCATTTGTATATCTTCTTTGGAGAGATATCTCTTTAAGACCATTGCCCATTTTTAAATGCGGTCACTTGTTTTTTGTTATTGAGTTGTAGGAATTCTTTATATGTTCTAGTTACTAACCTTCTATCAGATATGGTTAACAATTATTTTCTCCCATTCACTATATAGGTTGCCTTTTCACTCTGTTGACTTTTTTCTTCAATGTGCAGAAGCTAAGTTTGATATAGTACTGTCTGCCTGTTTTTGCTTTTGCTGACTGTGCTTTTGTAAGAAACCACTCCCAAATCTAACATCATGAAATTTTTCCTCTGTGTTTTCTCTTAAGAGTTTTATAGTTTTAGATCTTAATTTAGATCTTGAATCTATTAATTTTTTGCGTATGGTGTAAAGTAAGGGTCAAACTTCATTCTTTTGCATGTGTATTTCTAGTTTTTGCAACACTGTTTCTAGAAGAGATGGTCTTTTCCTTGTCATGAGGTCTCATCTCCTTACCGTTTATTTATTTATGTAAAGATTTTTATTTATTTATTTGAGAGAGAGACAGAGACAGCGAGAGAGAACAAGTGAGGAGGAGAGGCTGAGCAGGGAGCCTGATGCAAGGCTTGATCCTAAGACCCCGAGATCATGACCCAAGCCAAAGTCAGATGCTTAACTGACTGAGCCACCCAGGTGCTCCTCCTATTTAGATATGCTTTATGGAAGATTTCCTCCTGTATCTTCCAGTCTTGCCATTGGGTTTTTTTTATTACAGCTATAATATGTCAGTGTCCCAGAAGCCTCCTTTGTCTAGCACTCTATTTTCTTTGATAACTTTAAATGATTTTTCCTTATCTCCTTCTGGATATTCATCTCTATTTGTGTGTGTGTGTGGGGGGGTTGTTAGGGCTTGTGCCTGTCTTGGGTCTCCCCTTCTGCAAGCATCAACCTTCCCAATCACTACCTCTAGATTCCAGCAAATGAGGGATGTATGTAAACATCAGAATTTTGAGGCACCCATTCAGGTTTCTCCACTACTTCCATCATTCTGTGGTCTTCTCACTCAAGCCCTTTCCTGAGACTCCTGAATGCAGGGGAAGCCATGCGACTCTGTGTGACCCTGCACTGGTAGGCTGGACCTGTCCCCAGGCCATGCTTTCCAGGTGGAGGTGGCTTTGCAGTTCTTTCAAGCCTTCCTGGACAGTGTTGCCTACTATTTCACCACTGAAGTTTGTTATGTGGTATTGCAGAAGCTACAGAAAGACCCCGCCCACATCCTGGGATGGGAGGAGGGAAAATTCCACAGGGTATACAGGAATAGAGGCATGCCTCCTTTTTCCCTTTGTTTTGAAAACATGGCTGGACATCATCTTGGGTGGGGGTTAGGAAATGTCTTAGCAGATTGGAACTGAAAGATCTTTTTTGCCCACTGTAGAGCTGCTGTGCCTGAATCATACCATTTGCCTGTCCCTGCCTGACCGGTAGATGAAGCCCGTGCTGTCTTGGGGTAGTGGCTCGGATTCACAGGGATGGGGGAAAGGAGAGGAAAGGACTGTTTCTGAATGGGCAGGAACTCAACTGTGTATTGAGCAGAATGAAGTGTAACCCGGGTGACATGGGGTTGAGTGTGTGGGCCCCTCCCCTGTGTCAACCCATTTGTGGAAACTTGCAGACAGACGAGTAAGTTCTGTCACCAGGAGGGCTAGCTTGTCATTGCTCCTGGGAGGGCCCCTCTGAGCCCTTTACCCTTCAGCCCCCACACCTGAGTTCTGCCCAATCCTGGAATCCTGGCACAGGAGATCAGATAGGGAGGCCACAGGTTTGATAGGTCCAGTGCAATGTGGGAACACATGCAGGTTTGCTTGGCCTTGATTTTCCTGGTATCTCCTCTGTGACAGTCCAGGTACTGGGAGGGTTCTTAAGCTTGCCTGGCCTCCTGGGGAATGCCCCCATTACATGGGTGAATGCTCTAGAGTGCTCCCTACTCTCCCCCTGCTTTGCCTACCCCAGCCAAACCTGACCTGTACTGGAGGAGTCTAGGATGTGGCAGCCCTGAGATTAAGTGGACCCATAATGCTGGTGACCTTCCCTTTCAAATCGTTAAATTGCAGCATCCTGTATTGCTCTTGCTTAAATGGGCTCATTAGAGAATTCTAGCATAAAAGTGCAAACCCAGAACATTTCGGGGATTTGATAAGGTCCACTACAGATCTGCGCTGAGGTCGGCTCTGGGAATGGAGGAGGTGCTCCTGGAGCCCTTCTTGAGTGCCTGTCTGTCTGCCTTGTGGCCCAGAGGGCAGGTGGGGTGTGGAGCTTGGGAGGGTTGCGCCAGTCACTCCCTCCTGCTCTTGGGTCACTGGGTGGCAACCTAGTGGTGGCCTGTGCATTTGGCCTGTTTCCCATTTACATTTTCTTGATTTTCCTCTGACCCCCTAAGGCCCTGCTTTGCCCTCACTGAGCATTACTGTTACTGATGTGTTTCCCCTCGGAAGACATGTGGCCTTTCAGAACGGTTCTCTAGAGACTGTTTCATAACCTGGCATGTGGGGGAGACCCTAAAGCCTGCTGGATGCTCTGCACCTGCCTCGCTGTAGACGGAGGGGGGCTTTCCTTCTACTTCCCTAAGATGTGCTTCTGGCACTCAGCCTTCTGTGAGAGCTTGGTCCCTGTTTTCAGGACCTGAATCTGTTAGCGTTTTACCGAGAGCAGGTTTTCTTTGCAGTCTCACCCCATAGAGTCCTTGTGAGTACACTGGACGTTCTGCTGTGAGCCGACAAAGATGGGGGCCTGATGCTGTGGGAGCAGGGGCTGTTGGAAGAGTTCATGCTGCTCTCCCCAAAACCAGGACCCTGCTGGCCCACTAATTCTGTGGTCTATGGAAGCTCCTCCTGTTCTGTGGAAATCCCCACCCAGCCTCAAAAATGTGCATGTGTGGTCCCAGAGTAGATGAGGTAGAAGCAGCCTGGGCTCCAGAGATGGCCCCAGACTTGGTGGGGCCTGGAGACCTTCGAAGATGAGCTGCAAACACAGCTCCTGTGGGTGATGAGGAAGGAGCTGCCACCCTTCTATTTAAGTCCTGTTGCCTCTCTGGTGCCTGCAGTCTCAGTACTTATTTTTTCTTCGTGCCACTCCTTGTTTTATCAAGGCTTTGAGATGTGGCAGGCAGTGGACCACCTTCTCACCAGGGGGGGGACTCGCCACCAGTGGGCCCTCCACACACAGCCTACACCTCCATGGGCAGCCAGGGCGCCTCCGGCCCCAGTTCGAGACTTTCTTCCCTCTTCTGTGTGGAAAGGGAAAGCTGCGACTCAACAGGAACTTAAATTCCTGTGGTGGAGGGAGAGCCTGGCCACCTAGGCGCGATGTGGATGCAGGACTTGCCTATGGCTGGAAGAGGAAGATGTTTCTTCTCTTCTTGCTCTGTCCCTGAGAAAACAGCCAAGCCTGCCTTCTCCAGGGACACTCCTGCACCGCCCTGGGGAATGCTCCACAGAGCATGGCTTCGTTTAGCCCCTTCCGGATTCATGAAGACGCCTCATGGGGTGTTTGTTGAGGAAGGTTTTGTAAGAGAAAACCCTGGAGAGACCCCGTGTCTCTAAAACAGTCCTTGGGTAAGCTGTGTTACATCTCTGCACAGAAGAGCGTAAGACCATATAGTCGTTTTTTTAAATGAAGAAGGCATGGAATGATCTCTCAGATGTATATTTTTTAAAAATTGTAAAATAATATGTATGGTGTTATACTTCTGTAAAAACATGCATATCTATGTGTGTTATTTATGTACACACGTCAGTGCATCCATCCACCTTGTAGACCTGGGAATAATTTCAAATCTACACTCCAAGCAGCGTTTACCTCTGGCAGTGGGGTTGGACTTTTGTTTTGCTTTGTTTTTTGTTTTTGTTTTTTTTCTTTATATACCTTTAATTGCCTGAATTTTTTACAACTAAAGGTAAAATAGAAGAAATGGAGGATTTGTTCATGATTTGCAGAGGTGGTGGGGGAGGGGAGACATTGTTCATAAGCAGGGCAATAGGGAGAGCTTGAGATGGGAGGAGCATCAGCATCGGGGAGGTGTGGGTGTAGTAGGTTCTGCAGTCGGGGTTCCCTAGTCACTCCTCACCCTCCTCACCCCGATTCCTCTACCCTCTTTCACATACTGCATTTTGCCATGTCTTTCTTATTGTTACATTTTCCTGTCCGTTTACTTGTGGCTTCTCAGAAACTAGCACCAGCAAATACCGGTATTGTAAGCAGCTCACTACAGCTAGCTGTTGTCTACAAAAGGATGCAGCTCCGAACTGGAGGTCGGGACTCATCTTGGATGAGAAGCCTGACAGATGTCGAGTTTGGAAGCTTATTTAGTTTTCTGATTTATCCTTGATGTTTTTACATGTGTATCTGCTTCTCGATGTTGTCTCTAATCATCTCAAAGCAGTCTGGGATGGGAGCATGTGTTCCCAGGTCCAGCTCTCCTTGCCCTTTCTCCACTTCCCCATGCTCCTGCTCAAGTGCACGTGTAATTTGATGAGTGAATAGGGCGGGCTTTTACTCCTGCATCCAACCCGAGGCCAGGAGCTAGTGTCCTCACCCTCAGAGTGGATGCTGGCAGTCTTCACACCTGATCAGCAGGTGTTCAGTCAGGAGCTCAGGGAAGGCATTTCACCTTATAAGACCACAGTGAAACATCACAATGAAGATTCTATTCAAAGTGAGTTTTTTTATTGTCATTGATTCTGTTGTTTTCCTGAGTAAGGTGATACTCTGGGCTTGGGGGGTTGATGTGAACAGATTCCAGTCCCTCACACAGTTTTTGTGCTGATGCAGACCTCCCTACCCACGTGGGTGATGGTGGTCAAATACCGTTGACATTAAAAATTGTATCTTTGGGGCACCTGGGCAGCCCAGTGGGTTAAACGTCTGACTTTTGATTTTGGCTCAGGTCATAATCTCAGGCTCTTGATTGAGCCCTGCATCAGGCTCCATATTGGGCATGGAGCCTGCTTAGGACTCTTTTCTCCCTCTCCCTCTGCGTCCCCCCACCACATGCTCTCTCTCTCTTAGGAAGAATTATATCTTTATTTAATTGGCATTTATTGTGCTGTCTCTTACTAGTAAGAGATGTTGCTTCATTGTTTCATGTTTATAAATTAATTATTTGATTATTAATGAGCTTGATCAGTTTTCCATGTTTGTTTAGTTATCATATTTCCTTTTTTCAGAGTTGTCCATGGTCTGTGTCTGTATAATAAGCTGACCCACAAGAAATCGCTGTTATCGTTGGTCAGAATGGTCCAGTATTGACAAGTTCATATGGTTCATCCTAATGCCTTTAGGACTTAAATGTTTTTCATGATTTAGCAACATTTTTCTAATTATGAAGTGTTTCACTTTCTATAAAAATTTTTCAGAAATATAAAAATATAGAAAATGGAAACGTGTAATACCACAAAATCATCTCTTACCATTTTAATGTAGTTTTTTCCTTCCTTCCGCCTTTTCTTTTTTCTTTTCCTCTTCCCTTCCTCTTCCTTCCTTCCTTCCTTCCTTCCTTCCTTCCTTCCTTCCTTCCTTCCTT
>CM052885.1:78428530-78531500 GCA_028534135.1 Potos flavus
CCCCCACAGAATTGCAGAAGTCTCTTGATAGAACTGTTCTAGGAATAAATGAGTATGTGAACTGACTAGTATGTATACTAGCTATGATTATTATAAAGTTTTTATCCTGCCTTGATATTTTATCAACTGAACTTCCTGCCCTGTTAAATATTCTTCAAAAATGTGTTTTTCAAGCCTTTTGAATCTTCTGCCATATAATTATGCTGTAACTTAGCAAGCTATTTTCTTTCATTGGACATTTTATTTTCTTTTATGTCTTTGCAGCTCTGTTTCCTGAAGCAAAGGTATTTCTGTAAGGAATTTTGTGTACGTGAAATAAGTAGGTCAGGTAATACAATTATTTAAAAATTTCTTGGTAAATGTGATAAATCTAGAATGTCTGGAAGACATTTACTTGTCACTTTCTCCAGCAACGTGTGAGAGCCCCCTTCTTATGATAGCCTCAGCTAGCATTGGGGGACTTTATTCTCGATAATTTGATGGTGACAGATAAGTTATCTTTGTTTTCATTTGGACATTTTTAGATGGTTATTAACCATATATTTTTCTTCTTTTGTGATTAATCAACATCCTCTATATATTTTATTGGAGCTTCCATTTTTTTATTAGAAAAATTGGTAAAATTTATTAACATTTTTCCTTTTTAGTATTTGTAACTGAATACTAATAAGGGAAAAATACTGTACTCATGTATGTCTAGAGAAAAATTAGAACGTATACTTGCCAAAATATTCATAGTGATTTTTTTGGGTGGTGAAATTTTGGATAATTTTAGCTATTTTATATTTACCTCTTTTTTCTGATTATTCTACAATAGATAATTTTTTTACTTTTTAAAAAAGATTTATTTATTTGTTTAAGAGAGAGAAAGGGCAGGTGGAGGGACAGAGGACAGGCAGACTCCCCGCTGAGCAGGGAGCCTACCATGGGGCTTGATCCCAGGACCCTGAGATCATGACCTGAGTTGAAATCAAGAGTTGAACACTTCACCGACTGAGCCACTCAGGCCCCCCAATAATAGATGTTTATCTTACAGAACAAAGAGATTCTGGCTTTTGTGAACAAGGACTGGCTCCCCGGTCACATGCTTCTGGCTTCTCCTACAGAGGCCCCACATAAACCTGAGAGCACCCTAGATCCGTTTTCCTGCATGCCCAGCCCCTACCCGGCACCTGGGCCACCTTGCTGGGGCTCATCCGAGCAGTGGGAGAACATGTGAAGTGTGGCAATAAGAGTGTACTCTTGATTTTCTTTTTTCCTCTGGCACGTCCAGCTTGCTATGGGATGGACAAAGAAGAAGAGAACCACTATGTTTCACAGCTCAGGGAAGTCTACAGCAGCTGCGACACGACAGGGACAGGCTTTCTGGATCGGGAGGAACTGACCCAGCTCTGCCTCAAGCTGCATCTGGAAAAGCAGCTGCCCACCCTTCTGCAAACACTTCTTGGAAATGACCACTTTGCCAGGGTGGGTATTTGACTTCATTCTTATGAAAAGCACAGAGTACTGTAGTTAACTGCAGGCATTTGAGAAATATCAGTGGACTAAAGACACGCCAGAAGAGAGTTACTAGGAACTGGAACACCGCTTTTCCTTCTGGGGACCTCCTCTATTGAAGCAAGAGTTTCCTTCAAATTACTTTTTTTTTTTGAAAGTATAGTAACTTCCAGAGGTTTGATTTGGTTTAGTTTTTCCAGAAAGATGTTTGAGAGATTTGTCGGGTGTCGGGCTTGGGGTAGAAGGTTGGTATGGGTAGGTGGCAGGTGGTTCACAAAAACACAAGGATCTGTGGGCAGCTGACACACTGGGTTACTGAGAGACAGGCAACTTCCAAGTACCTTGAAGGCAGATTGTCCAGTAAAATTACACGGCTTAAATTCTTTCTAGTAGCTGGATAAAACAACTGCACACCACTGTTGCAGGAACAAAAGATACCTATGTTCAGAGATGTCCTGTGATTTCATCTAGGCCAGATACAAAGTACTCTGTCTCTCCTCCTTTTCTGTAGGAAACTGAAGGTCATCTGGAATGGTGATCTAGAACCTAGACCACTTTCCTGACAGAAATACTAAAAAGCACCTTCCACCTTGTCCCTACTTCTTAAATATGTCTAGATATTAACTTATGTGATAGAAACAGTGTTGGTTGTCTTAACTTTGGTCTTAACTTTGAAGGAAGAGTGTTTTTTTCCCCCCACAGAAATCAATAAAACTATTTTTAGTATCAAATGAGAAAAAAAATCCAGCCCGCAGATTTTCCTGAATTGACTCTTGGACAAAAACAAATGAAGAAAAACAAGAAGAAAACCCTCACTGCTGGCACAAGGAGAGAATCCAGATGAACTGGACCTCTTGTTACTTCCCAATGCCTGTCAGTAGGATAATGTTACTTCCTCTTAGGGAGCTCTGCCTCAACTAAGCTGACCACACCCATTCTCTGTTTCTTTTTATTCTACTCCTGTCTCTTGGTTGTTGTTGTTTTTAATTTAATGTTATTTTTTCAGTGTTCCAAGATTCATTGTTTATGCACCACACCCTATTATTTTTTTTTTAATGGACTTAAGAATCAGGTGTATTTTTAAATACATTTAATTTAAATTTATATTTAAAATTTTAATTTTAAAATATAAATTTAAATAAATCAGGTGCATTTTTTGAGATTTTATTTATTTATTTGAGAGAGAGTGAGAGCTAGAGAGAGAAAGAGAGCACACACATAGGGAGAGGGAGAGAGAGAAGCAGACTTCTCACCGAACAGGGAGCCTGACTTGGGGCTTGATCCCCGGACCCCTGGGATCATGCTTAACTGACTGAGCCACCCAGGTGCCCCAGGTGTATTTTTTTTTTTAAGGATTTATTTATTTATTCATTTGAGGGGGGAGGGGCAGAGAGAGAGGGAAAGAGAGTCAAGCAGACTCTATGCTAAACACAGAGCTAATGCAGGGTTTGATCTCACAACCCTGAGATCAGAATCCAAGCTGAAACCACTTAACTGACTGTAGCACCCAGGAGCCCCAAATCTGGTTGTATTTTTTATAATGTTTAAGCCCCTCGGTTTTTTTTCTTTAAGATTTTATTTTTATTTGAGGCCAGAGAGAGCATGAGTGCGGCGGGTGGAGCAGAGGGAGAGGGACAGGCAGACCCCGTGCCAAGCATAGACTCCCAACACAGGGCCCAGTCTCATGACCTCGAGATCATGACCTGAGCTGAAATTAAGAGTTGGCGCCCAACTCACTGAGCCACCCAAGTGCCCTGAAAATGTTCTAACCCCCTTGATATCACCTAGAATTGTATTTGGGACCCAGAGGAGCAAAAGGCACATTTTTGAAAATCAACACTCTGGTTAGTCAAGCAGTATAAATAGATGATCTGGTTCCTTGATAATTTTTGACAGTTGAGAAAATTCAAAACTGAAAGAATAACTTTTGGGTTCACATTCAGATGGCAGGTTTTGCTGATTGAACAAGTGACATCATTCCCGAGCCTTACCCTGCTTTGTTTTGTATGTGCAGAAGTGGTATAACATTTATTTATTTTTTTATTAACATATAATGTATTATTTGTTTCAGGGGTACAGGTCTGTGATTCATCAATCTTACACAATATACAGCAGTCACTATAACACATACCCTCCCCAATCTCCATCACCCAGCTACCCTCTAACCCCCTTGCCACCAGCAACCGTGGTATAACATTTAGAAATATCAAATTGGGGCACCTGGGTGGCTCAGTTGGTTAAGTGTCTGCCTTTGGCTCAGGTCATGATCCCAGGGTCCTGGGATCAAGTCCTGCATCAGGCTCCCTTCTCAGCAGGGAGTCTCCCTCTGCCTCTCTCCCTGGCTTGTACTCTCTCTTTTGCTTACTCTCTGTCTCTCTCTTTCTGGCAAATAAATAAATAAAATCTTTAAAAAAGAAACATCAAGTTATGAGAGGGAAAAAAAGGTTGGTATTGAAACATCAGTAAAGAGAAAAATCAACTTGGGTTTGAGATTTCTGGCCTCCCCCACATCACATGTATCCCATAAAGCAGTTCCTCTGAGTTGTAATCCTTCTGGGAGGCTGGAAGTTTTTCCACACTTTTATGGGGTACCTCCCATATTACTAACATGGGATACCTCTCATGTTAGAAGGGGAGACAGACACTCATAAGCAATGACAGGAGCCTGACGTAGCAAAGTTCTGTGCATGTTCATCCATCTTTCTGTCTGTCCCAGCTCCATTCTCTTACAGCCATGATTTCTGTTTCCAAAAAGCAAGTCAGGTGTTGGGTAGATTAAGAAACAGCTCTGCTTCCATTAGTGTTCTTGAGTCTGACCTGAAGTTGTCCCTCCTTCCCTCTCTGTAACATTTCAAGAGCAGTGCCCACACGAGCTGATGCCTCTAGGGGCCTGCTTTTGTCTCCCTCCACCCCACACTTTATACCACCTCCTCTGTGATGGTGCTCATGGTGGATTATTTCTGCTTTCAGAGGTTTTACTGCTCCTCTGCTTCATCCCACAGACAGGACATAGCTCACACAGCCACCATTTAGGTGAAACATTCTGTAGAGGTTTTAGGGGAAGCTGGTGTCAAGCCAGAAATGTCCAGATAGTTGTCACCATTTTCTACAACAAAACCAAATGGTAGAGATTTCAGGAGTTCTCAGAGAAAATCAAGAGAAATCCTTTGTCCAGGAGAATTGATTGGCTTTTCAGTTCAATTATCACACATTCAGTTTCCTTGTAGTAACTAACATATATGACATCATGTAAATGTTAGTCATTGATATTTCAATCCAGTTACAAAATGAAGAACAATATTAATTTGAATTAACAAGGTAATATTTTAATGTTTTGAGGGTATGCTCATTTTTAATTCCTATTTCCTATTAAAGAAACATTATCAAGGTCTGGTTTCAAGCCAGAAATTAATGTGGCCTAAGATTCCTGTGGAGTATGGGAAATTTCCACGTGCCTTTTATGTTATGTTCTCATGTTTCTTTATCAGTGGCAAAGATCTTACCTTTAGTATTTTAAATCTGGTTAGAAAGAGAATTTTACTCTCAAAAAGTAATTATTTTTTAAATTGAAATATAGTTGACATACAATGTTACAGTAGTTTTAGGTGTACAACATAGTGATTAGACAAGTGTATATGTTATGCTATGCTCACCACAGGTGTGACTACCATCTGTCACCATACATTACTACAATATCATCAGTTATATTCTCTATGCTATGCCTTTTATCCTTGTGACTTCTTAATTCCATAACTGGAAGCCTATATTTCCCACTCCCCTTCAACATTTTGTCCATCCCCCTACTACCTCTTCTTTGGCAACCATCAGTCAATTTGTTCTTTGTATTTATGGGTCTGTTTTTGCTTTTTGTTTATGCATTTGTTTTATTTTTTAGACTCTATTTTTTTAGATAACTGTAAGTGAAATCCTATGGTATTTGTCTTCCTGTGACTTATTTTACTTGGCATAATACCCTCTGGGTCCATCCATGCTGTCCCAGATGACAAGATCTCATCCTTTCTTATGACTGAGCGGTATTCCTTTGTATACATATACCACATTTTCCTTATCCATTCATCTCTTGACATACACTTGGGCTGCTTCTGTATCTTTGCTGTTGTAAATATGACTGCAATAAACAGGGGTGCATATACTTGAAAAATTCTTCTTAACATAGTGTTACTGATAATAATTTTAAAGTTGAAAGTGATTGCCAATCACAGGGTCCAGCGTCTATTTGTGATGAGTGAGTGTGAGATTATACAGAGATGATGGTGTGTCCTTTTTGGTGAAGCACTGGAGTATTATGGGTTTGTTCTTCCCCCTTTCTTCAGCTATGAAGGAAGAAAACACAGAAACACAAGTGCAGTCAGAATAGTATCAGGGGCACCTGGGTAGCTCAGTTGGTTAAGTGTCTGCTTTGGCTCAGGTAATGATCCCAGGGCCCTAGGATCGAGCCCCATGGCAGGCTCCCTGCTGAGCGGGGGATCTGCTTCTCCCTCTCCCTCTCCTTCTGCCCCTCCCCCTGCTCGTGCTCTCTTTCGCTATCTCTGTCTCTCTCTTTCAAATAAATAAAATCTTTAAGGAAAAAAAAAGAATAGTATCAGATAAAATGGCAACATACTTGGCCATCAGATCCCACTACTGTTTGATGATTGGAAGAAAGTCAGCTGATAAGTATTATCAAAGACACAAAAGAATCAAAGATTAGATGAAGCAGAGTTGTCATTTCATTTTGCTTCCATGTATTCAACAAGAATTTTTTTAAAGATTTCATTTATTTATTTGTCAGAGAGAGCACAAGCAGGGGGAGTGGCAGGCAGAGAGAGAAGCAGGCTCCCCACCGAGCAGGGAGCCCGATGCGGGACTCGATCCCAGGACCCTTGGATCATGACCTGAGCCAAAGGCAGACGCTCAACTGACTGAGCCACCCAGGCGCCCCTTCAGCAAGTATTTTTGAGCACTTAATATGTGCTATGCAACATGCAGAAGCTAGGGATGTGATAATCAAAGAAATATAATGTCTATCTTCATATGAAGTGAAATCTATGCAAAATACTCATTCTGGTGTTGATTCAAATAGCAAAAGATTGGAAACAGCCTTTTAAATATGAGATTGGTTAAATAAATTCTGCTAGGTCCATCTGATGAAATTTATGCCATCCTAAAAAAGTATGAACAGGCTTCAGACATTCTGGTAGGGGCAGGTTAGCAAACTCAGGCCATCCTTCCAGTGAGGGCTACTAAAAAAGTTGAACAAAGTCATAAAAACAAAGACCTTGAAAACAGTAAAGAGCAAATAAGTCAGTGAAGAATTACTAGTCTGAAAATCTATAAGTCACACACTGAGAGAGGTTCAGTCCAGCACACAAAACCCCATTATTGCTGAGAAACTGTGAAACTGATGTGGTCTTTGGGACCTCAGAGGATCAGGGAAATCTATGTCAAAACACAGGTTCAGGGGTGCATGGGTGGCTCAGTCGGTTAGGTGTATGCCTTCGGCTCAGGTCGTGATCCTGGGGTCCTGAGATCCAGCCCCACGTTAGGCTCCCTGCTCACAGGGAGTCTGCTTCTCCCTTTCCTCCCTGCTCATGCTCTCTTGCTATTTCTCTCTCTCTCTCTCTCTCAAAAAAAAAAAAAAAAAAAAAAGTTAAAACAGAGGTTCACCCAAGGTAGAGACTCTGATAAACTAGCCCCCAGTTTAAGGAAGGGTCTGAAACAGCCATTGTGCTTTTTGCTGTCTGCGCTTGTCTCCTCTCAGTGGTCTAGATAAACCTCATTTAGCTGATGGTGGTCCTGCCCAGGTGGTGCCCTCAGGCATCTGGCAAAAGCAAACAAAAGTCCTCTCTTAAGAAGTGCCAGCATTCAAGATCTGTAATTATTCCCATCTAATAGTCAAATACAGTAACCAGCATACAATCAAGGATAACCAGCACACAAATAAGACAGGATGAGCAAGAACCAGGAGAAACAACAGGCAACAGAAGCAGACACACAGCTTGTAAGGTACTGGAATTACTGCAAACAAAATATAAAACAACTGTGGTGACTATGTTAGTTTTTTTTTAAAGCTTTAAAATACCTATAGGAGAGAGGGGACTCTAAGAAATGATAAAACAAATCTGAACAAAGAACCAAATAAAATTTTGAGAACAAAAAAGTGCGATGGCCAAAATTAAAACCTAATGTAAGAATTTAACAGCTCTTTAAGCCAATTAGACACAGCCAACGAGAGCATTCATTAACTGGAATCACCCAGAATATAGCATGAAGATACAACAAAAGGTGAAGGTAGAATGAGAAGGTCCAACCTTCCAACATCCCTTTATTTGGAATCCCAGGAGGAAAGGAATGAATGGGGTAGGGCATTATGTGAATATATAATAGCTAAAAAATACCTTCCAGAACAGATTTGGGATTCCCAAAGCCCACTGAATTCCAAGTAGCATATTTACAAAGACATCTACACCTGGCCATGCTATTGTGAAACTGAAAGTAAACATAGAAAAATCATCTGAAAAGCAGCCAGAGATGGTTACACAGGATCTCTGCATTTTTTCCTATAACTGCATGTGAATCTATAATTACCTCAAAATGATAAGTTCAATAATTTTTAAAAGCTGTCAGACAAAAATAAACGTATCCTGAAAATGAGCAGTAGATTGATAGCTGCCTTCTCCGATGTAACAGTACAAGCCAGAAGCCAGTGAAGAAGTTGCTCCAATGTGCTAATAGAACACATCTGGCAACCTGAATTCCGTACTCAGCAAAAAGATCCTTTAAGAGTAAAGGTGAAAGAATGCATCCATGAGAAGACGAGTTCTGTTCAGTTATGAAAAGATACAGGGGCCAACACATCCAATAAATGTTTGTTGAGTACTTAATGTTTGCCAGCAGTGTCATCACATGCTAGTTGGGAAGACAAAAAAAAACAAATGCACAAATAATCCAATGTCAGGTCATGGTAACAAATGTATCCCAGGCAAACAGCTACATTTAGTGCTCAGAGGTTTGCACATTCATTTTCTGTGCCAGATTTAAGAAGCATGCTTGGACCTACAGCTCCACACCAGCATTTACTGGTGACCTTTTGACCTATGTAAGCCCTTCTGTTGACTTCTTTCTGTGTGACTTTTATTGAAGCATCCATAGAGAACAGAGCACATATCAGAAGTGTACACTCAATGACTATCCTATACTGAGCACTGCTGGGTAACCAGCATCCTGAATCCCTCCCCATGTGCCTTGCGGTCCCTCTGTCACTAAGGCCACCACTGTCCTGACACACCATAGATTTGCTTTGCCTGTTTCTGATCTTCATAGAATACATAGAAATATGTATAGAAATAGAAATACACAGTCCATGCTCAGTACATACTCTGACTTCCTTTACTCAATATTATATCTGTGAAATACAGTTGATCTTGTCTCAGTGTTTTTTCCATCATCATATTTCATTTTTTGACTATATCATAATTTACTTACCCATTACATTTGTGGACATCTTAGTCATTTCTACTATTTTTCTATTAAATTGTTTATGTGCTTGAAAAGTCTATTGAAAGTGAAGTAACATTTCAGACAATCAAACTAAAAAGATTTAGCACCAGCATACTAAAGAAAAATGAAATTCTAAATGATGTACTTCAAATAGATGAAAATTATCTTAGAAGGTCAGAAATATAAGAAATATAAGATATTTAATTTATCTAATATTAATATATAATAATATATATTATATATAATAATATATATTTAATATATATAATACATATAAATATAAGATATATAAATTAAGAACAAGTGAAAAACAAAGCAGTAAATATTTGGATAATTCTTAATGAACATTGACTAAAAATTGACAAAAAGTTGACAAAAAATATTTTGCAGGGGTTTAAAATAGAGCAAGTTAAAATATATGGCAACTCATAAGAAAGGCATGAAAGTCAGGAGTGTAGTAGATGAAAGTGTTACATCGGCTTCATATTTTCACAGAGGAGGGTAAAAGTATCGACTAATAGTAAACTTTGATAAGCCGAGGATGTGCATTGTAATTTTTGGGATAAATGGTTAGAGAAAGGAAATAGACTACATAACTTCTAACTTAATAAAGGGAAAATGAAGTCTTAAAAAAAAAAAAAGTCAATAAATCCAAAGGGAGGAAACCAAGGAGAAAACACAAGCGGGTCAGATTGAAAGTACACAATAGAATAGTAGATTTAAATCCAAATATATCAATAATTATATTAAATGTAAATAGACTAAATAGTTAAAAGATAAAGTTTTTTTCCCCCAAATACTTTCATTTTATTTTTTCAGCGTTACAAGATTCATCGTTCATGTACCACACCCAGTGCTCCATGCAATACGTGCCCTCCTCAATACCCACCATCAGGCTTGCCCAACCCCCCACCCCCACCCCATGAGAGACTGTGAACTCTGAGCAACAGACTGAGGGTTTTGGAAGATAAAGCTTTTATAAATGACACCTGAAATGTACAGATATAAAAAATTGACATTATTAAAATTTGGTGAAAAGATATATTATGCAAATACTAACCAAAAGAAAGCTAGTCTTTATGGTAAAAAACATTACTGAAGTAAAGAGGGTTAGCATTTTATAGTGGTAAAAGATTCAATTCATCAAGAGGATTTAAATGCACAGTCTGTGACCCAGCAATCCCATTATTCAACATATCCTCCTAAGAAACTCCTAAGGACACATATGCAGTGTGGTTCAAATCATTATCCATGGGAATATCCATCAGTAGGAGAAAGGATTAATAAATTTTTGCACAAAAACAATGGAATATTTTACAGCAGAGAAAATGCACTATGCATGGCAGCTTGAATGAATATTACAGAAGTAATATTGAGTCTAAGAAGCTGGACATAAAAAAATATATGCCTATGATTCCATTTAGATCAAATTTGAGAAGAGGCAAAACTAAACCATATTGTTCTGGGATGCATACAAATGAGGACAAAAGCAAAGATGTTAATACCATAAAAGTCAGAGTATGGAGACAGGGAATTTAATTAGGAAAGGAGCCATGGTGGAAGAGCCTCTAAGGTGCTGGTATTATTCCATTTCTTGGTGGGGAGGTGATAGCCTGGATATTTTCTTTATGTATATTAATGTTTTATGATCATCAGATCCCCCTTTTGGGTACTGTTTTCTAATTATTAAAATTGGTAAAAGAGAAAAAAAAATAAAAAATAATTGGTAAAAGAGGTTTTTGGTGATTACTTTGTGGCTCACTTTTGCTTTTCTTGTTAATATTCTTCTATTTAACAAAATTTTAAGTGAATATTAGAGAAAATGAAATAAATGTTCTGAGAGCTAAAGGCAACATTAAGATGTTTCCATTTGAGAATAAAAACAAAAGGCTAAGGTATTATATGGTGATCTGTTGAAAGTAGTGCTGACCTCTCTTTTCTTATATTCACCAGGTTAACTTTGAGGAATTTAAGGAAGGTTTTGTGGCAGTGTTGTCATCAAGTGCTGGTGTTGGCCCCTCAGATGAAGACAGTTCTTTGGAATCAAGTAAGAGGATTTCCTCCTCTCGCTTCAAGTATTTTTTGTTTTGTTTTGTTTTGTTTTGTTTTGTTTTGTTTTGCTTTTCATTATCTGTTACCTTCTGGAGTGTGATATACAGATTGAAGAATATAGCAGGTCTGAGAACTAAATTGTAACTCCACTCCCTTACTGCCAACCTGTGTGGACTGGGACAAGACTTTGGGTTTTTTCTTCTTCTGTTTCCTCATTTGTGCAATAGTCTTGGAAAGGAAAAGCTCTGTTGTTTTCCTTTACACACGGCACTTCTGCTCACCAGATGTGTGGTAGTCTGTCCCACACCAGGCAATTCTCCAACATCACCTGGGTGTCCTACATTGTAACTCAGTCCTGACGTTACCTACCTGCAGATGGTCTTAGATCCCAGAGGCTAAGGGCTCAATCCCATAATGTGGTCCGCATTTCAGATGCCGGTCACAGGTCCAGGTTGTCACCTGTGTGTCTGACTGGCCCTAAATCAGAGGTTCCCACAGCCCCTTCTTCAGGTTCAATTAATTTGCAAGAGGAGCTCCTAGAACTCAGGAAGACAATTTACTTACCAGATCACCAGTTTATTATAAAAGGATGTAAGTCAGGATCAGCCGGGTGGAAGAGGGCACAGGGCAAGGTGTGAGGAAAGGATGCAGAGCTTCCATGCCCTCTCCAGGCATACCATTCTCCCCCAGTCTCTGTGTGTTCCCCCCAGGAGCTCTCTGAACCCCATCCTGATGGGTTTTTATGCAGGCTTCATTACATAGGCATGATGGATCAGATCGTTGGCTATTGGTGATTGAACTCCACCTCCAGCCCCTCCCCCTTCCCTGGAGGTCAGGGTAGGGCTGGACACGCTGACCTTTTGATCACTTGGTTGGGTCCCTGGCAACCAGCCCCCATCCTTAGGGGCTTTCCAGAAGTCACCTCATTAACATAAACTCAGGTTTGGTTGCTCTTATCACTTAGGAAATTCCAAGGGTTTTAGGAGCTCTGGGCCGGGGATGAGACGAAGAGCAAATATATATTTATGATAAACCAGAGTATCACAAGTGTCAAATAATACTGTGTGCTGTGCTTACAGCATGGGCTGTTGACAAGATAAAGTAGATGTAGAGCAGTTGAAGTTTCGAGAATGGAAAGCTCAGCATAGACACAGGTGTATCCAGACTACTGAGGTTGGCAGAGTAGGCAGGATACCAGCAGCCAGAGGCAGACCTCACTGTGTCTTTCGTCAGACAGTAGTGTTGTGTTCCTGGTAGGCCTAACTAGACTCCCATTATGGGAATGGGGCTGCTGGGACAAAGATAACAGGTCCAAGTGGAAGAGGTGTCCTGAGGGAGGTTGCCCCCCTGGCTTTGGTAGTGGTCAGGAGGTGGAGGGAGGGTTTGGGGAACAGTCTACTCAGGGGCATGTAGACTGTGGGGTGAGGGTCAGAAGATGCTGACAGACATTGTCGTTAGGGCCTGCTCCATCTGACTTGAGGCTATGAATGGCAGCCATGCTTCAGACCCATCTTGGCTATCTCTGATGAGTATTGGGCAGGTGAGTGAAAGAGGGCATGGGGCACTGTGTTCAGGGTTGGAGACATAGTATTGATGAGCAGATGGAGGAGGGAGCTCTTTCCCTCAGCCCCGTGGCGGGCTCCTGCCAGGGCAGATCCCAGGTCTGGAGCAGCCGCATGACTGGATAACAGGGATAACGATGTGGGAGGGCTTGGGGCAGGGGAGTGGGAAGTGGAAAGGATGAGAGCTCGCATCGATTGTCTTCAGTGTGCCAGACTCCCAGAGATTCTTCAGATGAGGAACTGAGGCCTGATGTGTGAAGGGATTTATTTGTCAAAGATCCCACAGCTAGTAAGTGATGACCAAGATTCGAGTCACAGTTTTTTTTCGAGTTTTCCAGTTGCAAGCTCCGGGCCCTTGTATATGCAGTGTAGTCAGAACCCGCTCCTTCCACTGGCTGCTGAAGGCTGCAGAGCTCCTGGGTATAGTGCAGAGAACCCTGCTGTGGGAGGAGCGGTGGGAACCATTTGCAGGACCCTCAGGGCATTTGCTTGTTGCTTTGTCTGACACTTTTCTTCTCTGAGAGATGAAGAAGGCCACTGGCTTTTACGAACACAGGATTTGGGAATGTGTACACCATGATGGTGTACAGGAATGGAAAGGTGCCTGGTGTCCCTGACGTTGCACGTGCCCTCCCATGCTGGAGAATGCATGCAGCTTCTAATAAAACTGGATCTGTGGATGCGCGCTCAGTTCCTCCAAAGAGAAAGGAGCTATTCTAGGACTTGGGGATTTTTTCCATCTATTCTATTTTTTTGTTGTTTTCTTTGGCTTTTTCTTTTCTTTTGGGTTTCAAAGCTTTCCTCAATTAAAGGGTCGTATGTGTGGCCTGACACTCCTCCCCTTGTGCTAGCCTAAGGAGGGGGGCATCAGAGCCCCTCCGAGTTTTCTGTGCTTGGTTTTCTAAATGTACCCCAGCTTCCGGCCTGATAGGACTTTCCCCTCTTCCTAAACCATCTCAAGGTGGAAGCTTCTCCCTCCGCCCACATTAACCAGCCTGCAGCCTCTCTGTAACCAGAAACCATGCTCAGATGCAAGAGCCTGCATTCACCGGTCCTCACTTAGCCTTTTGGCAGCTCTCTGGTGCTTTTTTCCATGTTTGTAGCTTCCCCCTTCTGAACGCCACTGGGTCTGCTCAGAGGTTCTCTGTTTTCTCTCTGCTGACTTGGACACTTTGCCCTCCTCTTTAGCACATCACATGCCTGTTGTCCCAGGGTGATTGGTAGCGTCCATGATTACCTCCAAGTGCCCCAGCGAGGTGAGCAATGCTATATTCATCCTGCGTATTGTCAGCTGCCTTAAATGTCATGCTGTCACTTCACAGTCTGTCCATCCCATGTGGAGCTCGGCATCTTCCTCCCTCGACCCCAGTGTCTGTCTGCCACTGGTATCACTGTGCTTCCAGTTATCCAGGCTGTACCCAGCCCCCTCCTCTGATGCGGTCCCAAGGTGGTCCCCGGGCTGTGGCCTGGCTATTTGGGGCATGGAAGAAAGGAATGACATGGTACTTGGCTCGAAGGAGCGTGACACCTCTCAGTGAAATGCTGCTCAGTTTTCCTGGCCTGGTATTACTTCACTGGACCCTACGCCTTTTCTCCAGCCAGCCCATTCTCGTTAGTTTCCTCTGAACCAGTGTCCTTTCCTGGTCGCTGCCACGATGCCCTCCCCAGTCTCTCTCCTACCCACCCAGATTCCATACAGAGTCAGTGTCGTTTGTTCTCTGTCTGAGAGGTCCCAGCTGGTCTGTACAGAAGTAGATAGGTCAGGAGGGAAGAAGGAAATGCAAGGGATTGTTAGGGTTTAAGGGATTCTCATGAATCCCAAACTAAAACCCATGGCTGCCTCTGTCCCAGACTTTAGACCTGCAAAGTTTCAGCCTCCTGGGCTGTGTGTGAGGTCCACGCCCACAGTGCCCTGATGGCCCTGTCCCAATCGAGTCCTGAAGTGAGCAGGGTGGGAAGTGACCTTCTGGTCTTGAGAGCAGTATGTCGCTGGATTATTGGAGGGTTTTTTCCTTTTTTTCTAATAAAAAGCTATTAGTATTAGTCTTCTATTATATAAACAAGAAGTCTTTTCTTATTAGTAGTCGTCTTTTACTCCATAAACAAAAGTAAAATATGCTTAGAAAAATTTAAACAAGGACACCTGGGTGGCTCAGTTGGTTAAGTGTCCGCCTTCGGCTCAGGTCATGATCCCAGGGTCCTGAGATCGAGTCCCACGTTGGACACCCTGCTCAGCGGGGAGCCCGCTTTTCCCTCTGCCTGCCGCTCCCCCTGCTTGTGCACGCACACTTGCTCTCTCTCTCGGACAAATAAATAAATAAAATCTTAAAAAAGAAAAGAAAAATTTAAACCGCACGTAAGGTTTAGAGTAGAAAGTCCCTGTCTCGCAGCCTGGGTTTTTCAGTCCCGTGCCTGAGGATTAGGGAGAATAGATTGACCACGTTAACTGTTCTCTGTGTTCTTCCAGACATTCTCTGTGTGCATCTGTGAGAGCTGCACTCCGCATCTTGGAATGTGTTGCAGCAGTGTGTGCGGGCCCCCCACCAAACCTCCTGTTTTCTTTCCAGCGGCCTCTCGTGCTGTCCCGCCGAAGTACGTGAGCGGCTCTAAGTGGTACGGTCGCTGGAGCCGGCCTGAGCTTGAGCCGTGTGGCCTTGCAGCAGGAGCCAAATGTTTACCAGAACAGCAGGCCCGGACCCCTGGGAGAGGCCAGCTCCACCGCTCTGCATCTTTGGAAAGTGTGGAGGTGGGTTGGGTTCCCCTTCCCTACCCCAGGTCTCCATTAGTCACTGTGACGTGACTGCAAGAGGATGTGAGGGCAGGTGGGCATTCCTGGGCACCTCAAATAACCAGAAGCATGGGTGCACACTGGGAAATGACATTTTGTTCTACAGTATCTGTGGGTCTGATTGTCTGCCGGGAAGTTCTGGCCAGTGAGCGTACTCCTTCAGGCATTGGTGCCCAAATCACTTCTTTCCCTCCGCTGCCTACCACCACCAGCTTTCCCCCAGCACTGCAAGAAGACCGGTCTTATGGTTTCATAGGAGTGAGGAAAGAAAGGGAAGATGCTTTTCTGATGGCCCTGCAAGGTTAGGAATTTGGAAGTACTAAGCCCACAGTCCCATCTGCCTTGAATACTTAGAACATATCACGGCCCACACACTTACAATTTGGCGAAGATGTACCAGACACCTGCCAGGGCCTTGGAGGTTGATTGTAGCCCCCCATGTCCCTGAGTTGTTCACGGCTGCCAGAACCAACCCAGGAAACGGGCTGCTGGAGCCCGACAGTCTTCGCATCAGGAAATATCTGTGAGCAGAGCCACAGCTTCCAAGTTAACCATGGATTCCTTAGACCTGTTTTCAAGAATTTCAGAAGGTTCCTGGTTCCTGCTGTCTGTGATGTATACTTTGTCAAGTGGGGCTTTATGGGGACTTACTTTTAGTAGGACAGCTCTGAGCCTCTCACATTAATTTGTTTATGTGTTCAACATTTATTGAAGCAAACATATCTACTGAAATCCTAGAGTCCCTTTGCTCAGGGGTGTTATATGCCTAGACAATACCAGCAAACCCCAGGTGTTCACTTTTTTATTCTCTTTACCTTTGGTCCTCAGAGATGGAGGTCTGAGGTGCCTGCTCTGTCTCCATTGTACCATTCTGCTTGGTAAAACCATCTTGGATCCCTGGAAATAGAACATGGGAAAATGTTGTTTTTAAGGTTGTTGGTTGGGCTGAATGCATTAGAAAAATGGGACATAGCCCCTGCTCCCAGAATCCACTCTCACTTCAGTGCTGGTTCTGAGGGGCGCTGAGTTTTTAGTCAACTTGGCATTCCTTCCAGGGTCAGTAATGGGACACATGGCACCTGTCAGAAGCAGACTTTGACTTTGTAGTTGGTTGACTTGGCCACAAAAACATGAGGTTTTTACTTGAGTCAAGTGTTTCTTGGTGGCCTGCCCCCTGCAGAGTGCAGCTTGCAAAGGGCCTTGAGGTGTCAGGTGCTTGCTATGCATCATGCTGTCCCTGGAGCTCCTGGAGGGACGGAGAAAGCCACTCTCCCTCCAACTGTTGGCCGAACCGATAAGGATGGTAAGGGACGGGGTGCAGAGAGATGAGGACCATTAAGCTTGAGTCAAGATGATGTAGTGTGATTGATGGCAGGTTGACCGTGCCCCACAGCCACTGCTTTCCAGTGCGGGTGTCTGAAAGCAGCGCCACAAGGATCTGTTGATTGGGAAGCATTTTTCTCCCCTTTTAGGGTACAAGTGCCTGGTTATGTTTTTACTGTGAACTACTGATGATTTTTGGTTTATGTTGAGGAATTCCTGTGTCCCTATGTCTACACTGTAGCTCTCGGGCTGTGAGAGGGAGCTGCTGTGTGCCGGCGCCTCTCAGCCTGGGCGCAGAGCCCCCCTGCAGGCATGGACTGTCCCTCAAGGAGCCGCATCTCACCAGCTGTTGTTCCTCTTCCTCAGTCCCTACCCAGCCCCAGAACATACCCTTCTGTCTGTTCCTGGAGCTCTGTCCACTGCCACATACTTCGGGGAATTCATATCTTTCTCTTTTCATTTTTCGCAGAGTCTCAAGTCAGACGAAGAAGCTGAAAGCGCTAAAGAACCTCAAAATGAGTTGTTTGAAGCACGAGGTAAAGCCACAGCTTCGTGGTTGGTGCTGCCTCCCTTTGACCAGTGCTTTGAAGTTCAAGGAGCTAGGTCATTGGTCAATGAGCCAGCCATGTGTAATTTCCTGGGAAGCATCCAGAGGGGGTGGTGTCCCTGGGGGGCCCTTTATTCCAGAGGTAGTCCCAGCTGGGAGATGGTCACTTGATCCTCAGCATCCCCTGACGTCAGCCCCTTAGAGCCCACTGGCTCAGTGAGCAGTATGTCCTGCCCTGTCTCATAGTCTGTGAGGACCAGTGTGACCCCAGCTGGCAGGCATGGCCTTGGGGGGGGGGGGTCCCAGGCCTGTTGCACTGCCTTCTTGATGTGCCGGGCCTGGGCGCATCCTCTTCCTGGCTGTGTGCAAGCAGTCTTGGCAACTGTCAGCAGTCCTGTCTGTGCTCCAGATGAAATGTCAGACATGGTCCTGGCCCTCGGGAGCCTTGCAGGAGCAACCAGAAGGCAGCAGCAGTGTGCCCACCTGTGGGTCTGTGGGTGCCTTAGTGATGCCTCTCACATGAGCATGTCACAGGGCAGAAAGTGCAGAAACTTGATTCGAAGGAAGGGACCTGAATTGACCTTGAATTTCTGCTGCATTAAAAATTAGCAGCACGCTCTAGATTGTGTCCTCAAGGACAAGGGCCATTGATCGTTGTTTACTTTGGTGGATGTCAGAAGGACTGACCTGAGTGCCCACCTGGGCTGCTGCACATAGATCAGGAAGAGCAGCCAGGCCATCACATCTTAACAGCTTCGGCCTCAAAGTCTAAATTTAGGGTGGGAAAGGAAGGACTGGCTGGGAAGGTTGTGTATGGTGCGATTTGGGGTCTTCACCCGCAGGTTCTTCCTGGCCTTGAACAGAAACCTTTCCACCAGATTAGAACTGACGGTAGTGCATGAAACTCACATCAGACCTCAGAGGATTGATTTATCTCCTCCACCATCCTTGAGAAACAAACCCTAGTATCAGAGGTGCTTTTATGTTTTTACTTAGGAATTTTAGACTCTTTAAGCCAGAAGGGATCTCAAAGAAGGCATTTTCCTCAGCCAGGTACAGTGTTGTTCGTGAGCACTCAGACCAGTACGGACTGGCCGTGGATGGGATGTCTGGCTTGACGCACGGCTCATCCATGGATGGCTTCTCACGGGCACCCCCAACGTCTGTGTTCTTCTACAAGTTGTTTCTCTGGCAAAGCTCGGAAATATAAGTTTCTAGAAATTGTTTTTTTAAAAACTAGTCTTGTTTCTTGGGCCTGTGTGTGTGTGTGTGTGTGTGTGTGTATGTTTTTCTATAAAATAATACAAATAATACAGCCTTCTTTTAGGTGCTTTCAGTGGTCTGACTTCTGACTTTAGGAGGTTCCCTTCAGAAAAAGCTTTCCCCACATAGGCCAGAGATTCCCCCCCACTGACATTTTATTATGAAAATTTGCAAACACTGAAATGAACAGCCATGTACCCATCACCTTTGATGCTTTGCTACTCGAGTGTGTCCATCTGCCTGTCCCTCTGGTTTCAGAGGACATTGCCAGCATTGGTGTGTTTCCCCCAGGTGCTTCCACTTGGAGCGTGGGGTTTACCTGTCACTCTCCCTGCTTCAGGCCAGCTGCCAGCTTGGGGTTCTGAGGTCTTCAGGTGCCTCCAGAAGCCCTGCAGCCCCTCCTTGGACACCCCTGAGAGCCGGGTCCGGGGCATCTGGGAAGAGCTGGGCGTTGGCAGTAGCGGCCACCTCAACGAGCAAGAGCTGGCCATCGTCTGCCAGAGCATCGGGCTCCAGGGACTGGAGAAGGAGGTGAGAGGGGCCAAGGCAGACCACACTGGAGGATGGGCTCTTTGCGATGGTCATGTCAGGTTGGTGTTGGGTCTGGAGAGTCCCTTCACTCTCCAGACTGATGTGGTTATACCACTTTCTGATCTGAAGTCCTCTGATAACTCCCAGTGCTGCTGAGGTCTGCACCCATGTAGGTCACAAGTGGCCTGCCTCACCGGCATCTGAGCATCTTCACTCCTGACCCTTCCTCTGCCTAGAGTGCCCTTACCCCTTTCTGTGTTGCCCAGGTCTGCCACCCAGCCCAGATATCATGACCTCTGAGGCAGGCTGCGCTCCCCAGGGGCTGTATTCACCCCTCCTTTCCTCTCGCAGTGGTGGGCAGTGGTGATGGGGAAGCTCCCCCTTGGTAAAATCCTCCTTAGCCCTGCTGTCCTTGCTAGTTCCTGAACTGCTGGGGGCCCAGGGCACCTTCCATATGTATGTCTTCTTCTTACCATCCAGTGAGTTCCTGGCATGGTAGACTCTGAATGGGTATTTGTGAAATTAGGAAGTGCAGGTGGCATCCATTCACAGCAGGGTGGAAACTGACCAGGTGTGGAGATGTCACAGGCCAGAGCCACGGGAGGTCAGGGGTGTCCCAGACAGTCTGAATTTGGTAAGGATGAGCAGACTGCCCAGCTTGGGGAGGGAAGGCCTAGGTGGTGGTGGCCTCAGCACCAGTGTGGCGGCTTTTATCTAGGAACTGGAGGATCTGTTTAACAAACTGGATCAAGATGGAGACGGCAGAGTGAGTCTTGAGGAATTCCAGCTTGGCCTGTTCAATCATGGGCCCGCTTCACTTCCAGAATCTTCCACTCCTGTCAAACCGAGCATGTCCTGGTCTCATTACCAGGTAAAATGGGATGATTAAGCCTTGAACCACAGCAGTATCTGCTGTTGCTCTGTGGCCTTCAGCATCTTCGCAGACCTGGGAGTTGGTGGGGGTGTGTACATGTACGTGTGTCAGTGGGAGCCCACGTGACCTAGATTCTAGAACCCCACAGGTCTTGGGGCTGATCTGGCATTGCCTCTCCCTAGCTGTGTGTCCCCGATTGAGTTACTTGCCTTCTCTGAGCCTCAGGCTCTTCATATGTAAAATGGGTGCCTGCCTCATAAGGATTTAATGAGAATTACATGGCAATTCCTTGGTCGTGGGATAGGCTGCCTCCCAGTAGGAGAACTCCTTCTGTCCTCCCTGTTGTGGTGCGGTGAGAGCATTCCGTACCTTCCCTAGGAGTAGCTCTGCAGGTACTCCTTACCCTGTGCTCTCCCTCTCCTGTATTCCTAAATTTTCTCTCTCATACAAATACCAGGTCTCTGCAGATAGAGGAGAACAGATTTTGGGCAGTTATTTAAATTTGATCTCGGGACACCTGGGTGGCTCAGTCGGTAAAGTGTCTGCTTTTGTCTCATCATGATCCCAGAGTCCTGGGATCAGAGTCCCGCATCGGGCTCCCTGCTCAGTGGGGAGCCTGCTTCTCCCTCTGCCTGCCACTCCCCCTGCTTGTGCGCTCTCTTTCTCTCTCTCTCTCTCTTTCTCTGTTAAATAAATAAATAAAATCTTTAAAAATAATAATATAAAGAAATAAATAAGTTAATTGTGATCTCGTTTGGTGACTGTTGGCTAGTATTTGATTTTTTTCCATCCCAGCATGGGAAAACCTCCCTCTCCCACCACAGGGCATGGTTCTCTGAAGAGTCTTGCTGACGCAGCTGATCCCATAGTTTGTGGGTGGTGGTGTAGGGCCAGTAATGTTGTTCTCTGCTAGGCTGGGTAATCTGAGAGTCCAGTTTCTGAATCTGAACCTGATGAGAATGGACAGAGAAGAAACTAGGAACATTAAAGGAAGGTGTCAGGCTATGTAAGGTCAGAGGCCACAGTGAAGTCCCACCAGGTTGTGCTTGGAGCCAGTGGAAGGAGAGTGGTGGAGCTGCCCCTGTTCGTGTGTCCCAGCAAGGAGGCACAGCTGGCCAGGGCTCTGCACTGTGGGGTGCAGGCCTGAGGCCAGGCAGGACCCACCTCTAGTCAGAGGCAGGGCCCAAGGAACACCTGGCTGCCCAGGAAGTGCCCGAGCCAACACAGCTGTGAGTGGAGGGTATTGCATCCTGCGTGTGTGGGCTCTGGCGTAGCATGGTGCTGCTGGGCCCTCCGGTATGAGGCCCAGCCCCCACCTTCTCCTGTTAGGCCACGACGCGCCTGTCCTCAAGCTCACAGGCCTCACCAAGGAAACAGATGGGAGGGAGACAAGAGTGGTTGGGGTGCATTTGGGTATCAGCTTCTCCACACGGCCATGGCCACGTTCCCAGCCATTCTCGAGCTACCCCCTCCCCTTTTGTAAACCAGGTCAAATGCCTACTTTACAAAGCTGTAAAGTACCTAGCACAACTTAGTGAGCACCCAGTTCCTGAGTAAGTGTTTCTGGGGAGGTAGGAATATAGCTGAGAACAGACAAGGGCATGTGGGTCTGTGAGCACTTGCTGAGGACTGAGTGTGGGGAGGGGATGTGGTGGGCTAGGAGAGGCTGTCAGAGCAGAGCCCTGGGAAGCATAGCCATGGAAGTGTTGGGGGACAGTGTTTCAGGCAATGCGACAAACTTGGAATGTTTGGGAATAGCAAGAGACTCCTGTGAAGGGGATTGAGAGGAGGTCAGCAAGGAGGGGGGCCCTGGGAATGTGGCGGGATCCCCGGTGGCCAGAAGGAAGGGGCAGCTGCTCCTCATTCCTGTGGCCTCAGACAGCAAATGCTTATTCTGCCTGGGGCAGAAAACAGTCCTTTTTTTTTTTTTTTAATTTTGTTTTTTCATTTATTTGAGAGTGAGAGCAAGAGAGAGCATGAGTGGCAGAGGAGGGGGGCAAAGGAAGGGGGGGGGAAGCAGACTCCCCGCTGAGCAAGGAGCCCGATGCATGGCTTGATCTCAGGATGCTGGGATCATGACCTGAGCCAAAGGCAGACGCTTAACCAGCTGAGCCACCCAGGTGCCCCAGCAGAAAATAACCTTGCTTGATGGATTCTTATAGGCCCTAACCCTAATAGGTCAGTTTTCTGGCCAAGAGATTTTTTCCCCCTTCTTCTTAAAACTCCCCAGTTCTGGGGCTCCTGGGTGGCTTAGTCGGTTGAGCATCTGACTCTTGATTTTTGGCTCAGGTCTGGATCTCAGGGTTATGAGATCGAGCCCCACATCAGCTCCATCCTCAGCAGGGAGTTGGCTTGTCCCTCTGCCTATCCCCCTGCTCACACTCTCTCTCTAATAAATAAATCAATCTTAAAAAAACAAAACCAAAACTCCCCAATTCTGTCAGCTGTGAGATGTGTTTCTGAGGCCTGGGGAGATGTGTGACTTTGTTTGGGCCATTCTACCTCCTCTTTTCAAGCCCGTCTTGGGTTTCTTTCCACAGGCTGGATTTCCTAGCGTTGGCAGGCTCCTTCTCCGGCTCACCCTTTGAGAGGCCAGGTGCTCACCATTACTGTATCGGGGAGAGAGGTTAAAACTGCTTCATGTCTCCCACCAAGCAGCTTGTGCCGACCAGTCAGGCCACATGGGCCCTAGGATGTGTTCCCTGGGCAAAGCCTTTGGTGGATAGTAGGAAAGCAGGCACCAGGGTCCTTGTGAAGGCAGTGGGCTGGGTGTCCGGAGCCCTGGGTTCAAATCTCTGTGTTGTTGCCTGCAGAGCCATGCAGTCTTAGGCACACCATCCGATGGTGCCCTGCCTCTGTTTCCTAGTCACTGTGTGAGTGGTTCTTACTGGGCCTCAACGAGACCTTGAGGGGCTGAGCACAGGCTGCTGAGGTCGGAAAAGCCTAAAAATGAACAGGAGGCCAAAGTGCTGACAGGTTCCTTTGCTTTCCCTACATGCAGGTCCTGGAGGAGGGCGGCTGCCCAACTGCCACGACGTCGTCCCTGGTATCCGTGTGCTCAGGCTTGCGTCTCTTGTGCAGCATTGATGACGGCACAGGCTTTGCATTTCCCGAGCAGCTCATCGCCCTGTGGGCCCAGGAGGGGATTCCGAACGGCATGGAGATCTTGCAGGTCCGGAACTGGTCCCTTCACAGCTGCCCCGGGGAGAGCATCCAGGGGGGACCTTGGGGCCCCCTGCATACAGAGGAGGCTGGACAGAGAATCTCAGACACACGGGTCCTGAACTCTCTGCAGAGAACCCCATGTAAGAAAGGCTTGTTAGAATCACTTTCTTCTGTATTTTTTGCTATTAAAATATAGGAGATTTTGGGATGCCTGGGTGGCTTGGTCAGTTAAGCATCTGCCTTCAGCTCGGGTCATGGTCCCAGGGTCCTGGGATCAAGTGCTGCATCAGGCTCTTGCTCAGCAGGGAGCCTGCTTCTCCTGTGCCTGCTGCTCCCCCTGCTTGTGCGTGTGCTTTCTCTCTTTCTTTGACAAATAAATAAAAATCTTTAAAATATAGGAGATTTTAACTTAAAAGGTAGAAAAACAACAGTCTGAAACAAATTGAAAATAGGTTTTAGTATACTGACATTCCCTTCAGTGCATTGTTAGCCTTGGAGATATTCTGCTTTCCTGGGTGAGGGAGTCAGTCCCAGCTGAGGGAAGGAAATTTCCTTCCTTGTGGTAGAGGCTCTTACTGGATGTCATAGTCCCAGTAGTCTGAGTGTTTCCATTTGTTGAGGATGTGCTCCGTAGTGAACCCGAATTCCGTCAGAGCTGCCTGCCAGCCTGGGCAAGCTCTTCTCCCTGCAGAGCCCCAGCTTGCCTAGACCCTCCCTCCACTGGGTAGGGCATGGAGGGGTGCGCTGCCTGGCTGTCCTCAGCGGGGGCCAGTCTGACTTCCCCCAGGAGCACAGGGCCAGACCCTTGGGGTTCGGAGGGAGGCTGCTCTGGAGGCGGGACAAGGGTGAGGGTAGAACACACTGTGTGGAAGTGTATGTGGTAAACTAGACTGATGATCTTCATTTCTGAATTTCACTTTGTGTTGTAAATAAAAAAGTATCAACTGTATAGAAAATTAAAAATAATAAAGTCTGCTCCCTTTTGCTTCCACTCTGCAGGAGCAGCAACCTAACCACTTAGTGGGAGTTCTATAGAGCTCTTCCCCAGCACAGAAAAGAAATATATATTTTAGAGATTCCAGCTTTTAAAATTTTTTTTGCAAAATCAGTATACTATATATCTTGTTAATATACGTTACCTTTTTCCTCTTGTTGCACACGTAGATTTTTTTTCTGTTTTAAATCTTAGCATTTAAAATGTATATATATCTTCCTGTTCCTATGCTGGTATTTCTTTGTAACCCAGATTCCTGAAGTTATGAGTTTTAACTCTTGATAGGCTTTGTCAGATTCCCTCTCAAAATGTCCCCATTAGCACAAACTAACACTACATGGAGGAGTCCAGCAACAGCCTCTAAGACAGGCCTCCTGATACCTTAGACCGGTCCCTCCTGGACCTCAACTCAGCCATTGCTGAGTGTGGCCACCTAGCAGCCTGGACAGAGCCTGGACAGCCAGGACAGGCCTGGACAACTGGCCCTTGGGACTGTTCTGAGAGCCAGAGGCCGAGCCCGGATCACTGGACTGGCCTTCAGGGATGGTAGAGAGCAAAGAGGTTCATGGTTCGGGGATTCTCCCTGATACTCTGCTCCTGATTCCCTGTCATTTGGAGGTGGGTCGGCTGCCATCATAGCCTGACAGATGGGGAATCTCAAGTTTGCCTCTGACATTTCACAACTTACCCTTTTTATTGCTTTCCTGCTGTCACAGAGTATTTCCAGTTCTTTAGCAATTTGTAATTTACCAGTTGCATTCCGAGTCTGCTTCCATTTTGTTGAAAGGCCACAATGTTTACTGAGCTCTCAGCACTTGGCACCAAGCAAGGACTTGTGAAGTTTGTGTTGTATTTACTCCTCACATGGCCTGGAAGGTGTTTCTGTCTCATATGACAGATGGGGGGGCTGCCTGTGCACACCCAGTCAGGGCAGGAGCACCAGCAAGTGGGGCAGGTGGTCCAGGTCCTGGCATGCTGAGTTGGCCCCTTCCTGCCAGCGGCACTCTCAGAAACTGCTTACCTGTGACGTTGGTGGTCAAGACCGCAGGCTGCTGCCCTGCCGAGAGCACCAAGCACACCAAGCCAGAGAAAGACAGTCCTTTCTGCTGTGAAGGAAGCACCCAGCTGGGTGAGCCCTCTGCCTGGATGTGTTGGCGTCATGTACCCCGCTTCTTAAGACCCCTGGCCATTTCCGGGCGCTTCTTAGCCAGGCCCTCGGGAGTGCTCTGTGAGGAGGCTGTCCCTCCTCAACAAGTCACCATTGGATTACACCTTAACACGAGATGATTTTTCTCGTCTGTGGGTCAGGAATTTGGAAACTCGTGGGTGGTTTAGCCCAGGGTCTCCCCTGAGGTTGGTCAGAGGCCTTGTGAGGACCTGACTGGGGCCGAGCTGCTGCTTCCAAGTTGGCAGGTTGATGCTTGCTGTAGGTGGGAGGGCCTCCTTTCTTGCACATGGCCCCTTCCTTGGGCTGCTTGAGCTTCCTCACACCCGGGCAGCGGCTTCCCTGGAGCACCATCTCAGAGAGAGCGAGGAGGAGGCCATGTGTCTTCCACACCCCAGCCTTGGAAGCCCTACGCTGTCACCTCCTCAGTACCCTGTGGGTCACCTGATTTGGCCCTGCTCGGCGTGGGAGGGGAGGACCTGGGCATGGATGCCAGGAGGTCGCAGGCACGGGGCTGTCTTGGAGACTGGCTCCTACCCATGCCATGTGTTTTTTAATGACTCCTTTCTCCTTGATCAGGAAGCTGTTGCCGTGACCTGTTGTGTTTGTGCCTTCTGTCATTTCTCTTCAGAAGCACTTTGGGAAGTGGGGGAGCAATGGAAAGTCAAGTCTCCATGGCATGAATTAAAAAAGGGCGCATGCCTCATTCCCACATATGATCTGGGAATGCGGTGACTCTTTCTCTACAGGCCCTGACACGGTGCCTGCCTCTGGACTTGGGCGTGACTGATTTTTTTGACGTCGTAGAAAGAAGCAGGGGTCAAGAATACTTAACATGAAAAGCAAATGCAGCGAGTGTTGTTCTCAGTTGAGCAGAGGGGTATACAGGTGTGGTTTATTATTACTGTGGGGCAATACATGTAAATTATTTTATTCTCTTATTTTCAGAATCCTGAGGGGAAGAGTACTCCACTCTGTGCAGTGCTGGGCCATGGCTCATCTGTCAGTTAGGTCGTTTTTCTACCCACCCGTACACATATTTCACAGAGATTCTATTAGCTCGAAGTGATAAAAATTCAACTCTAACTGGCTTAAGCAGAGCGGACGTAAGGGGCTCACCTGGGCAGGCACTCGGGAGAAGGTGTCCCAGTGGTGTTGTCAGAGCTCTCTTCCATTCTCCTCTGCTTGCTTCTCGGTGGCACTGAGCTCAAGTCAGGTCTCCTCATGCAGCTCCCAGGGCCAGCAGGGTTCACACAGCAAGTTATTTCACAGGGAGAAAGGCAACTCCCCTGGCCTCCTATCAAGCCCCACGACGTCCTCTGCTTGGGACATGCCCCTTCTGTGTTGTTTACTTTTTCAGGAAGAGGGTCTCTGTCCAGTCTGGGTCACATCCACATCCGTAAGATGAGTGGGGACAGAGGCAGAGACTTTACACATAGAAAAGTTGGCAGGTGCTGGCCTACAGGATAATGCGGATCTGGGCTGCACCTGTTCTTAGGAAAGCCAGGAAGTATTTGGAGAAGCCACATATCCTTTCCTGCCCAATGGGCTTTGCTATTTCCAGAGTCTCGACTTCAGTGTGGATGAGAAGGTGAACCTTTTGGAGCTGACCTGGGCCCTTGAGAACGAGCTCATGATGGTTGGTGGTGCCACTCAGCAGGCGGCCTTGGCTTGCTACCGCCAGGAGCTGACCTTCCGCCAGTAAGAGCCCAGTGCGGTTGGGTAGGGGGGTGGGTACAGCTGGCCAGGCTGCTGGGTGGAGGGGAGTCCTGGGAAATGGGCATTCTGCCCTTGTCCACCGCAAGCCAGTCCCAGGGGGTAGGGGGCTCGACACCACCTTTCCCACTGGCTCTCCTTTAGCGGGCATTTTGGAGGGACAGGGAAAGAGCTCAGTGCTCCCTGTGCCTCGGGTGACATCCCCATGTGTGGCCTGAGGGGGCTTGCTGCTTGGGCTTTTACAGCCATAGAATTTCAGGGTCACTGGCCTGTCTTCACACTTAGAAACTGATGTCGAGGTCCTCCCTTAGCCCCTTTTAGCAAGGTTCCAAAGGGGGCATTTGAACCTGACGTTCATCCCGCTGACACTGGAGCTCTTGGGTGCAGAGGCTGAAATCCTCCAGCTGGCAGGGAGGTGTTCCAAGAGTAGGCAGAGGGCTCCTGAGCTGGGGCGGCTGGCAGGGGAGAACAAAGTGTTCCTCAACATGGTCACCAAGAGCAAAGTGACAGGGTCAAGCATGTGTTCCATTTTAGTTGAGTTCGACTTTCGATTAGCTGAGTATTCAGGCCATCTATCTGCTTAGCAGATGGGCGTAAAGATCAGTTTTTTGTTTATTGATGTTCCAAGGCTGCAGAAAAGAAATCATGATTTCTGCATCCCATTAGGGAGTTTTCTGACCTCAGGCAGCTCTGCAAATAGGACCCCAGAAAGACTGTGCCTCGGGAGGGTGGAGGGAGGAAAGCTCCATGCTCCTTCAGGGGGAGAAATGGTCACCAGAATGGCAGGTGTCAGGGGGGAGTGCAGAGCTGCAGGTGCGGCCTGCTCTGGGGGACTCACCTGGATGTCAGGCTGCAGGTGTTGGGGTGTGACCAGGCAGGACGATGGGTGGCCAGCCTTCTCCACCTTGGTGCATCTAGTCCCGGATTGAGTGCTGGGGATCCCTGGGAGAGGGGGCATGGATAAATTCTCATTCGTTCTGGGCCATCTGGAGGTGTGGTACACTGTAAGGCTCTAGGCTCAGACTTCCTTGGTTCAGAAACTTTCTAGAAACCTTTCTAGAAACCTTCCTTGACATTTAGCCTTCCTTGTCATTTAGCCTTTCTCTCAGTATGTGCATCTGTAAAAGGGGCATAGTAATTCTGGAAACTCCTTTTAGGTGATGGTTGGTGGTGGCAGTGAGGTCAGAGCACAGCACTGCCCATGCTCAGTGCCCCGTTAATGCAGCCCCTTCAATCATTCATGCAGAATGATTCATGGGGTTTGCTGGGCCCAGACCAGGTGTCCCCATCTGACCATGTCTCCTTCCTGTGGCAGGGGGCAAGTGGAGCAGATGGCAAGGGAGCGAGACAAGGCGAGGCAGGACCTGGAGAAAGCCGAGAAGAGGAACCTGGAGTTTGTGCAAGAGATGGATGACTGTCACTCTGCCCTCGAGCAGCTCACGGAGAAGAAGATCCAGTAGGTCTTGTGGTCATACCCAACCCAGAGTGGCAGCTCCTTAGCAGCCAGGTGGTGATTCCCCAGCCCTGGCCCCAGAGGGTGGAGGATGTGGGGCTGCCGCTAGCCGAGGCCGTGGTCATGAATGTGGCGGAGCTGAGGCCCTCCTGTTTCACCTGAGCTAGTAGAAATCTTGAAGGCGCACTTCTGGGGATGTCTTTCCTAGAAAGAAGAGGGATGCATTTTAAAAAGCAGCTTTGCTCTTTATGCTGTGGGGACACGCGCAGGGGCATCCAGCTATGTGTGCCTGTGGACTGCAGGGAAAATTCCTATTCTCTGCTTTATTTATGGGGTCTTTCCCGCTTAACCCGGTCTTCTGTGTGTGCCTGTGGCCGGTGACATGGATGAATGTTTTGAAGGAGAGCTGGTGAATAGTTTTGGGGCCTGATGAAAGGAGCCTGCCATGGTGGAAGGAGCCCGGAGCCCAAAACCTGACCTCAGGCGTTGTGAGGTACAGTGGGTTAGGCAGACCCCTGGTGAGCGGTCTGCTCCACTGGTGTGGCTGGTGGCCGGACAGACCAGAGGGAAGGATTTCTGACCTTTTATGGACACAAAACCCACTTCTCTGGTTTATTAACCAAAATGTGAAGAAATCCATCCCCTGAAGATTTCCTAGGCTGGGGCAAGCAGAGGAGGGGCTTTTCGCCCCACTGTGGGGAATGGTCTATGCTAGGCTTCCCTGGCAGAGCTGAGCTCTTCTGGAAGCTTTTGTCACCTGGAGGTTTCCCCTCAAGGATAGCAAAGGGTGTGCATGTGGAAAAACTGGTGTGCTATACTCAGCTCTTGGTAGTGGTGGTAGTGGGGGCACTGGGAGGCCATTGGCCTCCTGCCTCATTCTCCCTCAGCAGCCCTTGCTATGACCCTGGGTGGACGGAGCCCCTGAGACTCCTCACCTGTGAAGTGGGAATGGTGACAGAATGTGCTCTGCGTGGGAGGCTACCAGTCCGTGTGTTTGAGCCCTCAGCGGGCTTGGTGCCTGCAGCCGCCGGGCACAGCTCATGCCTGTGGGTAGCTGAGCACAGGCCTCTGCGAAATATGTGACAGAGAGAAGCAAGAACTCAGGTGGTGTATGTGGCTTCAGCGAGCACGTGTCTGAGAGCCTGTGATAAGCCGTCTCGTTCCTGCATCTCTGGGATGTTGCCTCTCACTGTCTTATGTGGTTGTGGCATTTGAAGGGAACCCTTTCCTCACCCCAGCCCTGCCAGCAGTGTTTGTGGGTATTGTGGCATGACGTACATGAAGCCCCCGTGTGCATGGCCCTGGGTGGGCAGTGTACGGGCCTTCATAGGACCTTTTACCTGTCCCCGTCCACCTTACTGAAGGCTGCTGAGCACCATCCCAGAAAGGCCCGCTCCTGCCATGTGTGGGGACTGTCACGGTCACCGTTACAAAGCCCTTGCCCCCATGGCTCACAGTGGAAGGGATTGGAGGCACCCGGGGGTGTACCCTGCTTTCCTGGGGCTCCGAGGTTAGCAATGTGGCCATAGCAGGTGGGGGGAGGTTCATGGCCATACAGGGCCAGTCAATTGTGTCCAACTGAACAGGGTTCAGGGTTGAAGACCAAAAGCCCGTATAATCTTCAGCAGAAACACTGGGCGCCTTGCCTTCACTGTGCAGCCAGAGGTCTGCAGGTTGAGGAGCCAGTTGGTCCCCTAGGAAGGAGCTTCTGTTCCAGCCTGTGAAACTGTGCTGTCTTGTGCTTCTGTTGTGCACTGTGTGACGCTGGATGTGACTCACCAGCCACAGTTACCCAAATAGGCCATTTTGGCCCCATTTTTCAGCTAAAGAAACTGAGGCTTGCAGCAGTGCTGTAGCGTGCCCACAGTCACACAACCAATGTGGCCTAAAAGTTGAAGCCAGGTCTCCCATCTCCTTGTCTTACACTGTCTCTGAGATAAGAGAGCATGAGGCCCTGGCCTGCCGTGTATTGAGAGTGGAAGAAAACAGACCCTTAGGCAAGAGGAGCACTGAAGGGTTGGGAGCTTGTCACTTCCCAGACTGAGGTCACCTGGAGTCACATACTACCATCGTAAGTCAGCCCATAAGGGCCCCACCAGCTCACCCTCCCATAGGACCTGTGTACTAGAGGTTCCTGGGGAGGGTACTGGCTGTCCCTACTGGTCTGCAGGGGAGCAGGAGCCAAGCGGGCCACACATCTGACTCCACGGGCCTTTGGAATCCCAGAGGCCTCGGACACCCTTTCCTTCCTGGGTGGCTGGGGAAGGCCAGATGGAACAGGCTGAGATCCTGGTCTGCTCTCCAGTGGAAGTCCACACCTACCTCTGCCTGGCGTGGAGAAGAGGTATGCAAGAGATGGTGTCAAGGCTATAGTGTGGAAGAGTGCCTGTGTGTGTGTATGGCTGTGTGAGTGCGTGGTGTGCGTGTACAGGTGTGCACACATGCATACTCATTTCTACCATACCCGCGCGAGAGACTCTCACAGGATAATGGTGATTCTCAGGAGACCAAAACAGTAAATTTCACCAAATTTTCAAAAATATTTCTAGTTAAACCTGAGAAAATAAATAAACATGGTCTCACTGTAAGGAGGTGTTAGTAAGGCCATGGAGCCCCAGGTGGGGAGACCGGCCATGACACCTTGACTGCGTGGACGTTCTGGGTGTAGCCTTGCTGAGCCCGCCCTTATCTCAGCTTGGAACATGGGCAGTGTTTATCACAAAGGAGCACTTAGTTAAGAAATAACCGCATGTTGCTTCTGCTCCTGTCAGCAATCGACAGTCTGTACTCAGCTGATTCCTTTGTAGCGTCCAGCCACAAGCCTCCCCGTTGACCACTTCATACTGAGCAAGTTCCTGTGCGTGAAATTAGAATGTTTAACCAGTTGGCTCTTGCAGCTGCCGATGTATGATATTGCTCATCTGACATAGTCTCCTTAGTTCCCTGACCTCACAAAATAGGTCAGCGTGGGTTTCCACAGCGTGACTGAAGGAACCTTGGAAGAAGACAACAGAGAGATTGCTAACACACTTCTTCCCTTCTTGGTGCCTCCTCTGCCTCTTCATGGCTCTTCTAACAGCATGGGTCTGTTAGACTCACCACTGATGTTGGAGGCTTGGGATCCCCCCTGAGCAGGAGTGAGACTGATTCTGGTGCCACTGAGACCTTGGGTCGCAGCCTCCTGGGGACCGTGGGGCGGGAGGTGCCCACAGGGTCCTGTCTAGAATCTGGAGCAGCCCAACTCCCACATGATCTTCCCATCTGTCCTGTACTGCACCTGCTAGCCCTTGGTTAATGTTGGGAGAATATTCCTTTTTAAAGAATTGTGTCCAAGAGCTAAATGAAAGTTGATTTTAGATGATCAGTTTGTAACTGAAAACAGATTTGCTTCAGTCATAGCATGTTAGGCATGATTCTGTCCCAAGCATGTGGGAAGAATTTTCTGATGTCTTTCCTGGGGTCAGGGAATCAAAAACTTAAAAGCCTTATCTTGGTCGGAGAATCTGGTCAGGGGATCCATCCCTGTGAGTTTGGATTTTGCCCCATGAGTAATGGAACATTATCAGGGGTTTCTAGAAATAGCTGTTATGGCTGCATGGTTTTTCTTATTACAAGAGTAATAAGTGATACATGTTCATTGTAGAAAATACAAGTAAAAATAAAAATAAAAGCAGAAATTTCACTCAGGGTTTATCACTCCTGATGTTTTTTTATGTACTTTACCTCTTGTTCCCATGCACATAATTATTTACAAAATGGTATCATATCGTATATGCTTTTGTGATGACCACAGAGCACCCCATTATGTGCATCTGCCATATTTTATTTATCCATTTTTCTTTTGTTGGATATTTCTAAAGCTTTTAAAGAATGAAGTGATAGGGTCAAATAGGTTTTTAAACCTATTTAGTTTTTAAAACTACCCCAAAGGTTTGTGGAGTGTTACATTAGCTAGATTCGTCTTATTCTTTTCCCTTAAGTAACAGCTGCCCTTTCTCCATCTCCTTTCCTGCTGGGTATTCTTTCATTAAAGTTCTGAGATGAGAAAGTCTAGACTGTCTGGGTTGGGGGAACTGGAGGACAAGCCCGTGGTCTTCTCTGCTGAATTACTAACATTGCCAAGCCCTCTGCTGAATGAAGTAAGAGTTTCACTTATCTTCAGTCTAGACAGACTTGGTTTGAGAAATCCTGCTAAGCAACTGTTTCAGTGATAAAACTAAGATTTGTGGGCACCTGGGTGGCTCAGTCGGTTGGGCGTCTGCGGCTCAGGTCGTGATCTCAGGGTCCTGGGATCGAGCCCTGTGTCGGGCTCTCCGCTCAGCGGCGAGCCTGCTTCTCTCTCTCCCTTCACCTCTCTGCCAGTTCTTGCATTCTCTCTCTCTCTCAAATAAATATAAAATCTTTAAGGGGCACCTGGGTGGCTCAGTGTGTTAAAGCCTCTGCCTTCAGCTCAGGTCATGATCTCAGGATCCTGGGATTGAGCCCTGCATCGGGCTCTCTGCTCAGTGGATAGCCTGCTTCCCCCTCTCTCTCTGCCTGCCTCTCTGCCTACTTGTGATCTCTCTCTCTCTCTGTCAAATAAATAAATAAAATCTTTTAAAAAATAAATATAAAATCTTTAAAATAAATACATAAATAAAATTAAGACTTAGCACTTTTTTCTGCTGATAGAAATAGTTCTTACAAGAGTAAGCCAGAAACTGAGGGGGGAAAATGCCTCTTACCTTCCCCTCTGATTGCTTTGGGATTCACGGTCCGCAGGTTTTATGTTGCCTGGTTCCTGCATGAGAGGCTTACTTTGGTACACATTTGGTTATCCAGGCTGATGTGGGAGGTGGCTGAAGGGCAGAGGGCATCAGAGAGTTCTACCCACAGAGAGCATTGGCTAGCTTACTCCAGAGGCTCCAGCGAGAGGAGCCTCCCTTGTCACCTTCCTAGTCCTGGGGGGTGTTAGGGGGCACATCCACCATCAGGCCCAGGGTAAGGGGGCTTTAAAGGAGGGCCCCTGCCCTTGTAGCATGTGCAGTTTAGCTGACCCCATCTGTCAAGCAGGAACAATTGAGTCCCAGACAGTGTGGCCAAGTGCTACAGGCAGGAAAGTTCCAGGGAAGAAAGACCATGTTGCCCGGGGGGATGTCCCCAGAGAGGCGGGGGTCATTATGGGCCTGGGGGTCCCTTGGGACCCAATGTGACATATTCTGTGTGTGCCTCGCAGACACCTGGAGCAGGGGTACCGGGAAAGGCTGAGCGTCCTGCGGTCTGAGGTGGAGAGGGAACGTGAGCTGTTCTGGGAGCAGACCTGCAAGCAGAGGGCTGTGCTGGAGAAGGACCTGGAGCGCCTGCGGGCCGAGGAGGCCAGCCTCCGGGAGAAGCTGACCCTGGCCCTGAAGGTAGGTAGGGAGCAGTGTTTCCCTAGGTCTTCCTGCCCTGGGTGACAGAAAGGAGGTCGCCTGAGGGTTCATCCTCCCACTCCCCACATTTTCCTAGTCAGGGACTGAATACCTCCTAGTAATCTTAAGTTTACATTTCCATGGTAGGGAAATGCCTGGGATTTCCAACTGAGGAACACTGGCTGCAGCCAGAGATAGCACATTTCTCAGCCAAAGCAGAAGGGTCCTGGCTTTTCCACGAGAGGCATTGGTCCTTCCTTCTCTCTGGTCATGGGGGACCTGTGGGGCTCTTGCTTTCTGCTCTGGCTCAGGGGGACAGTGGTCGGGAGGGTCAGCAGCCACAGCCAGTTTTGCTGCATGCGCCGTCCCCCCACCCCCCGGAGACCAGAGTGTCTGTGGGGTCAGCAAAAAACCAAAAACCAAAACCTAAAGCCTACCCTGCTGGAGTCCTGGGTGTGTAGCCTGAAGCAAATGGGGTTTTCTGGGCTTCGGTGAATGTCCTGCAACCCACAGCCACCCTACATTTGGTTCTATCCAGTGAGGTGTCCCCTGGCCCCATGTCTCCTGGTCCCTCCTGTGCTCCTGCCTTCCTCTCCTAACTCAGAGCCTGCAGATTCTTTCCACATCTGCCTGGTCCCTGTCTCCCTGGGGGAGAAGCTGCATCCTTGCTCGAACTGTGTCCTTCCCCCTCTTCTCACTGGTTTCCTGTGTCTGTGGGCACTGCCTTCCTCCCCCGGGGGACATCTGAGCTGTGAGGGTGCTGTTTCCATTCCCTCATTTAGACAACGGCTCAGAAAAGATTGCCCCCAGCCTTTTCTTGTGTTACTCATGGCCTTCTTGAACATTCAGGGCAGGAGAAGAAGGGGCAGTGGGGAGATCGACAGGCACTGGTGAGGGGCCCTGTGTGGTTGGTCCCCAGCACAGCCTCCACTGCAAGTGCCAAGGCAGTGAGCACCAATCACACTGCATTTGCGGGTTTCTTCCTTGATTGTGAGTGCTGCTGAGAAGAAGTCCCCAACGCAGAGGGGAGACAGGTTGCCCACAGCTCTGTCCTCCACTCCCAAAGCCCGGCAAACTGCTGGTTTGTGTCTTGTAGGAAAACAGTCGATTACAGAAGGAGATTATTGAAGTTGTGGAAAAGCTTTCGGAATCAGAGAAGCTGGTCTTGAAACTGCAGAATGACCTGGAGTTTGTGTTGAAGGACAAGGCAAGTCCTTTTGCTGATTCTGAGTCTCTGGGTCCTGGGTAAAAAGTGTCAGGGACTTGACAAAGAATACATAGGCGAGTGAATTCAGTTGTTTCCTACTACAATTCTGGAATGGAGAGAAAATCAGCAGGACAACTCTCCTTCTGTTTTCTTCCTCTTCGTGCCAGGGCAGGGGTGACACCATGCCTGCTGAACATTTAGTGACAATGCCATCTGCACAGACCCCCATGATGGGTTCTCAGTGGTGAGGGGCACAGAGGAGAGCTCCATGCCCATCATGAGGTGCCCCCCTCTGGCCCTGCCCATCACCTCAAGTAAAGGAGGGGAGGGGAGGTGCTGCACGGGGGTGTCCCAGGCATCTGAAGCAGGAATGCACCACAGGCTCCAGGTGGGAGTAGGACCACCTTCCATGAACTCAGAGCCTCCTTTTGCCTTGAGATCTTTTAAACAAGAGGGAAGAGGAGGAGGAATGGAAGGCTATACCTGGAGATGCTAAGCCTGGTGGGAGGAGCATGAGAGGGCAATAGCACACATTCTACCTGGCCTAAGGTCCTGTCTGTCATTTTCCTGTGTGGGTCTGACTTTTAGCTGGAGCCACAGAGCACAGAGCTCCTGGCCCAGGAGGAGCAGTTTGCGGAGGTCCTAAAAGAGTACGAGCGCAAGTGCCAGGTACGTGCCCCACCCAGCCCCCTTTGCTACCCTGAGCCATCACATTGCCTTTGTCTTGTACTGGGGCCCTTGCTCTTGTCTTTGGTGCATGGAGCCCTCATGCACCCCTACCCCACACCCCTCCCAAGCCCACTTTTCAGCAAGGGTGATGGTGCTGGGGAGAGTACTAAGAGCTTGGCCCTCCAGAGACCTCCTGGTGCCAGAAGGCCATGTAGCCCCCAAGGCTAGAAGCCATGCCTGCTAAGAATGGGGTATGGAACCCATGGGACGGGTGGGTGATGCAGGTCATCAGGGTCTGACTGGTTTAGACCTGGATGGTGGTGTGCAGGCCTTGTCATTCATGGCGGGCCACATTCCTGGCCTCCGCATGAAGGGTAGGCCAGCATGTCTCGGCAGGAGCATCCTTGGATGAGCAGAGCAGGTGGAGCCTCTGATCTCGGCCTGTGTTCTACTGACGGGGCCCCCAAGTCTCATGTTCCATAAGGAGAGGGGACCCAACTTGCCTACGCAGTGCCTATGCTCAGCGCCTCAGGGGCGGGCCAAGGGTGCGAGACTGGTACCAGTTCTGAAGCCCCCCGCAGTGTTTCCAGGGACCATGCAGGTAGCCACCCCTCTGGGGGCCAGCCGCTCAGTTAGAGACTCCACAGAGCAGGCCAGAGGTGATGAACAACGTCAGTGGTACTGAAACATACCACGACCCTGTGACACTCTTAAAATTATCCAGGACCCCAACAGCTAAAACACTCTTGTGTGATCTTAAGGGTCTGCTACCAATTCACTTCTTAATGATTTCCTTCCAAAAGTAAAGTCTGAATTGACTTTGTTCCTGCTGCACGTTGTTTTGGCAACACCAGAGGATAAAGGTGAGCACGCTTGCTATTCTGGAGTGTGACGTGACCTACTGCTTCCTGCCCCGTGCTCTTTCCTCCACTCCCAACCTCGAACAGCAGGGTGCCCTTCTGAAAATCCTGTGTGTGGTCGGGTCTGGCACCCTCCTCCTGGCCCTCCTCCGGGCGTGTGCTGGTTTGGGGTTGGGATCTGTCCCGATGGTTGGTGTGCAGTGACATGTCATGTTTCCTCCCTCCCTTTAAGCTTGTTGCCTTGATTTAGAGCCTGTACCTAACCATCAACTAATACGTTACTTTAGTGCCCTGGATCTTTCCAACAGGCATAAACCCCATCTTTCTCTCACAGGACTCTGTTACTCAAAGAACTGTTACTCATTTCACTTCTGCTTCTTGAAATTTGACTTTTTGAAACATCAGAAATATTGTACATATTAGTGTTAATCTATTTACTTAGAAATTGGTCTTTCCATTCTTTGACTATTTTTGGTTGTTTGAAACTTACATTTAGAGCATTAAAAAACCCTTTTTATTGGAAAATAATTTCTAATATGTGAAGTTACAAAAGTAAAAACAGCGGCAGGGCACTTGGATACCCTTTGCCCATATTCACCTGCTGTTTACATCTTACTCTTTGTGCGCATTGCATATTTGCTTGCTGTGTGCTGTGTGTGGATGTGCATACACGGGGATTTTCTGAACATCTGGGAGGGACTGACATGCACCATGGGGCCACTCTGCCCCTCAGCAGGTCAGTGAGCTTTTCTGACCAGGCTTAGTCCTGCTACCTTGCAGAGGGGTGTGCAGGTGCACCAGAGTTCATTGTTAACGGTTCAGGAGTTTTGCCAGCTTCTTGTTAAACTTTGGAAAGCTTGAAATCAGCTCTGGTGGGAGTTACTTAGACCACAGAAATGCACAAAAGCCAGAAGTCTGGGCTTTTCTTCCTGAAGACCCAGCTTCCCATTCCGCCTAACTGTGGCACACTTAGTAACTTCCTGATTCCCGCTGATACAATACCTTAGCCTGCTGGATGTATTTCCATTTTGTCAGTTAACCTAACCGTGTCCTTTAGAGCCTTTCCCCCTGCAGTACCGGATCGTGGGGAGGGTCAGATGCTGCTTTTAGTTGTCATGAAACATTCCGTTTTTAGGCCATTCAGACTGCTGTAACAAAAACAACACAGGCTGGGGCGCTTAGAAACAAGAGATTCTGTTCCCACAGCTCTCAACCCCAAGTGGTGAGTTACAGACAGAGACCCCAGTGGAGCTGCCTCACTTTATTTGTAGGGAGTCATTAAAACCCAGCCGAACAAGGGAAAGCAGACTCCTTTTATTAGGGCTTGGGATGAATATTTAGAGGGGGATTTCACATTATAATGAGGCAGAGGGAACTGTGGGTCACTTCTGGCATTTTCTGATTCGTCTGTAGTCGGGCCTCTTCAAATGCTGCTTTTTCCTTTCCAGCAGTTTGTTAGTTTGTTTCTAAAAGGTGAGATTGACAGCTAGGCAGAAGACTGGAGGAGTTTAGTTCCTAAAAGGTAAGATGGACAGTTAGGCAGAAGCTTCTGCTAGAAATTTCCTGAGCCCTGGGGAAGTCGGGCCAGCCGGGTGTCTGGTGACAGCCCTTTTCCTGGGACAGACAGAAAGCTGCCTTCAAGGGAGCTCTCTAGGGTCTCTAACACGGGGGCACAGATCCCATTCATGAGGCTCTGCCCTTAGGACCTGATTAAAGGTCTTGCCTTCAAAACCTTCACCTTGGGTGTGAAGATAACCCGGAATTGGGGAGGGGAGAGGGCACATCCAGTCTGCAGCAGTTTCCTACAGCTTTTGTCTCCGACGTGGGTATTTTTAAAGCGATATTTTTAAATATTCGTATTTTGTGTTTTTCTGATATTTCCTCTGGATTAAGTTGAGATTATGTGTTCTCAGTGGGACAGCATAGGCGATGTTAATTTTTGATCACCTGGTCAAGATGTTGTCTGATTTCCCCACTATATCATCACTATTTCTTTTTTTCCTCCCGTGCAACTAATGAGCAGTCAGTAGGGAGACATGTAAAGACCACATAAACATCCTGCTCTTCATCAGAATTTTCCCTGGATTTAGACTCTGCTTCAGTCTTTACCGTGATGGTTGCCCAACGATAATTTCCCAAGCCCAGCACCCACTCCACACCTATCAGTTGACCCTTGGAATTCTCCCGTGAGCCAGAGGAGTCCTGCTTCTCTGCTCTGTTTGCTACTAGAGCATCACTGCCTGTGGGCTGACGGTGTTTTTACATTCATTCTCCGGAGGTGGAGACAACCTTCAGCCTTCCCTGCAGGGCATCACCCAGACTTTCCAAAGTCACTGCTCGGTGTTTCCCTGTGCTTTGTGACCAGGATATTTGTTAGCAAGGAAACCATGCTTTCCCTTGTTGCTGAATCCTCTTCCTACTTAACTATCATTTCAACTTTTTGTCATTTCCTTCAGCTCTCAGGCTCCATTTTCTCGGTGAGGCTGCCTTTGGTTAAAGGGGAGTGTAAAATGTTAATCAAAGTTCTCTGTGGTTTCACATTTCTGCTGTTGCCTTGGGTGGACACTGTAATGGAGGAGAGTGCCCTTGGTCAGAAGCCCCAAATGAGATTTTCCCTCTCTGCATTTCCACACTGTTACCGATGGAATGCTTATGTGTCTGCAAATTCATACGTTGCAGCCTATTCCTGCCGTGCTATGGCGTTAGGAGGTGGGGGGCCTTTGCGAGGTGATTAGGTCATGAGGGTGGAGCCCAGTGAAACGTATTAGTGCTTTATATAAGGGATCCCAGAGAGCTCCTTCATCTGTTCCACCATGTAAGGGAAAGACGGCCGCCTATGAACCAGGAAGCCCTCACTAAATCTGTCAGCACCTTGATCATGGACTCTAACCTCCAAAACTATGAGAACTAAATTTCTGTTCTTTTTTTTTTTTTAATTTTTAAAAAAAAATTTTTTTTTTAAATTTCTGTTCTTGATAAGCCCTGTCTGTGATATTTTGTTATAGCAGCCCAAATGGACTGAGACACCAGCCCCTGACCAATGTCTCCACCATTGCCCATCCCTGGGCGGTTCTTTATCCCTCCCTTATATGTGTGCTTTCTCGGGCCTCACTTGTAGCTCCAGCCAGCCTGCTGGCACCCCCTTCTTCTCCGATGCTTCCCAGTACTGCCACTGAACTCCCACTCTCCCCTCAGACCCGTACTGCAGGATTCCGGCAATGGGCTTGTTGCCTTTCCTGGCTGGTGCAGTTGCACCTTTGGCACCTGTAGACACCCCAAGTAAATGTGAGTCCCTGTGGAAGTAGACAGGTGCCTGGCTCCCCAGCCCCACCAGACACCCCCTGTGTATAGCTGAGGCCCACAGCTGGTGCCCAGGCTGGTGCACGTCACCCTTATCAGTTAGAAGTGGCTACGCTCCCTGCTGTGTCCTCAGAGCAGAGACGTCTGTGCCCAGCTTAGCACCTAAGAGAACCTGCTTTCTGGCACTGTGAATTTCTGGGATGTGTGTGTAATTTCAAAATACCCAATACAAGGTACACGTGTAACTTTAAGTTTTCTGATAGGCACCTTAAAAAATGTAAAAAGAAATAAGTGACAACAATTTTTAATAACGTTTTGTTTAATTCAGTATACCTACAATGTTACCATTAAATCCTTTTCTTGGAATCCCATCTTTGAAATTCGGTGTCGATTTTAGGCTACAGCACACCTCCATTCAGACTCACTGCACCTGAGATGCTTGGTGGCCTATGTGGTGAGTGCTGCCTTCTTAGACATCCCAGGTCTGGAGCAGCAGTGACCACAGGCTATGTCAGGAGCCAGGGGGTGGAGCTCTGCTCCGCACACTTGTCCCAAAGCTCTAACTTTCTGCCCTGCCCTTCCCCCTAAGACAGAACTGCTTCCTCCAAGGGGAAACTTGTATATTTGTCTAGGAGATTCTGAACGAGGTACCATGACCCTATGTGAATCTGTGCTTCTGATAAGATCTGTGCACACTCTGTCCCTTCTCCCGCTGCCTAGAACTGCCAACGAGAAGCTCCTTCTCCAGGGGAGATGCAGTCACAGGCCAGGTGCCCTTCAGGAACAGTTTTGGGAAGATGAGGTTTATTCAATGAGAGCCTCCTGGAGAGAAAACTCAAATAGGATTTAAAAACCAGCGAGGGATGTGGAGCCTTGTGGATGTGCCAGGGGCTGGGCCCCAAGTCCTCTCCATGTGGCCTTGGCTAGCTTGGGCTTCCCCCAGAGGCAATATCCCAAAAGGAGAAGCTGGCTAAAAGCTGCACCCTTGGAAGATGGGGCATCACTCGTGCCATCCCGCAGGCGGGGCAGTCACAGGCCTGCTAGGCTTCCAGGGAAGGAGGACACAGACCCAGACCCAGAGTCATGAGTGGACACGGCAACACACACAGCTGTGGTGTGCTAGCTGTGGGACCGTCTGAGGAAGTGGCTATAAACTCTACCCTTTCTAGCCATTTGAAAATCAGGTGACCAGGTGTGCTTGTTGAGATGTTTCTTTCACGTGTGGACAGAATTACGCTGGTTGCAAATGAGACCCTTCCTCTGAAGCTTTCATGACTCCCCCCCAATCCCCCCACTTCCCCCAATGTGCGTGCTCATCCAAATCCCATCCTTCCTGTTTGGTATGATCATCTTTGTTCTGGGGTCCTTGGTCTGAAGCACCTGATATCCTCTTGGCTCAGTAGCTGTAGAAAGAACCCTTTGCAGATTCAGCAGCAGCAGAGGAAAGAATCCCAGACACATCCGGGACACTGCTATCTCACACCCATGTCACAACATCTCTGGAGTTTCAGCTGTTGATGGTTCTCTGTATTTTCTACATTTCTCCTCAGTTTCCACTCCACTTTTTTTTCTGAGCCCCTCCTGTATATTGAGTGCTCAAAAGTGGTGCAGGGTCCTAGAAGGTTGAGAAGTGGCCCCTGCTTTTGTTTGGCTCACTTGTGCTTAGGAAGCAGGAGTGCTGCTCAAGTGTTGTGTGCTGGCAGTCAGGGCCTGGCACCTGGCTGCTCCATTGGCAGGCGGGCTCCACACGGCTCCGCTCCTCACCATTCCTCAGGCGGCTGCACCAGCTGCAGAGGGTGTCTGGCTCTGCCCCACAGGACCTGCAGGACCGCAACGACGAGCTGCAGGCTGCACTGGAAGGCCTGCGGGCACGGCTGCCCCCGAGCTGGCATGGCCGGCCCCACGTGCCGCCAGAGGAACGGCTGCTCCCCAGACACGGGCCAGCAGGTAGGAGCCCAGTCCTGGGAGGTGATGGGTTGTGTGCTCCTGCTGAGTGAGAGCAGAGGCTGGTGGCAGTGGGTGTCTATCTTCCCCCCACTGCACGAACTTCCCCCTGGTCCGGGGGGACTCTGCAGGAGCGGGGGGCCAGCTGTCCAGGCTATCAGGTTTCCGAGGGATCATGTGCCTTTTGGACCGCCATACATAGCCCAACGCCAGGGACAGTACCCAGAAGCTCCCCACCAAGGGAAGTGGAGGAGGGTAAGGGTTTTACAATTTGGGTAGAATGATGAAGGTTAGGATGACCTGGTAGTGACCTCACGACAGGCATGTCCTAGTGGGCCTTTTCGGTCGTGGGGAGGATCCAGAGAGATGCCCTGGGGTGAGCGTTCGGCATGGGTCGGACATAGTCATCTAGGGAAGGGAGGAGAGGTGAGGCTGGGAGCGAGCAGGGTGGTGGTCTCCCAGCCCCTCTCAGAGCATGATGTCTGGTCTTGGGTCTGTGACAGCTCTCAAAGACGGAAGGTAAATGTGTGAAATGTGTCCGGGACTCCTGATATTCACAGAGGCCTCGTGTGGACCGCAGCAGACAGGGCTGACATTTACTCCCCAAATGGTGTGGAAAGGGTTGAGGGGGGGTGCAGCTGTGGCACCCCAAAAGGGCCGGCTCCTCCCGCCTGTGCACAGCGCTGATGCCGAAGGAGTTACTTGACAAAGACCAGAGCGTCACGCTCCTTAACTCTTCAGCCTGTGAGGTTTGGGACAAGTTCCAAGCACCAAGAGGCCCAGTGCCTGGTGTTTAAGTGTTACTGGCTCCTTCTAGAGACCAGAATTGGGGGGCAGGGTTCAGATGCCACAGCTATCCTTCAGGTTTCCATGGTCCTTCTGGAGGACAGGGTGGGTTTGGCTGATTGCCACCTTTCTGGGCAGTTGCATGGGGTGGGCACTATGCAAATTCTCATGCTGCGTGTGGTTCCATGCACACCACTGCTGGTGGGGGGCCTGTGGGGACCACTGGGACTGCCCTGCCCCCAGCCATCTGGCTGCCTCCACTAACCACATGCCATGGCAGAGGCAGCCCCTCAGAGAGCGTCTTGTTCTCATCTGCAGCCCTGAGAGGATTCAGAGCTCCCATTTTGTCCTAAAGCTGTTTACAGGAAAAAGGGGGCACCTGGGTGGCTCAGTTGGTTAAAACTTGATTTTGGCTCAGGTCATGATCTCAGGGTCATGAGATCAAGCCCTGCGTTAGGCTCTGCACTTAGCACAGAGTCTGCTTGAGATTCTTTCCCTCTTCCTCCACCCCTCCTCCTGCACATGGTGTCTCTCTCCCCTGCAAATAAAATAAGTAAGATCTTTTAAAAAATAGAATAAAGTTTGTACCTAAGAGCGCCAACATGGGAATCAAGTGGGGCTTTCTGTGCACTGGGTCCAGCTCCCTCCGTCCCTTAAGGGGACCCCCCCTCACAGCATCTTCTTTAGTGGGGTCTGATGACTTCCAAGACCTGCAGTCCTGACTGCCTTCAGCTGGGAGGTGTTGGGGTACAGCCAGCACGCTGGACAGTACCACATCCCCAGATTAGTGTTACACATGGCCAGGTGGGCAGCCTGGCCACAGGGAAGGAGTGTGGGATGCACAGAGCATGGGACGCTTGTCCAGAGCTACCAACCAGATCCCAGGGAGCAGCAGAGCTAGGGACCCGTACCTTGGGTGGTCCTTGTCCAGAAGACCTTGGACTGTGGCACCAGAAGGCAGCCCCAGCCTCTGTGTCATCACTGACACCCCCCCCACCAGGGCCCTTTCTCTTCCCCTTTGCCCCCTGCCACCCTCTATCTGAACACAAAAGTTCCGTCAGCCCCTTCAAAGGAGGGCTCTGCTGTGACAGGGGAGTTTCAATCGAAGGGCTGTGTGGATCATGGCAGGCCGTGCCATCACTGCTTCCAGCTGGAGCCACTTCTGCCAGGAGCCCGTTCACCTGGGCCTACTTGGCCAGAACCAGGTGGCAGATCGGGCTTACAGGGCAGGGGCTGCTTTATTTCCCAAGGCGCTTATCCTGACTTCTCTCTGCCCCACGGCACTCACTCTATCATTTTTTTTCATGACAGATTGTTAAGGGGCGTGTCATCTCCCTTCACTTTCCCAGCCCTGGGCCAGCACAAAACCTGAGCAGTGGCCAAAACTCACATTCTGAGTTAGCCCTTTGGCTTGTGTTATGCCCAGACTTTTAGATCCCCAAAGACCACCAGGGAGCCGAGTCCGATGCAAGAGCAAAGAGCCTTTATTCGAGCTAGCTCGGGCTCAGCTTCACCACCCCTACCGGCGGAGCGGCGTGAAGGAGAACAAAGAGCCCCTGGTTTCAGAAGGTGCAGCAGTTTTGTAGGGGTTTTCGGCCGATAAGATTGTAACATACATGTAGAAAGTTGTAAGGTGATATTAGGCCATACGCAGGGGGCCAGTTGAGTGTCTTTTTACCCTACATGGTGCATGGGGTCGGTGGGTTCTGCATTCCTTATTGCCTGACTTAACTAACTCAAAGGCGGGGGTCGGCGGGTGCAGCACAAAATGGAGTTAGTCTGGCTCTGCTCTTTCAGCATGTTACTCAGTAGCACCAGGAGTGCCTGGTGCCCCAGGGGGTGCTTGTGGTTCCACAGGTGCCTCGCAGCATGAGCTAGGACATCTGACATTGTCAGTGAAGAAAATCCTTGGGAGCAAGGCGGGTCGTTCATGTCCCCTTTCCTGTGATCTGCCAGAACTTTGACTCATGAGTATTTATTATGCCCAACATATTTGTTGAAAACCCATGTTATTATCATGTAATAGTAAGTAACATAAAGCCTCCAAGAAAAGGGCATAGCCAGAATAAAAAGCTTGAAGAAATAAGGCTCCTAGTGCCTCGTCGTAAAGCACTGACTGACTGCCACAGGTCACACTCATTGCCTGGTGTTATGCTCGGATCTTTAGATCCCCAAAGACCACCAGGGAGCCGAGTCCGATGCAAAAGCAAAAGAGCCTTTATTCGAGCTAGCTGGAGCTCATCCTCCCACACTCACCGACGCAGTCGTGTTGTGGAGAAAGAGAGTGAGTCGCAGAAGGCGCAGCGGTTTTATAGGGGCCAGGGGCCAATGAGCTGGTAACAAGCACTCAGTGGCCAATAAGATTGTAACACACACAGGCCATACGCAGATGGCCAATTGAATTACGATTCTCCCTAAAGTAGCTGTCTGAACCAGCCTATCACTCTGGTCAGCATTGGCGCGCGAGTTTGACAGGCTAAAGGTGGGGCTAAAGGCGGGGTTTACAGTCTTTGGCCGTTAGGGGTTCCGTATTCCTTAATGGAGTTAGCCTTGCTCTGCTCTTTCACCTGGTCTTCCCAGTTCCTCTGTGTGCCTGGCATCATCGGGGAACAGAATTCAGGGGGCAGTAAACATACCATGCACAGCATCTTTTAGGGATTCCAAAGGCCTGATAGATCTTGCAGGGAGCCTCCTGCTTGTATCTTTGAGTCATGTGTGTTTTGGCAAAGACTCGGAATGCTGATTTCTAAAGAGCTGCTTCCTTGAGAACTCAGTATAGTATATTGCTTGTGGAAACCCACAAGGGTCGGCTCTCTCTGCCAGCACCACATTCCTCTTTAAAAAAGGGCCCATGAAGGGTTGTGCGTGGTCGGGGGCATGGTGGAAGAAGACTGAGCTGAATACTCAGTGCCGGCCAAATGTTGGATTGGAGAGCTGGGAACGGCCCACGGCATCCTCAGCAGGATGGAAATGGGAATGTCTCCTTGTTTGCAGGCATCATCTCATTTGTTGGTGATTCCATTCCAGTGAGTTTAGAAATGGAGATGATGATGGAGCAGGTGAAGGAACACTGCCAAGACCTCAAGATCCAGCTGGAGACCAAGGTCAGGGGGAGTGAGGGTGGCCACAGGGACACAGAGGAGACTCGTGCTGCACGCTGGAAAGCTTCACTCATGTGTGCATGTTTCCACGTGCACAGGTGTGCCCTAGATCCTATGTCCCTTAGGAAGCCCTCTCAGGGGGACAGGAGATTGTGGGGAAATGTAAATAAAATGAACATTCTGCCTCACACCTTCTTTGAAAGGAGGCAGGAGAAGAGGAATAACCAGTAAAAGGAGGGAATAGGGTTGTATGTACCCGAGTGTCGCAGGGGTCACACTGAGGCCAGACCTCCCTGCCCACTCTGCCATCAGGGAATCACAGCTCCCGTCTGTGTTCTAAGCTGATGTGACTCTGGGCTTGCCCTTTGTCGGGTACTGCATGGCCTTGTGGCCAGGACCCTGGCTGAGTCTGTCTTCTTAGATAACTTGTGCTCTGCTCCGTTAGCAGATCGGTAGTGGGGTTTTGTTAAGCGACATGTCCACAACTTGCTTCCACGATTTGTTAGCAGATGTAAGAGAAGCAGGAAGGTGGGATTGCCTGTTCTGTTCTTGTGCCTCTGGACTCCCTGGATGCATTAGCTGGAAATTCCTGCAGTAGCCGTGCCCTGGGGGCCAGAGGATATTCAGAGCCACGCACTGGTCTCAGGAAGGCTTCCCAGCTCTCTCAGTTGTCCCACCATCTGCCCTCTGGGTGGCCTGGCCAGGTGCCTGGCCCAACGTGATCCCATCCTCTGTTCCCCACCTGCTGGACCTGTCTCCTGGGGCCCTTGTGAAGGTGATGGGAAACAACAGAAGCCCGAGGCCACACTGTGCCCTCCACTGTCCTTAGCGCTGTTCTTTCCTTTCACGGGCCTGTGTACTTCTTTGGGTCTGGGCCACCATTCTTTGGGTGTTGTGCCTAGGTGTTGGGTTGTCCAGTAAGTCATTTTCGGGACTCCTGATCGGTGCTGCTCCCATTTCTCTTTTCAGGTCAATTCCTACGAAACGGAAATGGAAGTGATGAGAAGGGACTTCACGAAGGAGAGGGAGGAGATGCAGCAGGCCTTCAGGCTTGAGGTCCACGTGCTAGAGTGCCGGAGGGCTGACCTGGAGGTGCTGCTCAGGAAGTCTCAGGAGCTCATCCAAGGCCTGCAGGACCAGCTCCAGCAGGTAGCCCTCGGCCCTCTGCCTGAGAGGGCAGGCTTGGGGCAGTGCTGCATGCAGGCGCTGTCTGGCCCGGCTGGGCGGCTGGCCCAAGAGCAGGACCCACTGGAGCAGGACCAGCACCAGAGGCATCAGAACGAGCTGCAGCGAGTCAGGTCAGGCGCTGCATCCTTTCGGGATCTTATGTGTAATGGTTCTTGCCAAGAACCCAGATTTGAAATTGCATGAGGCAACCTGCTCAGAATCATAGTGCCTTCTAATGGGGTCCTTTTTCTGAGGGCAGGTAGGTGAGCATTGAAAGAACAGGTCAGGGGCGCCTGGGTGGCTCAGTCAGTTAAGTGTTAGACTCTTAGTTTCAGCTCAGGTCATGATCTCAGGTAGGCAGGATTGAGCCCCTTGTCAGGCTCCATGCTTGGTGCTGTCTGCTTGAGATTCCCTTTCTTCCTCTTTCTTTTTCCCTTTCCGCACTCACACGCACTCCTCTCTCCCCCTCTCTAAATAATAAATAAATAAAAGAAAAGAAAAAGAAAGAACAGGTCATCAGGTAAGGATCATCCCTTCCTATTAAAAATATGTGTTAAGTAAAGATGGGATCAGGAAGGAGACAAACCATAAGAGACTCCTAAACTCACGAAACAAACTGAGGGTGGCTGGGGGGTAGGGGCGGGTACGGATAGGGTGGCTGGGTTATGGACATTGGGGAGGGTATGTGCTATGGTGAGTGCTGTGAAATGTGTAAGCCTGATGATTCACAGACATGTACCCTGAGGTGAATAATACATTATATATTAATAAAAAAAATATGTGTTAACTAAAGCCTAGGAGTTAAAATTCCTTGTAGAATTTTGCCTCACACTTGCAAAGGGCAGTATGTTCTTCCTTTAGTATCTCGTTCTAATTTTCTAGGACGTGGTATTATAGCACATGAGCAGATGGATGAAAGGTCTAAAACCCCTAAAACAATGGGAAAGACAAGTAATTTGGGTTGGTAAGGTTCTTGGAAAGGCCAAAAGTTACGAGGAAAGGAGAGGAAAGGTTTATTTGGAAAACTGGAATATGGCATTTTGTGTCCAACAGTGTCATAGTTAAATGAGAATTACCATTCCTTGGTAATTCCAATTCCTTGGTAATACCAATTCCAAGGAATTGTCCATTCCTTGTCGAGTGGGTGTGACTGGGAGGGGATGACCATGCCCAGCATATGTTGACCCAGGGCTGAGTGGATGGCTCACAGTGGAGGGGCCCACCATGGAGGGGTTCCCCACGGAGGGGCTGTGTAGGGCTCGGTGGGGTTCGGTGTTGGAGCTGACTGCATGTGGCCTCAGTCACCGCCTGCTTGCAGGATGTCGACAGCCTTTATGTAGAGATCATGCCCTCCAACGTGGGTGGGGTTCACTCTCCCCTTTGGCTCAGTGATTGGAGGTAGCCCAAGTACGTCAGATGTGCTGTGAAAGAACCAGACTGCCTCCAAAGTCTGTGGGTGCTCCTTCCTCCCTGTACTCCAGATGACACCAGTGGAAAGGCCCCAGGCCCTCGGGGGCTGATGGGAACTGTCACTCTCCTACACGATGATAAAGGTCATTTTTAAGTCATGTGCTTCCTCTGAGCTTTAAGTTATTTTCTCTTAAACCCCAGAGCTGTGTGAAAAGGGACTTGACCCAAGTTCCTCTACACCCCACTGGCAGCAGATGGGCCCGTGCAGGATAGCCCCTTCCACCAGCCTGCGCCATCCATCTGGAGGACCTGCTTGCTGCTCACAGTCCCTCCCTGGGCTGGAGCTAGAGACACATCTGGCCACGTGTCTTGTTCTTAGGTCGGCGCCAGCCAGGAACAGAGAACATGTCCTTAGTGCCCTCACCTCGGCTGGGACTCCATTCTGCCAGGGCTGTGAAGGCCTGGTGCCCAGCAACTTAAACCGAATTTTCGAGGGTAGCTTTAACTATAGGCGAGATTCACACATCTCACTAGAGTTTTAGACCAGCACTGTCCTTGGTACTTCCTGTGATGGGTGACACATCCTGGGTCTTCTCTGTCCTTGATGGCAGCCACCAAGCCACATGTGGCTACTGAGCCCTGGACATGTGGCCTGCATGACTCAGGTACTGAGTTTTTATCCTATTTACTTATAATCAACTTACACTTGAACAGTCATACATATGAATGGTTTCGTGTCAGCTTCTGTATGTAGAACCCAACCCCACTGAGGGCAGATCCTCTAATAGGCCCTCCACGGAGGGTCCCAGAGCATGGATGGAGCACTGGGGTGCATGGGGGGTGAGGGGACAGAGCAGGCCAGGCAGAGGAGATCCACGTCCAGGACAAGAGGAGCCTGTGAGGAGGCCTTTCCAACCCGGGAGTGGGACTCGGCCTGGAGCTGTGCCCAGAGCACCTGTGACATGCTCCGTTTCTGTAGGAAAGAGGCTGAAGTTGTGCGGAACTATGAGCTCTCAAGGATGAAAGTCCAGCAGGCTGCCCACTGTAAGCTCTTAGTGCTGCAGCCTCGGCAAGAGAAGGAAGAGGTGCTACTGAGCCCCCTGCTGCAAGTCCACGAGGTAACAGAGCAGCGTGACCAGGAGAAGGAGCGGACGCACCTGCGCTGGGGGAGTCAGCCGCTGAAGCTGTAGGAGCTGGTAGGCAGGGAACAGGCGGAGTTTTGCAAGTCCTCCGCTCTGGAGCAGGAGAGGCTAGAGCTCACCTGGAGGAAGCAAGTGGGAAGGCTTGTATGGGAAACAGACATGCTGTGGGCTTGCTTGAGGGATGGGCCAGCAGTGGCAGGTCGTGAGCAGGAGGGGACAGGTGGCCTCACGCCCCTCTGTGCAGGCAGGAGGGGGCAGCCCCTGGCCTGGCTGGAACGTGGTGATGGGCGTGGCCGTGGGCAAACCAGGGGCAGGGATGTGCCAGGCCGGCTCCTGTGCCGTGTGGATGCTGGGCAGAGCCCAGCCCTGGCCCCTGCCCTGGACCACGGAGGGCCCTTGGAGAGCCTTGGCTTCAGAGAGGATGGTTAGCGTGTGCTTGTTGCTGAAGAGGTGGCTTCTGCCCCCCCTGAGAGCAGAAGTGGGCCACAGGTGCCCCCACGTGGGGTGGACAGGAGAGCGGTTCTGGAGGAGCTAGGGTCTCCTTCTGGTGGCTCAGCTGGTCTGAGCCAGACTGAAGCCCAGGAGCAGCTCTGGGGAACAGAAGGAGATGCCTCACCAGCTCAGCCCCCATCCTTGGGCGGAGGAGAGACAGAGGTGGCTGGCCATTCCGGAGCAAGCTGGGCACCTGAGTGGGGGGCTGGCCCCCACAGGGAGCCAAGGGCAGGCCGTGGAGGAGCAGGGCCGGCACGGGGATAGCACCCTGGAGCAGGGGCTGCAGCACAGCAGGGATACCTCGCTCTCCCAGCCCCACCTCACTGGCCCCCAGGTGGCCGGGCAGGAGCAGCTCGAGGCCCTGCGGGAGGAAGAAGCCAACACGGCCCTGGAGAGAGAGAAGGACGACATGAAAACCAAACTTCTGCAGCTGGAAGATGTTGTCCGGGCTCTTGAGAAAGAAGCAGATTCGAGAGAGAACAACAGGTTTGGTTTCTACCCATTTGTAGAATGTCAGGCTACACTCTCTAACCTCTCCCCTTCCGCTCCACTGCGTGGGCCTTGTCACAGCTGCTCACGGGGATTATGTAACCCTTGTGCCTGCGCAGGGGTCATAAGCCTGGCCCTGACCCCGGGCATCCCACAGGTCACCATGTGCCCAGTGAGTGCATGAGGGCAGAGCGGGCCTTTCTGGGCAGCTCCGCTGGTCTTAGTTTCCCCTGCTCTTGTCCTTAGGAAGTTCTTACTGGTCTCACAAGGACAAAGACAGGCTGCCTGGAGCCCCGCTTCAGTTCTGGGTCGCCTGAGCCCTCTTCTGGCTGACTGAACAGGACCCACTACTTTGCCCCACCAACATATGTGCCAGGCACTGTCCTTGAACTGCAAGCTCCTGAGCTTTGTGAGTGGAGCAGCAGACGAGACCATCCAGCCCAGGCACCTCCTGGGAGGCTGGGGCTGGGGCATGAGTGCCCAGGGGCGTTCAGGATGCTGCTGCAGTTGATGCCTTCAGGGGAAGCCTTCAGCTGGGGAGATGGCCTGGAGATGTTAGTCTGTGGGCCAAGTTCAGAGAGTGCATCCAAGCCCTCCTTTCCAGGGTTCCCTGCGGGACTTAGGCTGGCACGTGCTTTCCCAGAAGCCCGGAATTCTAGAGACTCGGCTTCTCCAGATGCTGCAGCACATGGCCTTAGATGTTTTTCTGGCTTCTCCAGAGATGGAAGGCTGCCCTGGGAGATGTTACGGGTACTGGCACACCAGGCACAGTGGTGTGATATGGTCCGTGCTCTGCATGCAGTGTCATTTGGTCCCATGACCCCTGCGCAGCGCACCTGTGTGGGGCCCACTTCCATGGGTAGAAAAAAGATTATGTGGAATTGACATGAAACCAAAAGGAAGAAATGTCAAGCCACCACCCAGCTTGAGACAAAACATTAGCATAGCTAGAAGCCTCCTAGGCATAAGGCCTCCTCACCTCCCAGAGATGCCATTACTTGTTGTCCCTGCCTCTTATGTGGATGTCTCTAAACCACAGAGCACCTTGTTGGTGGTGGCCTGTCTTCTCAATTTCGTCACCCATGGAGTGCAGAGGGTGCCGTCCCCCAGAGAGCATGGAGCATGAAATGAATGTAGAACATGCACTTACTATCCTGGGTGCTCCACAGCAAGTCCCTGACACCCAGAGGCTGGTCTTGGGCCCTGCAGACACACCATGGGCACCTGTTCTGGGCACGAGTCTGGCGGGCCCCAGGCACATGTGCAGAAGCAACCCAGCACCTTGAGCCTGTTGACCCCACAACTAAAGTCACAGTTGGTAGTCTCAGGAGGGTCTTCACTCCTTGACGGTGTTGATGGGGCATCTTCTACGTGGGGGCACAGCCAGGGATCACAGCAGGGTGCACAATAGGTTTACGGCCTTCAGGCTGAGGGGGAGGTGCCGTGCTTCCTGTGTGTCTCCGTGTCAGGGAGAAACGTGCGGCTGTGTTTCAAATGTGAGGAAACTTAAAGGCCGTGCTGCCGAGACCGTGTACATTTTCCAGGAACATGTGCACAAATGGTGAAAGCCTAAGGAAATACGTGGAAATGACCAGCCCAAATTCAAGCTGGTAGTTTTCTGGGAGGTGAGGTGTTCAGGTCTGGGAAGGCAGGGGAGGACCTGGGGCGGGAGCAGGCTTTGCCCAGGGTAGAGGGCTTTGGGGAAAAAGGAGATGACTGTGCAGGAGGGAGTGTGGATGGGAGCCAGCTCTTGTGGGCATGGGGAGGGCTTGTGGGAGGCAGGGTCCTGGGGCCCTGAGCCGGGCAGCTGTGGAAATGTGTTCTCGGTTAACCAGGGAAAGAAGAGCGGATTGCAGGGGTTGTGGGGTGGGTGTGTAGAAGGAGGTGGGTGGAGGGCAGGGGGAGGTGGCTACTGCAGCTGTCCAAGCAAGAAGTGACAGTTGCTGGGGACCAGAGTGATAACATCAGAGGTGCAGGAAGTCGACTGGCAGGAGTGGAGGCCAAGTTGATGGGTTATAGGAGGATGGGATTTTCACAGGGAGGTTGGAAGTGAGCCACAGAGCAGTAAGAGGACTCCCCGGAAATGCCAGTGACCAAGAAGTGGGGAGGGCAGCATTCAGTTACACTGAGGAGCCTGTGGTGTCTCCTGTGGAGTGAGGTAGATGGAGAGTTGAGAAAGGAGCCCCCCAGAGGAAGGGGAAACCAAGGAGCTATGTCTTTTGAGGAAGAATGCTGGAAGGAGAGAGGAACACTTGTCTCCAGGGCCCTTGAGAGGCTAGTTCACACAAGACTTGCAGCCTGAAGGAGTCTACTGTGCTCAGCAACATGTAGGCACCCCCTGAGCCCATTGGCATCCCTCACCTGCTTTGTCCTCACGAAGTCTATCCATAGTACCAGCCAGTGGACCACAACTCCCAGTGTATAGGCCTTGTGGAAATACATGGGACCATCTTCCAAACCCACACCAGAGCCAGTGTTGGTGGGATAGAGATGAGCACAGCTGCCTTCCAAACCCACACCAGCTGTAGGCCCCTTGGCTGGGCAGAGCTCAGACCTGCAGGATCTTAAAGGCCTTGGTGAAGATTTGGGTCTTCATCAAGGAGAAAGCAAAGTGCAGAGAGTGACACAAGCAGATTTGGACTGTGACAGAATCTCTGCCAGTAGCTTAGAGAACGGAAGTGGTCTGAAGTCCCACGTGGCTGAATTCATCCATGGTCACCTCTCCTATTGCTGTTTTGCTCTATACACAGTTGCACACACAGCCTTTTTAAATTCTTTCTGAATCATTGGAGATAATTACAGACATTATGACACTTTGCTGCTAAATATTTCAACATGTTATTTTGTAAGAACAAGGATGTTGTCGTGCATATCCACGGTATTGTTAGCACATGTAGGAAATTTAATTCGAATGCACTGCTATTTTTAATTTGCACTCCACTTCCAGATTTTGCCAATTGTTTCAGTATGTTCTTTGTAGATTGTCCACCTACCCCAGATCTAATCAAGGATCATGGTGTGCATTTAGTTATCATTTCTCTTTAATATCCTTTAAAAGCATATCAGTCTTTTTAAATTAGTTTTTCTGTCAATGGATATTGACTTTTTTTTTAATCATGGCAAAGTACACATAATGTAAAATTGACCATTTTAACCACATAATTTAGTGGCATTAAACCTGCACTACGTATAACCATCACCACTTTCTACTTCCAAAACTTTCTCATCATTCCACGCAGAAACTCTGTATTTATTAAATGATAATCATTGCTAGTATTTTGTGAGGATTTTAGCATCAGTATTGGTCTGTAGTTTTCCTGTAAGAGTTTGAGAAAGATTAGCATTTTCTTCTTTAAATGTTTGGTTGGGTGGCTCAGTCGGTTGAGCCAACTCTTGGTTTCAGCTCAGGTCATAATCCCAAGGTCATGGGATCGAGCCCCACATTGGGTCCACACTCAGTGGGGTGTCTGCTTAAGACTCTCTCTCCCTCTCCTGTCCCCTCCCCATGCTCACAGGTGTGCATGTGTGCACAATCACTCTCTCTCTCCCTGTGTATGTAAAATAAATCTTTAAAAAAAAAATAAAAATAAAGTAAATGTTTGGTAGAATTCACCAGGGAAGCCATATGCTCCTGGGCTTTTCTTTGTTAGGAGCTGTTTGATTAACTCATTCAATCTCCTTACTAGTCACATGTCTGATCAGATTTTTTATTTCTTCATGAATCAGTTTTGGTAGATTATGTGTTCCAAGAATTTGGACATTGCCATTTTTTGAAGAATCAAGACCAGGTGTTTTGCAGAATGACCCTCAATTTGGATGTCTGATTTTCCCCTTGATTAGATTCCTTCTGTATCTCATGCCTTCTTTATAGGACCATTTTCTTTCTTTCTGATGTGTAGCCTTTAGAAGTTCCTTTAGTGAAGCTCCCTTTGGAATAAATTTCCTCAGTTTTTGTTTATCTGAAAATGTCTTAAAATTTTCTTCATTTTTGAAAGTGTTTCTAGGAATAAAAATCTAGATTAAAGGGCTGTTCTCTGCCTTTTGAACATATTCAGTATTTTCAAGATTCCACTGTTGGGGTGCCTGGGTGGCTCAGTCAGTTAAGTGACTCTTGGTTTTGGCTCAGGTCATGATCTCAGGGTCCTGGGTTAGAACACCGTGTCTGGATGGGGATTCTCTCTCTCCCTTTGCCCCTCCCTCCACTCACAAGCATGGTCTCCCTCTCAAATAAATCTTTAAAAAAGGAAAGATTCCACTGTTGACATTGGGTAGTCTACTCTGTCTAGTTGTTGCTCTGTATGTGTATTATTTCCTACTGCTGCTGTAACTAATTACCACTATTACTAAGTTAGTGGCTTAAAACAACACAATTTATGATTTTATAGTTTTGGAGCTTAGAAGTCTGAAATGGTTATGGCCGGACTAAGATTAGGATGTTGGCAGGGTTGCCTTCCTTTCTGGTGGCTCTAGAAGAGAATCACTGTTCTCGTGTTTTCCAGCCTTTATGGGATGCTTGCATTCTTTGTCTCTGGTCCCCTTCCATTGTTAAAGCCAGTGATGACTGGTCAGGTCCATCTGACGTCACATCACTCTGACACCCATGCTCCTCCCTCCTTCTTCCACATTTCTGGACGCTGTGATTACATTGGCCCCACCGGGGATAATCCAGGAGCTAAGCTGCAGTTCATTCATATGGTTCGTTGCTGTGGACTGTTCTGTTGTGTAAATGTACCACAGTTTACTCGTTCACTCGTGGATGGGCATGTGAATAGTGTTTAGTTATGGTCATCACAAATAGTACTGCTAAGAAAGTTCTTATCCTTGTCTTTTGGAGCATTTATGTTGGGATGTACATCAGAATGGAATTGTCAGGTCATAGGGCATAAGTGTGGTTTTCTTTCTACTCATCCTGCTTAGAAAAACATTGTATCCATTGAATTTGTGTCTAATTGTACCCATTTTAAAACATTGCTTCTTCTCTCACTCAACAATTTAGATGGTATGTTGTCAGATCTTTTCACTTGTCCTCCATTTCTTCCCTCCCATGTCTTTTATCTTCTTTTCTCTCTTGTCACATTCTGGGTACTTTTTTTCCTATCTCTGTGTTCCAGGTCAGTAATTCTTCCTTCAGCTCTGCCGAAATCTCCCATTTGACTTATTCAGTGAGGTTCTATTTTGACATTGCCTGTTTTTTTTCTATTTCCAAAAGCCCATTTTTGTCCTCTTTGGTTTGTTCATTTTTGATAGTTTCTTGTTGCCTTTTAATTTTTTTTATTTCCATTTTTTATTATGTAAACATTTTACAATTTTGTCCTTAGTTTGTGTCTGACAATTCCAATATCTGAAGTTCCTATGGGATCTAATCTGCTGTTTTGCTTCTGCTATCCCTCAGAGGTGGCTTTCTAATATGTATGTTGTGGTGATCTTTGATTGTGAACTCATGTTTACATGATGTTAATCTCTGGGAATCTCCAGAACTGTGGTAGAGGATGCTTTCTGAAGAAAGGGCGGATATTGCTTTTGCTGAGAATTGGGAGCCTGCTAATCTGGGACCACTTTAACTTCCTCTAGGGCACTGGCTTAATGTAGGCATCCACGGTGTGGTTTTTCCACGCTGCTGATGGCAGTGCTGACATAGGCATTGGCCTCACGGTAACCCTATCTTTGTGTGGCTCAATGCTCACAGCTGGGGTTTCATCTTCAAGATTTTTGTTTTATTAGGGGGCGCTTGGAGGTTTCCATTACCTTCTGTGAGGACAATAATCCCTTTGTATGATCAGCCTCACATAGCTCTAGTTGCTTGGTGTGGTGAGGGGGGATGGGATGGGACAACCATCAGCCTATCTGAGGTCCAGGAAGCTGGGAGTGGAAACCCCCCCACCCCAACACACACAGCTGCCCTGAATCAATTTGTTTTCCAACCTGGAGCCAAAGTGGCAGTTTCCAAACACAGACCTCATTTGCTTCACTCCTCTGTTTGAAACCATTTGCTGCTTTAAAAATTCCAAAGACTTCCCTTTCTCTATGTTTCTCTCTAGTTGCTCATGTGATAAAATAAAGTTATATTTATGCGTATGAAGGAGACACACTCGGTATTATAAGCATATTACATTCAATAAACATAACAAGACCATGTGGCTTTGAGTATTTTTAGATCGAAAAAATTAGAAGCTAATGCCAGATGGGGACCTACGGGGGGGGGAACAAATGTCAGATGCATCTATTAAGAATAAATTTCTGTGTGTGGGGGGAAGGGGTGCTTGAGTGCCTCAGTTGGTTAAGTGTCTGCCTTCATTCAGCTCAGGTCATGATCTCAGGGTCCTGGGATCAAGCCCTGTGTCGGGCTCTGTGCTCAGTGGGGAGTCTGTTTCTCCCTCTCCCCCACCCCTTGCTTGTGCACGCTCTCTCTCGCAAATAAATAAAATCTTAAAAAAAAAAAAAAAAAAAGAATAAATTTCTCAGGCAGCAAATATGGGTTTTAGGCTGCCTCATTTGTGATCTTTACTGGTAAATTGCTTATCTGTCATATGTCAGTGGTGTTACCCAAGTGGAGATCTCTAAGTTATTAGAAAGCAAAGGTGGCTCCAGGCAGACTTGGTTCATGTAGTAACTACTCATGCTTGCTTTTTCCCATTGAGGGATCCACCTTGCACCATGTGGGCATCTCCCCAGTTTTCTCTTCCCTGGCGCTGACCTCAGAGTATATGATGTGGGTAGCTCTCACTAAAGAGGAAAATGTGTTTTGGTCTTCTGATTCCTCATGTTCCTTAGCTCCAATGCTAGAGTTCTATGGTGGGGGATGAATATCCTTGCAGCAACCTGAGGACCCACAGCCAGCATTGTGCATTGATACCAACCACGAGCACACTCATTTTAGTTAGTGGTTGTAAGATGTGGTAACAGGTCAACTGTACCATGAAGTAAACAGAACGGAGGTGCCAAATACATTAATGAGTTGTTGGTTGTGTGACTGTTTTAGAAGCTAAAGCTGAAAGCTTTATTTTCTGTAGCTTGTTGCTTGGAAGATGTAAACCATAGCAGGTCAGCAGTGCATAAAGGAAAAGGAACAGTGTGCTCTGTGCCATCCAGGGATGATGCAGGGTCCACCATGACTTCCACCTGCAAGACCATACTCATGTGAACTACAAATGGCGGCCAGCTCCTGGAGTCCCCACACTTAACGCTTGTTTTCAATTTTTCATGCAGAATAGAGTTGGATAGGCTTTCTAAAGAAAATGCGTTGTTGAAAAATGAGCTGGGAAGAATTCAGCAAGAGCTTGAAGCTGCAGAAAGGACAAATGATGCCCAGAGGTAAAGGGCCCTGACTCCATGGTTCTGCCTGGACTCCAGTCTGCAACACGCTTTGCCCTTTGTACAATGAGCTTGGAAGGTGTTGCTGGGGGAAGTGGGAAGTGTTCGGGCAACTGGGTGGCTCAGCCCGTTGAGTGTCTGCCTGTGTGTGGAAGGGGAGTGGCTTTCTGCTTTCACTGCCGTAGTCTGATCCAAGGACAGTTTGACTTTTTTTTTTTTCCAACTATGAAGTTAAAGATTATTAAAATACAGCATCCAGAGCAGGCGGTTCACAAGTGATTGCTATTAGATTATAGCAATTCTGAAATCTAAAAGTTTTTTCCCCTTTAGGAACCATTGTTTCCCTGGATGCCTGGGTGGCTCAGTTGATTAAGCATCTGCCTTCATCTCAGGTCATGGTCCCAGGAGCCCAGGATCGAGCCCCGAGTTGAGTTGGGCTCCCTGCTCAGCACGGAGTCTGCTTCTCCCTCTCCCTCTGCCCGTCCCCCTGCTAGTGCTCATACTCTATCTCAAATAAATAAATAACATCTTAAAAAGAAAGAAAGAAAGAAAGAAACCATTGTTTCCCTCATTTGCTGCCAGGAAGTTTTACATTTACAAGAGACACCAGCAGATACTGTTTTAGTCCTGTTTATGCCACTGGGTGTGAACAGTCACGTTTTGCTAATGAGATGTTACTTTGTGTGATGGAGAGATGCCATGGAGGTTCTTACCGTGTTCCTGCGGTCCTGGCAGTGTCCCTCTGGTTCCCAGGGTCGGGGTCCCGACTGGGTGGGCAGCAGCAGTGGTGGAGAACAGTGGCAGGATGGTGGCTCGGGGGTCCAGGAGCAGGCGTGAGAGTCTGTTCTGCGGCTGCGATCCCCGGGCCCCCTCTGTTCCGGGGGCGATGACAGGGACAAAAGAACCTGGCTGTTCGGTGACACTGTACCTTTTGCTTCTTCAACAGGAAGGAAATTGAGGTTTTAAAGAGAGACCAGGAAAAGAGCTGCTCTGAAGTGGAAGAACTCAACAAACAGGTCAGGTGTTGACACTCGCATGACACTAACAACACTCTCCTCCTTTTCTCATTACTTTGAAGTAATTTCAGACTTACAAAAAGGAAGGACAGAACTTTTTTCTGAAAGATCTGAGAGTGAGTTGCCAGCCCATCGCCCCGAAGTCAGGACGTTAACATGGGTGCAGAAGTGCCACCCGAGTCCCCACCTCCCTGAGCTTTGCCAGCTGTCCCCTCACCTTCAGAATCACGGGGCTCCCTTGGTCAGTCCTTGGTTTTTAGGACCAGGGCACTTTTGGAGATTACAAGCAGTTCTTTTGTAGGAAGGTCCTCAGTTTGGTTTGTGTGATGTTCCCTAAAGGGATGATTTGTCCCACTCCTAGTGAGGTCAGCTTTGATTCCTGGTTGGGTGGTGTTGGCTGGGCTTCTCCACAATAAGCTTACTTTTCCCTTTGTAATTGGTGAGTGTTGTATGGATAGATGCTTTGATGTTATGTAAATACCCTGTTCCCCATCAAATTCTCATCCCCTTATTTTAGCATCCTTTATTTCTTGCTGTTTCTTTCTAGCCAGTTGGTAACTAATCTCTTGGTAACTAATCTTATTGATATTCTAATATACGGAAGAGCTTTCTTTTCTGTTGGCTTGTTTATTCATTCCATCATCATGTTACTATCCTAGGTTCCTGTTTAATTCAATGTGTTATAAAACATTACCATCAGTATTTATTTTTGTGTTCAGATTGTCCCAGATTTGGCCAATGAGAGTCCCTTACAGTGGTTTCTGGGTCCTCCAGACAGATCCTGATCATTTTTTGAGCACTTCCTTACTTTCTGGTACCCCCAGATATTCTAGGTTCATCTAATACTTCCCCTGCCTCAGCCTGTAATCAGCTACTTCCCACAAGGAGCCCCTGGTCCCCATTACTGTAGAATGGTGTTTGGAGACCAAGACCTGGGCACCAGGAGCACCCGCTCCTCCTGGGGTGTTGCTACTTCCAGGCACAGTTAATGGCTAGAACTAAGGAGTGCGTGCGTTCTTATATACATACACGCTCACATGCATATGGTTTCATGAGTATTTATTTATATATATCTTTCTGCTGAAAATCATGAATTCAAACCCCATATATGCAATTCCCACCTAACATCATAGGGATGATCCCTTTCCATATTTGTAAATCCTATCTCCAGCAGTGAGAAACCTGGTTTCTATTTTTGAAGATCTACTTACTATTGATTAATCTCCCCTTAACCCACGCATAAACGCCCTTCCCAGTCTGTTTCAGCACTAACCCCACACTGGTCCTCTCTTTGCCCTTATACACAGATGCCTTTCATACTTGGTCTCAATTGCTGGCTTTTGGATAAATAAATAAATAAATAAATAAATAAGTATTTATTTATTTATTTGAGATAGAGATTGAGAGAGAGAACGAAAGAGTGGCGCACGAGCAGGGGTGAAGGGCAGAGGGAGAAGCAGACTCTCTGCTGAGCAGGGAGCCTGACGCAGGACTCCATCTCAGGACCCCAGGATCATGACCTAAGCCATAGGAAGAGGCTTAACTGACTGAGCCATCCAGGTGCCCTTCTGGATGAATGATTAAGGAGGAAGCACACAAGCTGGGATGTATCATTCTTGGGTTTTTTAATTCTTTCTTTAACTGATATTGTTACTGATATTTGCCGACTCATGTAGTTGTAAGAAATATAAAGAAATCCTTCACTTTGACCAGTTCCCCCCAATGGTAATTTTTTTTTAAAGTTTTTATTTAAATTTCACTTAACATGCAGTATAATACTAGTTTCAGGTGCACATACAGTAATTCAACACTTGATACATCGCCCAGTGCCCATCATGACAAGTGCACTCCTTAATTCCCATCACCTGTTTTATCCATCCTCCATCCATCCTTCCACCCACCTCCCCTCTGGTAGCCATCAATTTGTTCTCTGTAGTTGAGAGTTAGCTTCTAGGTTTGCCTCTCTGTCTTTTTTTCCCTATGCTCATTTGTTTTGTTTCTGAAATTCCACATATGAGTGAAATCATATGGTATTTGTCTTTCTCTATTTCGCTTAGCATTATGCACTGTGGCTCCATCCATGTCACTGCTGATGGCAAGATTTCATTCTTTTTTATGACCAAGTAATATTTTATTGTGTGTGTGTGGTGTGTGTGTGTATGTGTGTATCCCACATCTTCTTTATCCATTCATCAGGCGATGTATACTTGAGCTATTTCCATAATGTAGCTATTGTAGATAATGCTGCTATAAACATTGGGGTTATATATATGCCTTTCTATTAGTATTTTTGTATTCTGTGAGTAAATACCTAGTAGTATGACTGCTGGATTATAGGGTAGTTCTATTTTTGACTTTCTGAGAAACTGCTATACTGTTTTCAACAGTGGCCCCACTGTTTGCATTCCCACCAACAGTGCATGAGGGTTTCCCTTTCTCCACATCTTCACCAACACTTGTTGTTTCTTGTGTTGTTGATTTTAGCCATTCTGAAAGACGTGAAGTGATATCTTGTAGTTTTGATTTGTATTTCCCTGATGATGAGTGATCTTTCCATGTGTCTGTTGGTCATCCTGATGTCTTCTTTAGAAAAATGTGTATTTGTGTGGTCTGCCCATTTTTAAATTGGATTAGTTGGTTTTTGGGCATTGAGTTTTATAAGTTTTTTTTTTTTTTAAGATTTTATTTATTTATTTGACAGAGAGAGAGATCACGAGTAGGCAGAGGCAGGCAGAGAGAGTGGGAAGCAGACTCCCCGCCGAGTGGCGAGCCCAATGTGGGGCTCGATCCCAGCACCCTGAGATCATGACCTGAGCCGAAGGCAGAGGCTTTAACCCACTGAGCCACCCAGGCACCCCGAGTTTTATAAGTTTTTTATATATTTTGGATACTAACCTTTTATCAGATATGTGATTTGCAAATATTTTATCCCATTCCGTAGGCTGCTTTTTAGTTTTGTTGATTGTTTCCTTTACTGTGTGGAAGCTTTTTATTTTGATGTAGTCCCAGTAGTTTATTTTTGATTCTGTTTCCCTTGCCTCAGAAGACCTATCTATAAAGAAGTTGCTATGGCCAGTGTCAGAGACATTACTGCCTATGCTGTCTTCTAGAATTTTTATGGTTTCAGGTCTCACATGTAGGTCTTTCATCCATTTTGAGTATAATTTCGTGTGTAGTGAAAGAAAGTGGTCTAGTTTTGTTCTTTTGCATGTTGCTGTGCAGTTTTCCCAATACTATTTGCTAAAGAGACTTTTTCCTTATTGAATATTCTTTCCTGCTTTGTTGAAGATTAATTGACCATATAGTTGTGGGTTTATTTCTGGGTTTTCTGTTCCATTGATCTGTGTGTCTATTTTTGTGCCCGTACCACACTGTTTTCATTACTACAGGCTTGTAATATAACTTGTAGTCTTGAATTGTGATGTTTTCACCTTTTCTTTTTTAAGGTTGCTTTGGCTAGTCAAGGTTTTTTGTGGTTCCATACAAATTTAAGGATTGCTTGTTCTCGTTTTGTGAAAAATGCTGTTGGTATTTTGATGGGGATGGCATTAAATGTGTAAACTATTTTGGGTAGTATGGACATTTTGACAATATTTGTTCTTCCGATCCATGAGCATGGAATGTCTTTCCATTCTTTCATGTCATCTTCAGTTTTTTTCATCAGTATTTTACAGTTTTCAGAGTACAGGTCTTTCACTACGTTGGTTAGGTTTATTCCTAGGTATCTTACTGTTTCTGGTGTAATTATAAATGGGATTGATTCCTTAAGGTCTCTTTCTGCTCCTTCATAATTGATGTATAGAAATGCAACAGATTTCTGTATGTTGATTTTGTATCCTGCAACTTTCCTGAATTCATTTATCAGTTCTAGCAGCTTTTTGGTGGAGTCTTTCGGGTTTTCTATATATAGTATCATGTCATCTACAATAGGGGAAGTTTTACCTCTTCCTTGTCTATATAGATGTTTTTTATTTCTTTTCCTTGTCTGATTACTATGGCCAGGACTTCCACTACTGTGTTGAATAAAAGTGGTGAGAGTGGACATCCCTGTCTTGTTCCTGACCTGAGAAAAACTGAGAGCTTTTCCCTCACTGAGGATGATGCTAGCTGTGGCTTTTTCATCTATGGCCTTTATTATGTTTCCTCTAAACCTACTTTGTTGAGGGTTTTTAATCATGAATCGATGTTGTACTTCGTCAAATGCTTTTTCTGCATCTATTGGAATAATCATATGGTTCTTATCCTTTCTTTTATTAATGTGATGTATTATGTTGATTGATTTGCAAATTTTGAACAACCCTTGCAACCCAGGAATAAATCCCATTTGATTGTGATGAATGACTTTTGCTATTGTTGGATTCAGTTTGCTAGTATTTCGTTGAGGATTTTTGCATCTGTGTTCATCAGAAAACAGGCCTACAATTCTCTTTTTTGGTGGTGTCTTTATCTGGTTTTGGTATCAGGGTAAAACGGGCCTCATAGAATGAATTTGGAAGTTTTCCTTCGTTTTTTACTTTTTGGAATAGTTTGAGAAGAATGGGTATTAACTCTAATTTGTATGTTTGGTAGAATTTGCCTATGAATCCATCTGGTCCTGGACTTTTGTTTGGTGGGAGATTTTTGATTACTGATTCAATTTATTTGCCCTTATCAATCTGTTCAAATTTTCTGTTTCTTCCTGTTTCAGTTTTGGTAGTTTATATGTTTCTAGGAATTTATCCATTTTTTTCTGAGCTGTCCAATTTGTTGGCATAGAGTTTTTCATAGTAGACTCTCATAATTGTATTTCTGTGGTGTTAGTTGTTATTTCTCTTCTCTCATTTGTGATTTATTTGCATCCTTTCTCTTTTCTTTTTGATAAGTCTAGCCAGGAATTTATAAGTTTTATTAAGTTTTCAAAGAACCAGCTGCTGGTATCATTGGTCTGTTCTACTGGGGTTTTTTGTTTGTTTAGCTTCTATATCATTTATTTTTGCTCTTATCTTTATTATTTCCTTCCTTCTACTGGTTTTGGGTTTTGTTTCTTCTTTTTCTAGCTCCTTTAGGCATGAGGTTAGGTTGTGTGTTTGAGATTTGTCTTACTTCTTGAGGTAAGCCTGTCTTGCTATAAACTTCCCTTTTAGGACTGCTTTTGCTGCTTCCCAGAGGTTTTGGATCCCCCCGTGGTAACACTTCATAAAACCATAGTATAGTATTAGTTCACTAGGGCTGCCATACAAAATGCCACAGACTGAGTGGCTTACACAACAGAAATTTATTTCCTTACAATTCTCAAGGTTAGAGGTCCAAGGTCAAGGGTCGCCAGGTTAAATTCATGAAGCCTCTCTTATAGATGGCCATCTTCTTCCTGTGTCCTCACATGCCTTCCCTCTTGCACATCTGTGTTCTAATCTCTTCTTAATAGGACACTATCAGATTAGATTAGAGCCCACTTGTAGGACCTCATTTAGTGTTAATCACCTATTTAAAGACTATCTCTAAATGCAGTCACATTCTGAGGTATTGGGAGTTTGAACTTCAACATATGACTTTTGGGTCAACAGAAATCAGCCTATAACAAATATCATAACCAATCTATTAACATTGATACAATCCATGGGTCTTACTTAGATTTCCCCAGTTTTACTTGTGTACTCATTTGTGTGTGTATGTGTGTGTGTGGGTTTGTGTGTGTGTATGTGTCTGCGTGTAGGTCTGTATGTGTATGTGTGTATATGTGTCCATGTGTTTGTATAGGTGTGTGTGTGGTATATGTGTATTGAGTTCTATACAATTTCATCGCTGTGTGGGTTCATGCATCCACCACCATGGTCAAGATATCGAACAGTTCCGGGGCACCTGGGGGACTCAGTTGGGTTAATTGTCTGCCTTTGGCTCAGGTCATGATCCCAGGGTCCTGGAATGGAGACCCCCATCGGGCTCTCTGCTCAGCAGGGAGCCTGCTTCTCCCTCTCCCTCTCCCTCTGCCTTTCCCCTGCCCATGTTCTCTCAATCTCTCTCAAATAAATAAAATCTTAAAAAAAAAAAGAGAGAGAGAGAGAGAAAGAGAGATATGGAACAGTTCCAGCTCCTTAAGCATCCTTCATGCCTCTCTAACCCTTCCTGCCTACCCACCCTGGCCCCTGACCCCGGACATCCACTCTTCTGTCCTTCATTTCTAAAACTGTCGTTTCAAAATGTTATATTAAAAAAATCATACAGAATGTACCCTTTGGGACTGACCCTTCTCACACGTTATACTTGCCTGGAGACTCATCTAAGTATTGTGTGAACGGTAGTTAGCTTCTTTTTATTATTGAATATTGTTCTGTGTGATGATGTCCCACAGTTTATTTTAACGCTCACCTTTTAAGGGACAGCTAGGCTGATTCCAGTTCTGGCCTATCACAAATAAAGCTGCTCTGAACATTCCTATGCAGTTTTTTTTTAATGAATATAAGTTTTCATTTCACCAGGATAAATGCTCAAGAGTGCAAATACTGAGTTGTATGGTAGTTACATGTTTAGTTTTGTAAGAAACTGCCTGTTATCCAGAGTGGCTGTAACAGTTTACATTCCCACCAGCGATCTATGCTTGATCCAGTTTCCTCACATCCTTGCCAGCATTTGGTGGTATCACTCTTATTTTAGCCACTCTGATTGGTGATGTGTGCTAAGACGGAAAGGCTGGAGGGGTTGGTGTTGGTTAACCTCTGGTATAGTAATTTCTCTTGAGGGCACGAGGGGGAACAGAACCCTCCGAGTGTCCTTCAGAATGGCTTCAGCTGCTGTAACAAAGTGCAGTAGGGTGAGGGACTTCACGGAAATGTATTGTCTTGTAGTTCTGGAGGCCAGAGTCCAGAATGAGGTACTAGCTGCCTTGGTTCCTGGTGAGAGCCCTTTTCCTGACCTGCAGACAGCTGCCTTCTCACTGTGTCCTCACATGGCCCTTCCTCTGCAGGGTCACACAGAGGGAGAGAGACAGTGCTCTGCTTCTTAAAAGGTCATAGTCCTGTCGTATAAGTCCTACCCATATAAGCTCATTTCACCTTAATTACCTCCTGAAAGCCTAACCTCCAAATACAGTCACATTGGGGTTTGAGGGCTTCAATGTAGGAATTTGGAGGGGACACAGTTCAGTCCATAGCAGTTACTTTACCCCTACTTCCTAGAAGCCTGAGAGGATTTTCTCTGATGTTAAGGGCAAGAACCTGGTACGGCTCAGGAAAGTTGGGGGTTCCCCTGAGACCATGACTTTTTAACTCTCAAGCCAGCCAGGCACAGCCTCCAGCATTCGTCCTTACACTGACCACTCCCCTTCCTGTTTCAGGTTCCAGTGTCTGCTCCTGGTAAGCTGTGAACCCTTAGCCTGTCTCTCCAGTTTTCAGGGCGTCAGTTTGCCCTGTGACCACAGTTCTCTAAGGTTTTGAAGAGAAGTTGTTGATTTCAGTTTATGCCTTTTTCTTATTGGGGAGATGGAGCTCTTTACACGTCAGACCAGAGACCAGAACTAGTATGTTTTTAATTTGAGTTTCTGTATGTTTGCTGTTAGGACATAGAAATACAATGGATTTCCATGTGCCAATCCCACCACCTTGCTGAACTCACTCGTTATTTCTCGAGGTGGGGGTGGGGGGGAGTTGCCATGTGCGCCGTCCTGCGCCGTCCCTAAGGTCAGTCCCAAGGCTCTTCTCTCCCAGTGCTGCATCTGCCTGCACGTGGCCACTGAGTGGTTCTGCCGTGGGGACTGCCTCAGACCACTGCTGAGCGGGTGGCTTGTCTGGGCTCCCAGCTCTGGGTGTTTGTGTCCACGGTGAGAGCATGGTGGCCTTGCTTAGGCCTTCTCCATCAGGAGGGTAATTCCTGGGTTGACTTAAGATGAAAAGTTTAGCTGCATTTGCCTGCAGACCAACTTCCTGTGAAACAACCCATCTGGGGCTTTCCCGGGCCTCCTGTCCCCTTTTGAGCTTATTTCTAGGACACGCTTGTAAATGGATTCTAGGTATCCATTTGTTTTCCTTCCCTCAGCTTTTTAGTATAAAAAGCTTTAAACACACAGAACAGTTGACATAATATACACCGATCAGCCCCATACTACAACCTTAATTTGACAGTTGTTAATAATACCGTAAGTACTTTAGTTACTTGTTTATACCAGTCTTCGTATCTCTCTGTTTGGTGTGTGTGTGTGTTTTCAAGCCATGTGAAAGTAAGAGAGTGAGACTCTGCTTCTAAGGGAAAAGAAATTATGGTAATTATTGAACACTATCCAATATTCCAACCATATTTACATTTCTCTAATTATTCAAAAATGTCTTCTATGGTAAATTTTTTGGAACTAGGATACAGTTGAGGGTGACACATTGAACCATCAATGCCGTTCTAGTGGCAGAGAACAGCCGCTTGATCGCGCTCACAGAACCTGTAGGTCAGGCTTCAGATGGGGCGCAGGACAGATGGCCCGCCTCTGCTCCGCATCATGGGGGCTGGGAAGATTGGACGACTGGGGTGACCCAGAGGCTGGGGCTGGAATCATGTGCGGGCTCCTCCCTGTGGGGCTCGGCTCCTGGAGGGAGTGTCACAAGGGGGCACCAGGAGGACCGCACGGCAGGCACAAGGCTTCTGACCTCAGAAATCACTCCATATCACCCTCGCCCAGACCCCACAAGGGAGGGACACAGGTTCCTCTGGGTGGGGAGTGTCCAGGTCACCCTGCAGAAGGGGATGTGGGGGGGAGATGCCGTTGAGGCCGTATTTGGAAAGGCCGGCCTGCCTCGATGTGTTTAGTCTCTTTAACCTGGAACACCTGTTTCACCCCCACAAGGCTGTCTCTTTGAAGAGACCTGGCAGGTGTCTCGTAGGCCGTCCCACATTCTGGATCTGATAGTGTCGTTCAGTCTGCTCCTGTGTTCCTTATACTTCCTATAAATTGGAAACTAGGCCTAAAGGCATGATCGGATTCACAGTAAGCCCGTGTAGCACAGACATCCATTTGTTTTAAAATGTGACCAGATGACTGCTAGCATCTCGTTTTGTCTTCTGCAATAAAACCCAGATGAGTGCAAGTTAGAAATGAGGTGATGACACAGACATGGAGAGACAGAGGGTGCCCTGCACTCCCAGTAGGACACCCTGCGGGGCACATGCCCGAGCCTCGTCACGGGGAGCATCCGGCAGACCCCAAGTGAGGAAGTGTTAAAGGGGCAGGGCGGGGAGGGACTGCATTTGTCAAAATTTTCAGTGTCATACAAGACAAAGGCCACAGAACTTTCCCAAATTCAAGGAAGCTAAAACAGCCTGCCCGATAAAGGCACTGCCTGAGGGGAGGGAGGGGCATAACTGGGCCAGTTGACAAAACTGGGAGGCGGGTGGTATGATTCATGTTCTGAAGCCAGACCTGCATGACAGCCATGTGAGAACACACTCACCTCCTTAGGAAACACATAATGCAGGGTGTGTGTGTGTGGTTACACATGAGCGTGCACGTACCTGCAGAGTGTGTCCACCGCAAAGCACACCGGGGATGCTGCCAGCCGGTGAGCCTGGCTGAAGGGCGCACAGATATTCTCTGTCATAGCCCTGCCCCTGTTGTAGAGGTTTGAAATTATTTCCAAACAAAGACTAAATATTTAAGGTAAACAAGAAAACTAACTGAAGCCAGATTCCATTTCTGGCTGATGATAAAATCAAGGCTGTCCTCAGAACAAGATGAATGTGTATCAGTACTGAAAAACAAATTTAATTTTCATGATAAAATATAATAAACACAAGGGAATTACCTACCAGACATAATGGCCGTGAGCTTATGATGTGTTGAAAACACCTTTTTACCCTCAGTTCTGAGATTTTAAGGACAGGACGAGGCAACAGTCTCTGTGCAGAGAAGAGAGGGAGCAGTGGTCACCAGAAAAATGTGTAGACTCCCTCAGCATGAATGATCCAAGTTGCAACAACTTCAGGGTTCCCTCATGTGCTCCTCAGATACATAATAATAATAACAGGGCTGCTGGCGCAGCCGCAGGGGGAGTGGTGCGTGTGCGTTGGAAAGCGCTGGAAAGTGGTTCCAGGGATGCCGCTCTGCCCACACCCGCGGCTGCTGGCGCTTGGCCTTGATGGCCTCAAGAACCGACTGCTGTGGGAAAAGCCGATCAGCAGCCATGCGGTTTCTATGAAGATGCAACAAATAGTTGAAAGTAACGGGCATTTCCGTGGCGAGCGGTGGTAGGGGCAGTGTTGTAGCTGCTGTTTCTGCTCCCCGAGCCCTTGCTTGTCCCCCAGCGGGCATCTGTTGCGTGTCCACCAGCTGCTGGCCAGCGGATCCTGAGAAAAAGCAGAATATACAATTTAATCACCCCTGCACCCTGCCGAAAGCTGTGTTTATGCCTTTAATGACAAAGATCAGAGGGGACTCTGAGGGGCTTCATATACTTCAATTGGGTGTTTTCGTCAAATCGCTTAAAATAATAATTGGAAATAACCATGAAAAATGAGAAAAATATGAAAGGTCTTGAGAGCAGTGGTTAGTGTGTTCATGATGTAACCACCTCTGATGGTCCAGATGTGTCTCACTGCCTCTGGAGTGTGGAGCAGGCTTTCTCCTCCGTGGCACTGTAGCTATCTGGGGCCGGAACAGTCCTGCACTGGAGGGTGCTGAGCGCCTCGCCCGTGAGATGCAGTAGCCAGCCCCTCCCCAGCTGTGATAACCAGCAGTATCTCCAGACATGGCCAGATGTTCCTCGGGAAACAAAGTCGTTCTGGTCGGGAGCCACTGGAGTGATCTGAATTGACCTTCTGGTTTAAGAAAAAAATAACCTTGTCCTCTGCATTTTAACCCATTTTGCTCCAGAGTCAGAAATGCAAAGATGAAGCATGCCAACTCAATCACAAGGTCCTTCAGCTGGGAGAGGAGGCCTCTACCCACCAGGCCCAGAATGAGAAGAACTGCATCACCATTCAGCTGTTAACACAGAGACTGGAGAAGGTGGGGCAGCGGGAGGAGCTGCAGGTGAGTATTCTAAAACATCAGGAACAGCCTTAAAATGCCTGGAGATAGACTCACCCCTCAGTTAAAGAGAGAGAATTAATAAGTACGCGCCCTGGAAAATTTGTTGACTTCAGCAGCTTTTGCAAATCCTCAATATCTAGAAAAAGCAGAAAGGAATTAAATCCTGATGCTAGGAGAGTAAATTGGTAGACCTCTCAGGAGGACATTTGGGCAAAACATACATCAAGAATGTCGGTATGCTCTGACTTTATGGGAATTTTATCTGATCATCATGGAAAGACTTAGTTGGAAGTATTTTCATTGCTGTGGTATTTCTAATAGCAAGACAATTGGAATCAGCTTGAATCATTAATAATACTGAATGAGTCAGTAAATTCTGGTGCAGCCATTAAAAATCATGATTCAAATAACATTTCATGTCATGGGGAAGCGCTCACGATATAATGAGGAAAGCATAGCATACGATGCTATACTAGTCTTATGGCTAGAAATGCATGTTTGGAGGAAGGGCTGAGATCACAACAGTGTCAGGTGTTCCTCAGGCTTTTGGGATGATGGGCGATTTAAATTTTGTCATCTTTGTTTTTCTGTACATTTCTGAAGTTTCTACATCAAACATGTATCAATGCTGAGATATTTCTTATATTTGTGGAATTGATTTTTTAAAAACAGGGTGAGCACATCCAAAAACTTGAACTTGAACTCAAACACATGAATCAGGAATGTCAGAGCCTGAGACTGTCACAGTCACAGCTGAGAGAAACCCTTGAAGAGAGTCAAGACCGGGTGGGTGTGCATGATGGCTAGTGGCTGGGTCTCAGCCAGAAGAAAGTCAACACGGTTTAGCACTGACAGAGCCTGGCCAGGACTGGTCTGGCCCAGAGAGGTCATTAGGCTGGCCTGAGGTTATACAGCTGGTTGGCGCTTACAGTCCCAGGACTGAAGTTGGGCCTTGTCCAGGCTCGGTTGAGCAATCTGTGGGCACAGCTGTCTATGCAAGGGAGGGAGGCCGGTAGACCGTGCTCTTGGGTGTGCCATCTGCAAATCAGAAGAGCGAAGGAGAGTGACAGGTAGTTTCTGAGGTAGGGGGGTTGGCATCAGATCCAAGAACACAGGGCGGAGCAGTCCTGGTGGTTAGCAAGCTTGGTGCCCCTGTCTGACACTCACACAGGCTTCTGTGTGCACAGAAGCCCTGACATTGCACACACGTGTGGGTGTTGAGCTCCCGCCTCCTGTCTCCTCTCCTGCTGCAGTGTTTATCCAGGGTGCCAGGTTCTCAAGGTGCAGAGATAGGGAGGTGGAGAGCTTGTAGTCTCAGACAAGTAAATGAGAGCAGGACGAGCCAAGCAAGGACCTTGATAGTGTGAGGTGCAGGGACACAAGAGAGGGGAGCTGGTTCTTCCTGGAGGAGCAGGAGAGAATATGGCGGGTGTGTGACTGCGGGAGGTGCCCTGAGGGCCCATGTGGACTTAGATGCGGGGTGCGCTTAGAGGGCTGGGGGCTGCAGGAAGGAAAGAGGGGCCATGGGAGAAGCCTCCCCAGCACGGTGTGGGAAGGGTCTCTAACCCACTGGCCTAAGGCCCAGGACCATCCTCCCTTGAGTGTAGCACCTGCATACCTCCCTCACTGAGCTTCTTTACCGCTCCCCAACTGGCCCCTGGCCCTATAACTGGACTTGGTTGTGGGCCCCCCCACCACATACCCAGGCCTTATGACGCGCTTTTGGGGGCTCGTGGGCTCTCAGCCTTCCCACTGCAAACAAGCACTGCCCCAGAGGTGCTTCTGAGCATTCAGGGGATCCCTTCTCTTTCTTTAAGTCTGAAAGGAACCTTGAGAGATTGCCTTGAGCAGTTTGAGCCCTGGGGGGCTAGGAGTCAGCCATTGTCACAGGAAGAAGACACCTTACTTAGGAAGTCCTTCTGTGATATAAGCTGGTTTCCCCTTCTTTGTGATCTAGAAGAGGACCCCCAAAACTGCATTGTTGAAAGTTCCCATGAGGGAAGTAAGGGGAGCCTACAGGGTACTTAAGGAGCCTCGGGTCAGGCTGTGGTAAGGGCGGGCGCGGAACCACGCGGGAGGGAGGCAGGGTTGGCACTGGCACCCTTGTGGTGTTCTGAGGAGGAGGGCCCAGAGGGAGAGAGAGCAGCTTGGACAGGTGTAAGCAGGGGAGCAGCTCAGGGGAGGGCATTAGAGGGATTGGCCGAGGGACTTTGCGCAGCTCAGAGTGGGGGTGGGGGAGCAGAATGCTGCATGTGCCACGCGTCGCTGGGAATCCCCACCTTGGCTTGGTTCTGACTTGCAGCATATCGAGCCACCCACCCCCAAACTTGGCAGCTTGTAGCACTGTTTACCATTCTCCTTCATGGTTTGTGGGCTCGCTGGTGCACCTGGGCTGTTCTCACTTGATGTGTTGGGGGGACCATGCAGTCCAGTGGGGTTGGGGTGGGTGTCATCTGAAGGCACAGCTGGATCAGCTGTTTGTGAGCCCTTGGCTCGCAGGGCTGGTGTGTGGGGTTGGCTCGTGCCTGGGGGCCCAGTACACCTGGCATCTCGGGGCCATGGGGTTCTCTGAGTGTAGCAGCAGTGAAGCTCAATAGGAGAGGTGACCGGGGCCCTCAGAGGAACAAACAGAGCTGCCAGGCTCCTTAGGACTGTGCCGTGGCATTCCAGAACATTACTCCCCCCACATTGTGTTGGTCCAGCTTGGACTCAGGGGGAGGGCACAGAGCCCACCTCTCCATGAGTGAGGACACAATCCTCACTGAGACAAAGAGGGCAGAGCCCCCATCCCTCAAGGGGTGGGAAGAGCAGCCTACGAGCTCAGGGGGGCAGAGCTGATGGCTGAGGCAGTTCACTGCCATGACCCAGCTCCCAGAACACAACGACCCTCATTTCCTGGCTGTGGGTGGCCCCAGTGCTCTCTGGAGACATCTTCCCCTTGTTATGTGTTAGTGGAGGTGCGGCCTCCAGAGCTGGTCCCGGTTCCAGCTAGAGTCTCACTTCTACCAGGAGGGAGATGAAGGGCTCAGGAAGCAGTCAGCAGGGGCAGGGTTGGCGGGTGTTACGGGCTGCTTGCCCGGCACAGAGAGCCACAGGCTAGGGCCACAGACACAGAGACCTCATGCCGGGCCAGATGGTGGCCTTCCCGCAGGAGCTTATCCCCGGCAGCGGGGGTCTAGAGCGGAGGGGTGGCTGTAGTGGGTGGCAGTGAGGGGCATGGGGACAGAGTGTTTTAAGAAAGAGCGGCATCGGTGTTGGGGAGTGCTGTTGGAGAGCAAGAGCACCTTTGGGATGGGTGGGCACTCTGACGTGCTGTCAGGAGGGCCTGGTCTGGGGCTCGGCTTCTGGCCGGATTGCTGTCTGGAGCATGAAAGCCTGGGGGAGGCTCCGTTTGAAGGGGTGTGTTTTCGAACTGGTTCTCCCCTCTCTGTCCCTCTCTCTCAGGGTTCCCGAAGGACCCAATTCCACCACTACGTAGGGGGCTCCCCAGACACAACACACAATTCTCAGACACCAGAAGGGCGTCGGAGAATTCGATTCTGTTATGACACTCTCTGCCCGGAGACAGCATCAGACCCCACAGGTGAAGGGTTTAATCCTACAAGACCGCCCCCGCAGCCCCTCCTCAGAGGCCAGCCCCAGGCCCAGGCTCCTGACTTGTGCTCTTGACCAGCCAGCTACAGATTGGAGGTTTCAACCACCTCCTCCTGAGGTTTCACTAATTAGCTAGCGTGGCTCACAGAACTCAGGGAGACACTTAACACTCACCAGTTCATTGAGGATATGATAAAAGAAACAAATCGATAGCCAGAGGAAGAGATATGTAGGGCAAGGTCCCAAACATCTGTCCTCATGGAGCTTGAGCCCTGCCTGGTGGCACATGGGAGTATTCTGATTCCCCAAGTATGGAAGATCTTCAGAAAGGGACCAGATGGCCGTCCTCTTGGGTTTTTCTGGAGGCTTCATTACACAGTTGTGATTGACCAAGTCATTCATTGGCCATTGGCCATTTCAACCTCCAGTCCCCCTTCCCTCCAGGGAGATGGGGTGGCAAGGAATAAAAATTCTAACCCTAATCCTGTGGTTGGCCCTCCTGGCAGCCAGCCTCCTGCTGTTGGGTGTGGGCCAAAATTAACCATCATTAATAACAGGACACCTATTTCAACTCTGTGCCTCTGAAGCATTTTCAGGATCCGTGGATGAAAACCAGGTATCTCTGAGAAATGTATTTTGGTCATCTGATCTTTAAATCATTATAGTGCACTCTCCCAAAATAGCTGTTCTGGAAACTGTCTATGGGGGTGGGGGGGGTTCCTCCAGGATGACCGGTGTCCTAAGAATAGCCACATATTACAGTGATGACATGGACCCCCGAGATGGCTCCTCAGAGACGCAGGGGGATGCAGTGACCTGAGGCCTGCAGCCTCGCTCTTGCCCTTGAGTTGCCATAGCCGGCACCCTCCCCATCTCTCTGACCCCACCTCAGACTTTCTCTAAGTATGACCCTTGACAGAGCCACTTCCCTCTCCCATCTGTGGGGCCTCACCAGTGTGTGAGAGCTGACATGGCCAGTTAGGGTGCCAAAGAATTCTAGGTGGGTATTCTAGGTGAAGCCTCCAGCATCAGAGTGATTTAAATGGTGTTTAATAAAAGGGTTGGCCACGTTACTCACAGTGCAATAATAATGACCCTGCACAACTCCAGTGAAATCTTGCCACCCTCTGTGGTTGGGGAGCTGGGTGCTGGAGTGGTTCTGCACTGGCTGGCAGGGTTCCTTTGGCCTTTGTCGCGTGCTCCATTGCCCTCTGTGGCCCTGGCCTTGACTGTCTCAGGAGTGTGAGCTCTCCGAGGGTTGCAGTAGTTACATGGACTCTCTGAAGTCTGCTGAAGGCTAAACCGGACAGAATATAGCACGATTCTCCCTTGGGTGCAGTGGGAAGCTTAGCCTTACCACTTTGAGGATACAGACCTGAGTCTTCCAGATTGTCTCTGTGCGGAAGCTTGGGCCAAACCGGAGTTTGGCTGTCAGAATTCAAATGAGTGGGTTCTTTGTGGACCCTGCATTTAGCTGCAGATGCAGGGACCAAGGAAGGCAGATGCCTTGTGTGCCCTTCCAGTTGTAGGCTCTCCGTAAACTCGGCGTCTTGTGTGTCTGGTAATGGCCCTGTAGCGCTCAGCAGTCAGACCAGCTCTATCTTGGCCTTCTCCCGGGACAGCTGCACAGAGCCAACCAGGGGCTGAGGCTGGCCCAGTCCCAGCACTCTGAGGAGGTTCATCGGCTGCAGGAGCAGATGCAATGGCTGGTGCCTCGGGACCATGTGGCCGAGCTGCAGCAGCAGCTAGAAGACGAACAGCAGGTGGCTCGGCGGCTCCGCGAGGTGTGCCTTCTCCAGGAGGAGAAGGGGAGGCAGCTGGAAACACAGTGGGTGAGTGGGGACAAGGGCCCTGAGGCCCTGCTGATGGTGATGGCGGTGGTGAGGTTGGATCACTGGTCACTCAGCCGAAAACTGCCGTCCCAGCTCCTAGAGGTCTGGTTGTACGGCAGCCACAGGATCCCGATTTTCACTCTGAGCAATGTGGGACTCTCTCCTCCGCTAGAAATAGACCAGGGAGGGGCGGCACCCACCCACTCAGGAAGTGATGAGCCTGCTGACCCGGAAGGTCTCTCCAACATGGGGGCTGCAGGTATCTGTGGTAGGCCACATGACCACACACTCGAGCTGTGCATGGGGCCAGAAATGTGGTGATGCAGAGGCATAAGTGAATCTGAGGGCAACAGTCCCACCCGTGGAGCCCTGTGGGAGTTCTCTTGATTTCAAAGGAAAGCCAGAAACTGGATTTTTATATGAACACATCCAGTTTCCAAATGCTGCATCTTATTTAAAAAGAATTTTAAACCATTTTGCAGAATGAGAAAAACCTATCCACAGGCACACAAGGACTGTAGAAGTTATTTACTGGATGCACGTGGATCTAGGTGTCGGAGGTACAAAAATGAACACACGCAGCAAAAGCCTGTGCCCTCCTGGAGCCTACATTCTAGTGGAGGGGGCTGGAGACAAATGAGAACATGAGTCATGAGGATGGCATGTCAGATGGTGGTGAACTGATGAGTGCTATGGAGTGGGACGCTTTGCAGTTTTAAACAGGGGGCTGCAGGAGTTCTCCCCACGTGTTACTCTATGAGCCAAGACCTGAAGGAGTTGAGGGAGCAAGACTTCCACTTACCGGGGAAGTGTGCATGAGAGGTAGCAGGAGCCATACGTGCCAAGGCCCTGAGGTGGGTGTGTACTTGGCATGTTTAAGGAGGATGAGAGGGAAGCAGGAGGAGGGTGGTGGGACAGGAGGCCAGTGAGGAGTGACACACACCTGGGGACCCTGGCTGTGTACTAGGCACTGCACTAGGCATCTAGAGACCTAGATAGAAATAGAGCCACTGCCTTAAAGGGGAGCAGGACACTGGCTGCAGAGGTCAGGATCCAGGCTCCACCACCTCCCAGCTGAGTAGTGAGCTTGGCCAGCTACTTACCCTCTCTCTGCTTCAGTTTCCTCATCTGTAAACGACGACGGAATGCCAGTGGGTCCCCACCTCAGAGCGTTAGTGCGCAGCATCCTTGAGTTAGCACTTCTGACATGTGTGAGTAGTCTGGCCTGTGCACTCTATGTCAGTGTTTAAAAGGCTGAAAAAACTCCCTCCTGAAATGTTCATGAGCAAACATTGGGTGGAAGGGTGTGGAGGTAGGAGCCTGAGGTCGGGGTAAGGGAGGCCTCCATGAGGAAGAAATAAGAGCAAGACTCAAAAGGTGGGTAAGATTCGATGTTTGTGAAGCATAAATTCTATCAAAGAATAATCTTCCAGCCTTGTGCAAAAATGTTAAGCAGGAGATAAGCTTGGCCATGATAGAATATTGACAAAACAAAGAAATTTAATCAGAAGTCCTTTAGAAATACTCAGTAATACATTTGGGGAAACACACTTTGGAGTCATTTATGATTAAATTCTCATTTAAATTCTCAGGAAAGCAGTCTGCTAATTCTCTGTGAACTACAAAGAGTGGTGTCAGCTTTTGGCTTGTAGCAGAACATTCTTTGTTTTTCTGTGCAGATGAAAGGTTATCTTCAGCCACTCCCAGATTTGTAGATTTTAGCTAATTTCCATTCTAAAGGAACTAAGCCCTATATGATTCTTTTTGAAATGTAAACTGTTGGTCCGTAACCTTTTATGGCAGGAAGAACATGAAAAAGAGCTTAAAGACACGAAAGACCAGGTAGAAGAGGTGCGAATGGTTCTGAAGAATGTGGAAATGCTCCTACAAGAAAAAGTGGCAGAGCTGAAAGAGCAGGTCAGTGATGGGCATCTGTCATTGCCACACGTACTTTCTGAACTTACTCCCTCTATGGGTATTTAAGTAGCTGTTCCAGGGTGAGACTGTCCTCATAGAACACAGAGAGGAGCCCCATGTTCGTTCGGAACTGCAGAACCTGGGGCTCCACCTAACCTTTAAGAATCTGAATATACAGATTTTTTCAGAAGATAAACAGTTAAAAGCAATCAATAGAAAACCTGATTTTGTTAAGTATATACCCTAAATTATATTTGTACATTGTGTTTATTTTGTTTTGGGAATTGTTTTAAGGTACATTTGAGGGGTGTTCACATAATCTCAGAAAGGATATTCATTCGTTTGTTCATTTGTTCAGTCACTGGGCAGATATTTACTGAGCACCTGTCATGTATCCCAGCATTCATTGTTCTGAGAAGACCCTGAGATGGGCCCTCATGGGCCTTACATTCTAGAGGTTGAGACAGACAATAACAGGAGAAATGACATCAGGTTGTGAGAAATGCTCGCTCTGAAGAAGAAAAGATGGTGGTGGATGGGAAGTGGTGGGGATGGTTGGGGACCACTCTTTTCAGACGTGGTGGGAGCAGACACCTAATGACAGCATGGAGAGTCTGGCTGTGCCCCCCAAGCTGAGGCCAGGTTGGCTTTTTGGAGGGGATAAGTGCTCATTGGGTGGGACTTTCCTATGCAGTGTAGGGCCGAAAGCCTGTAGCACCTCCAGTCAATGGGACAGCCATAAAAAGGCACCCACATGTCTCCATGTGTGCTGGGGGACATGCCAGAACCCTGACGAGGAGGGCATCCAGGCAGAGTTGCAGTATAGGCAAATGTCCTCAGATGGGACCAAGCGTGGCACATCAGCAGGCCGCCAGGGAGGTTGTCGTAGCTGATGGGTAGGCAGGACTCCCTCACAGTCAGGAGTTTGCTTTTATTTTAGTTGCAGTTAGAAGCCAACAGAAGATTTTAATGTGATGTATGATGTGATCTATATATTTTTAAATAAATCACTTTGAGAGAGAAAGGAAAAAATGGGGCTGCTATAGGGAGCAAAGACCAAAAGGCCAGAGCTGTTGTGCTCAATGAAAACTGACAGTCCAGTTCAGCCAGCAAGGTCCACTGGTAAGAACTGGCAGCTGAGCAGCCAGCACAGAGGGTACTAGAAACAGGCAGGAGACACAGAGAAAAGGCTTAGCCAAACACCAGCTGCTCTTAGAAGAGTTCTATTCAGAGCTGGAAGAAATTGTGAGAATCTGTAGAAATATTTTTATTACAGTAATCAAGTGTGTTTAGAGGGCTCCTGAACTAAGCCCAAATGGGATGAAACATTTGTGCCACCTTTTGTTCCCTGGGAGGTAGAAGGTCCCATGGGGAGTCACACCTGCCGCCTCAACCACCTTCCTGGCTTTGCAGCTTCCGCCCTGCCATCCACTGACTCCCTAGCTGTGTCCCTGGCCAAGTGTCACAGACTCTCAGTGACCCCACCCCTCACCTGACAGACATTCTCTTGCAGACACCCTCATTCTGCTTCCTCTGGTCTGGCAAATCCTCAGTCCTGGTGAAATTTTGTGGCTCCTGCACCCCCGCCCCTGTGAGGTCCCGTCCACAGCCCTGCGCCCCCGCTCCCCCACACCTGTCCAGAACTAGCTTGTGCTCTGGCCAGGCGAATCAGCCACCTGTGTCTGTGCATGTGCCGCTGCGCATAGCCCCTCCCTTCTCAGTGGCCCTCACTGCCCCCCGAACCCAAAGTTTAGGGAGCCCTCGCCCCGTCTCCTCCTCTTTATAGAAGTGCCTGCAAAGGATTGTCCGCACACTCTCACCTGCCCTCCCTTGTGTTCCCCCATGCCAGTGGCTCAGGTCCCAAGTCTGGGGGTTGTGGATGGAGACCCCCACTGTGTCCCCAGTGAGCCTGTCAGCTCAGCGTTTGGAAGGGATACAGAACCCAGCCTCTTCTCGCCCCACCGCCACTACTCCCACCTTCATCCTCTGAGCCCTGCAGTGTCCTTGTGTCCTCCTGTGCTCTGTTCTCGGTGCAGGAGTGGCAGCAGTGCTTTCCCAGTGGGATGAGGTGCTGGCCCCTCTCCCCTCCAGGCCTCCCACAGCCCTCAGAGAACAAGGTAGAGTTCCTATAGGGGCCTCCAAGGCCCTGCGGGATCTAGTCTCCCCTCAGTGCCTGCCCAGTGTGGCAGCTCTAACCTCCTCTCAGTGGGCCTCCCACTCCTGTGCCCCCCAGCCGCAGGCCTCTGGCCATTCCTACCACTCCCCTAGCCTGGCCAGCCTCTGGGCCTTTGCACGTGCTCCTCCCTTTGCCTGGAATGTTCACACTCAGATAGCCTCAGTGCTCCTTCCCCTGCCTTATTCAGATCTCTGTTCACGCCAACAGAGAAGCCTTCCCTGTTCACGCCAAAAGTGGGAACTCCCTCCTAGCTGTCTGTCCTCTCCCAGAGAAACCAGTAACCAGAGAGTTAATAGGACTGCTAAGTACAGCTGTAACTTTTCACCCAGACCTTTTTTATTTTTTTTGCCTGTACACATCTCTGACTCTTCTCCTTGGGGGAAACAGATTTGATCTTGCCTCCTGTCTCCATCTCCTCCTCCTTGTTTGGCTCTCTTTCCTTTCCTTGCCATGCACTCCATGCTCTAATTATATTTCCTGCACATCGGGCAGGTGGACTTGGGTTCAGTTATGCAGTTTGCTCTTAGCACTTGTCGTGCCTTCGCACCACATATTTGTTTCTGGTCTGTCTGCTTCCCTCAGAATGTGCTCCTGAGAGCAGGGCCATTGCACTGGCACTGCTTGTTGAATGAATGAATGCAGTTTTGACTTTCAAAGCCTAAGACCAGGCCCCTGCGCCTTTGTAACTAGAGTGGCCTTGGGTCCCCATTGCTGTGGCTGTGGTGTGTGGTGATCAGCCCACGCACCCAGGGCTTCGAGGGTGGACGCAGTGCCGGGATACGTCCTGGGTGGCATGGTGGGTCTGCAGAGCACACTGAGATGAACTAGAATGACATGTTTACGTTATGCTGGATTGTCCTTTTTGAGGTTAGTGATTGTGGTCTTCTTACATCTTCATTTCATGGTAAAATCTACTCTCACAAAGTTGACTTCAATTTTCTCTGCTACATAATTCATCAGATTCTCAATTTCCTCTTTCACTCCAGGGTAACAAAAATTGGCATTCCACCCAATGTTTGTCTCAGATGCATAAGAGCCCTGAATCTGTGGTCTAAACATGTGGAAGGGGGGGAGGGCCAAGCTGTGATGCAGCATTTCTGCATGAGAGTCACAGGAAAGTATGGTTCTCTTTCCTCTCTAGTTTGAAAAGAACACAAAGTCTGATTTGCTGCTCAAGGAATTCTACGTGGAAAATGCTCACCTCACAAAGGCACTTCAGGTCACCGAAGAGAAGCTACAAGGTGCTCAGAAGAAAAACCACATCTTGGAAGAAAAAGTTAGAGCTCTCAACAGACTCATCAGTAAGATCGCTTCAGCTTCCCTCTCTGTATGAAGGCTGCTTGTTTTCCTGGAATTCATTTCAAAAGAACATCTTTTAAAATTAAGCCACCATGGTGCCATAATTTTCTAGGGTTCATTGGCCATGCACCGAGCATAGCAGGTTTCTGATTCTTTCATTGTTCACCTCACACACATTTAAAAATGTCTGTTGTGCCAGATGCTCAGAAAGTAGACATGCTGGAAAAGACTACATTTTTATTCGTGGTCCTGGGTAATTTCTGTAGGTAAAATTCCCAGTTTTGCTACCAGTCGGTGAAAGATTATGGTGGCTTTCAGCGAAGAAAGACTAAAAGAAAACGGTAAAATCAATTTCAATGTTGTACTTTTGACCTTGGCTGCAGAGAGTAAAATGAAAAATAAGTGCTCTGGACAGTTTCATCCTTTCACTCTTACTGCTTTGGGTTTAGATCATTAGCATTCTCAATCTGGGTCTATACAGACATTCTAGAAAGACTACTCGCTGTGACTGTCAACCCTGCTCCACCACAGGAAGATGTTTGGGGAGTGCTTATTTTATGTCTGTGGACTCAGGGATGATAGTATTTACTGCGAATGCAATCTTTTTTCCTCAATGAAATGTCATCACACTGGAAATTGTATTTTATGTAAAGAAAAAAAACTATTATAGTTTTATATCCAAACTATATATAAGTTATGGTCATTTGGTTTATGAGAATAAACTACTGTACTATGAAGAGTCACTGTATTTACAAAAACTCTTTTATATTAAAATTGTTTTAACTTTTAGGTTTAACTTTTTTTTTTAAGATTGTATTTATTTGGCAGTGAGACAGAGAGAGAGCACAAGCAGGGGGAGCAGCAAAGGGAGAGGGAGAAGCAGGCTCCTCACTGAGCAGGGAGTCCAATGCGGGGCTCAATCCCAGGACCCTGGGACCATGCTTAACCAACTGAGTCACCCAAGTGCCCCTAAGTTTAGCTTTTTTGGTTAAATATTTCAAATAGAAAAATAGGTTTATAAGAAACACTCCTATGCCCGTCAATTAGATGTATTAAGATCCTTCTGTTATAGATAGAGGTGTAGACCCTGTTCTGTTGCTCTCAGCCTCCTTCCCTTTCCTGGAGGCAGCCAACACTACCCTGAAGCTGCTGCACTCCATCCCCTTCTGTCTGTACATGTACTATATGTGCATAAGAACCCATGGGAAGACACAAAAGACTAGAATAGGGGTGCCTGGCTGGCTCAGTCAGTAAAGCATACGACTTTTTTTTTTTTTTTAAGATCTTATTTATTTGACAGAGAGAGATCACAAGTAGGCAGAGAGGCAGGCGGGTGGGGGGGGCGGGAAGCAGGCTCCCTGCTGAGCAGAGAGCCCGATGTGGGGCTCGATCCCAGGACCCCGAGATCATGACCCGAGCCAAAGGCAGAGGCTTTAACCCACTGAGCCACCCAGGCGCCCCAGTAAAGCATACGACTTTTGATCTAAGGGTTTTGAGTTCAAGCTCCATGGAATCTACTAAAAAAAAAAAGACTGGAATAGATGGAAAGATCAATTCTTGGATAGGAAGATTCAACAACATAAAGTTGGTTCTTCTCAATTAACTGATTAATGTAATATAACCCCAATAAAAACACAAGTGGGTGTTCCCTGCCCCACTTGACCCCTTGTCCCAGAGTTGGACAATTCTAAAGTTTACATGTATAGCTAGATAAGCGAATAATAGAGAAAACTGAAAAAAGAAGAGCAGTGAATTGGAGCTAGTTCTACTAGTTATTAAAACGGTCTCAATAAAGTTTAGGTTACATGGCTGTATACGTTTGTCAAAACTCATCAAAAGGCACACTTCTTCATTCACTGTGGGCTTCTGGCTGGGACTAGAGTAACAAGGAGATTGGATCTAGTACTCCTGAACGACACCATCAAACAACTGACATTTATAGAACCTAACAACAGCTGAAGTACCCCAGAACATTTACCAAGATAGACCATACTCTGGGCCTTGAAAAAAGCCACAAAAAAATCAAAAGGATTTAAGTCATACAAAGTATATTCTCTGACCAAAAAGGAATTAAATTAGGAATCAAGACCAGAATGATTATCTGGGAAATCCGCAAATATTTGGGAACAATAATACACTGTTAAATAACCCATGCACCGAATAAGAAATCAGAGGAAAAATTGGAAAATATTTTGAATTGAATGAAAATGAAAATAAATATATTTGTGGGGTGAGCTAAAGCATTACTTAGGGGAAGATTCATAGCACTAAATTCCTGTATTAGAAAAAAAGTCTCAAATCAATGACCTGAGCTTCTACCTTAAATAACTAGAAAAAGAAAAGCAAATGAAACCAAAAGTAAACAGATGAAAGGAAAAATGAAGATCAAGGAGAAGTCAATGAAACCCAAAGTAAGTAGAAGAAAGGAAAACATGAAGATCACAGTAGAAGTCAAGGAATAGAATAGGAAACCCCATGCTAGGAGTTAAGCCTAGCCCTGGGGCCTATTTTTGTAAATAGCTTGATTGGCACAGCCACACCCATTCACTTCTGTACTGTCTATGCCTGCTTTTGTGCTCAGCATCAGAAACTGTATGGCCCACAAAGCCTAAAACACAGAAAGTTTGTTAACTCCTGCAATAGAAAACAGGAAAAAAAACAAAGCCAATAAAACCAAAGGTCACTTCTTTGGTAATATTGATAATATTGATAAACCTCTAGCCAGAATGATCAGGATAAAGGAGAAAAAAAATTTACCAATATCAGGAATCAGAGACAGGTGACATCACTGCAGAATCTACAAAAAGCATAAAGCAATATTATGAACAACATTATGCCTATAACTTCAACAATTTAAGACAAAATCCAGAGGACAAAAAATACCAAGGCTCATCCTAGAGGAATAAACAGCTCTCTATCTATAAAAGAAATTGAACCTTCCCACAAAGAAACTCCAGGTCCAGATATTTTAAACATGAATCCTACTGAACATTTAAGAAGGAACTAACACGAAGTCTATACAAACTCTTACCAAAAAATTGAAGAGCTAGTATTTCCTCATTCTATGACAGGGTTACATGGTCTTTCAACATGATAAGAACACTACAAACCAATATCCCTCATTGAACACAGATGCAAAAATTCTCAACAATATTTTAGCTAATCAAATCCAACAAAAAGTATTAGTGCATCATGACCAATTGGGGTTTATGCTAGGAATGCACAGTTGGTTTAACATTGGAAAATCAATCAGCCATTGGAATTCACCATATTAACAAATTAAGACCAAAAAATATATGATCATCTCAATAGATGAATAAAGGGGATATGACAAAATCCAATCCGTTCCTGATAGGAACTCACAGGGAACTAGGAATAGAAAGGGGTTTCCTTAACCTGATGATGGGCATCTACAAAAAAACTCAGCTAAAGTTATAATTAATATAAAGGATGGAATGCTTTCCTCCTAAGATCAGACACAGGATTTGGACCTCTGACCATTTTTATCTAGTACTCTCCTGGAGGTTCTAACCAGTGCAATCAGGCAAGAAAGAGAAAGACAAGGCATCCAGGTTAGAAAGGAAGAAGTAAAACTCTTTATTCACCAAACATGACCACAGATGTAGAAACTTTTTTTTTTTTTTAAAGATTTTATTTATTTATTTGAGAGAGAGCGGGAGAGGGAAAGAGACCACAGAGGGAGAAGGAGAAGCAGACTCCCTGCTGAGCATAGAGCCCTTGGGCAGGGCTCCATCCTAAGACTCTGAGATCATGACCTGAGCCCAGGGCAAACGCTTAACCAATTGAGCCACACAGGTGCCCCCAAAACTTTTTAAAAAAGATTCTATTTATGAGAGAGCGAGTGAGCACAAGCGGGAAGAGGGGCAGAGAGAGAGGGAGAAGCAGGCTCCCTGCTTGGCAGGGAGGGCCCCAGTGCAGGGCCCGATTCTAGGATCCTGGGATCATGACCTGAGCTGAATGCAGACACTTAACCGACTGAGGCCACCCAGGCATCCCTAGATGTAGAAAACTTGATGAAATTTTTTAAAAAGCTATTAGAACTATTAAGCGAGTTTAGCAAGGCTGTAGGATGTAAATTCAGTATCAGTCATTATTTCTATTTACTAGCAACAAATAATTAGAATTTGAAATTAGAAAATACTTACAATAGCACCAAAGTTATGAAATGCTAACAGAAGATTTCATAGATCTGTACACTGCAAACTACAAAATACTGCTGAGAGATATGGAAGACAGAAAAAAATGGGAAGGTAAACCTTGTTTATGGGCCAGAATATCTTCAATATTGTTAAGATGTCAATTCTCCCCAGATTGATACACAGATCCAGTGTAGTCTCAATTAAAATACTAGGTTTGATTTTGGTAGAAATTGACAGGCTGATCCTAAATTTCATATGAAAAGCAATAGACTTCACATAGCTAAGACAAATATGAAAAAGAAGAAATTTGGACCATTAGCACTATTTGAGGAATTATTATAAAAGTTATATACACTACATAAAAATAGCATGGGTATTGGTATCAGGATAGAAAAATAGATCATTAGAACAGAACTGAGTCCAGAAATGAGCCCACACATAGACATACAAGTTTTTTGTTTTTGTTGTTGTTTACAATGGAGAAAGGATAGCCTTTTCAACAAGTGGTGCTAGAAGAGGACGGCCAAATCATTCCACTTTCCCCAGCCCAAAGTAACCTTGGGTCCATAGCTTGTACCGTATATGAAAGTTAACTCAAAATGGATCCTAGACTAAGGATAAGCCTAAAACTATAACACTTCTAAATGAAGGAAAAAAAAATCTTTGTGACCTTGAGCTGGGACAAGATTTTTTAGATATGACACCAAAAGCATAAAAGAATAAATGTGAATACATCAGATTTTTATCAAAACTAAAATGTTTGCTCTCAAAATATGCTGTTAAGAAAATGAAAAGACAAGCCAGAAACTGGGAGATAATAATTGCAAAGCATACATTTCATAAAGGACTTGTATCCAGAATATATAAAGAACTCTCAAAACTCTTAAGAAAACAACACAGATTTTTTTAAAAGGACACATTTTTGGGAGATTCACCGAAGAAGATAGATTTCAAATAATCACATGTAAAGATAGTCAACATCATTAGTCATTAGGGAAATACAAATTAAAACCTCAACAAGATGATATTACACATGACACACTAGTAGAATGGCTAGAATTAAAAAGACTAACCAATACCAAGTGTTAGTTAGGAGGCAGAAGAACAAGAACTGATATATGGCTGGTGTGAATACAAAATGCACAACCACCTTGGAAGACACTTTAGCAGTTTCTTAAAAAGTTAATCATATATAGGAACACCTAGGTGGCTCAGTTGGTTAAGTGTCTGCCTTCAGCTCAGGTCATGATCCCAGGGTCCTGGGATCGAGTCCCACATCGGGCTCCCTGTGGGGAGTCTGCTTCTCCCTCTTCCTCTGCCCCTTGCCCCTCCTTGTGCTCTCTCACTCTCTCAAATAAATTTTTTAAAATCTTAAAAATGGGGGCGCCTGGGTGGCTCAGTGGGTTAAGCCTCTGCCTTCGGCTTGGGTCATGATCTCAGGGTCCTGGGATCAAGCCCCGCATCGGGCTCTCTGCTTGGCAGGGAGTCTGCTTCCCCCTCTCCCTCTGCCTGCCTCTCTGCCTACTTGTGATCTCTCTCTGTCAAATAAATAAATAAAATCTTTAAAAAATCTTAAAAATGGTTAAACATATGTATAACTTCTAGTCATTTGCCCAAAAGAAAATATATGTCCATTAAAGACTTGTATGCAAATGTTCCTAGCATATTTTTTTGTCATAGTCAAAAACTGGAAACAACACACTATTAGCAAGGATGGAGTGAGGAAAGGCATAGTTACTGTCATTCATTTCTGATGGTAATGCAAATTATTATAATTCCTATATATTTTGGCAAGAGCAATAAAAATTATAATTATCCTACAGATAAAGCTGTGTATGTATAAAATATGTACCACTTACTCATATTAGCTTTGTCTAGTAGCAAAAGGCTAGAAATAATTCAGTGTCCATCAACAAGGAACTAGATTTTTAAGAAAAAGTATTTAACACTCTGTATTAGTTTGCTAGGGCTGCCATAACAAAATCACAGACCGGGTAGCTGGAAAGGAAATTTATTTTCTTGCAATCCTAGAGGCTGGAACTCAGCAGGTTGTTCTTGTGTTTTTTTTTTTTTTTAATTTTTATTTTATTTTTTTTTTGTGTTCTTGTTTTTTTGAGGACCTGTCCCCTTGGCTTGCAGACACCCGCCTTTTCTGTGTGTGCTCACATGGTCAACAAAATCAAAATAAAATAGTGAGGTTATATAAATATTAGAATGTGGCCAAGTCATCATGATTTTCAGCTCTTTACATGTATCAGCCAAAGCTGGTTAGTAAATATAATAGAAAAAAGACTATATTCACATTAGGAACAAAATCTAGAAAATAACTGGGAAACTTTACCACTTAGAAAGAAATGGGATTGGACTTTGTGTGTGATTAGTCAGTAGTGGGCACGCTAGGTGGTGGGAAGAGGGCACTTTCACTTCCCACATTGTTGTTTTTTTCTAACTGCATGTATATTACCATCATAAGAAAAAACATGTTTAAAATTCTAATCATAATTCTAAATAAGCAGTCAATATAAATCAATACAACATCCAAAATTTCAGATTTCCAAGTAGTATACATTCATTTCAAATAAGGAATATGCTTATTTTATTTGGGAAATTAAATACAAAAGTATATCATATAATGTAAGTTCTGGAATGCTGGTGGGCTAGCAACACAGCAATGTCCTTCGCAGCCGCTCATCCTCACAGGGGACTCATGTGGACCACAGGCCTCACCTGGCTCTGTGCTTCCATATGCTCTGGGAGTAGAATGAGGGAGTTGACTACAGACCCACAGTTAAAATATCAACATCATCCATCCCATTCGCTGGGGAAATTGTCCTTATTGTTTATCTGCAGAGATTTAGTTGGACGATCTGATCTGGCTACAAGAACTACTGAGAAATTTTTTCCAGTAATGAAAATAATCTGTAAAGGACAGCCTACGGACCAAAGTAGGTATGAAAACACACAAATCCACATCCCAAGTAAAGCTTTTCTATAACTTGGTTTCTTGAATATAATTTTGGCCAGAAATATCTCCCCTATGTAAAAATAAAACTGCATATTTAGTATGTGCCAGGTTGTGAGCTTATCTGGACTTTTAAGTTTGAATGCCTCTTTCAGCTTACTGTAGCAGCTGTGGAGGGGACTGTGGGGAAAGGCCAATGCCCACCAGGCAAGAGCACTCTGCCTCTCCAGCCCCGGCTATTCAGAGATTGTCAGACAATAGAGGGTGTCCTCCACGTTGCTGACCAGCCTCATGTGTCTTTTCAGTCAGTGTGAATCTAGGGGGAAAACTGCACAAAATTCCTGGCCCAGCCCCAGTTTCTATTCCCCTCTCCCAAGTGGTGATACTGGTCCCTACCCCACAAGCTCACTGGCAGGCAAGAGCCAGATCAATTGCTGTTGGGCAAAATCTAGTATTCTTACTTTCTGCCTTCCCAAACAGCCAGATAAATTACTGTCATTAAACATTACGTATACTGAAAATTTGGTTAGACCATCGTCTTCACCTGCCCACGTGATTTGGAAACATATCCCAGAAACCCAGCATCTGGGCTTGTACAACACACACCACCAGAAACAACACAAGATGCAGAGACCTACCTTCTCCCTATAAAGCAAGAAATTATTTAAAAGAAATTCAAATGGCAGTGAGGCGGCTGGAGATGGGGTGGGGTTAAGTGTGACTTTTTGGTCTCCTTTTCCCCCAGCGCTGCTTAGACATCAGGCCGGTTGCTGGCACCATGACGATCTGGACTTCAGAGAGCATCTTTGACCACCCACGGGAAACTGTTAAAACAGTTGCAATGCATAAACACCCAAACCCTATGAACCCAAATGTGGTTGGAACTGATTTATTGGATAGACTTATAGATCCCTCTGGAAAGTTGCACAGCCATACACTTCTCAGCACAGGACTGCCTTCCATTGTGAAATCTCTTATTGGTGCAGCAAGAGCTAAAACAGGTGCAAGAATGTTCTGTAGTTGATCCTACAGAGAAAACAATGGAACTTGAATCTACTAATATTTTATTTACGAATAGTTTTAGTAGTTGAAACTCACATACACACCACATCCTCGGAACACAGAAAAAACTGTTGTGACTCAAGAAGACATAGTTATTGTGAAAGGAGTCCGTCTAAGCAGCTACCTTGAAGGACTAATGGCAAGTACAGTATCTTCGACAGCTAATATTGGGCTGAGAAGCAATGGAATGGATAATACAAAAATTAAATGCTGAAGGGCACCTGGATGGCTCAGTCAGTTAGGTGTCTGGCTATTGATTTCAGTTCAGCTCATGATCTCAGGGTCATGAGATCCACCCCCAGGCTGGGCTCTGCACTGGGCGTGGAGCTTGTTTGGGATTCTCTCTCCCTCTGCCCCTCTCCCTCCTCTAAAACACAAACAAACAAAAAACCAAAAAACTGAGATTGAAGAACTGGCAGCTCCAGCAAGAGGGAGTATAGGGACACTGACGGCAACAGCACAGCAGCATTTGTGAAATATCAGCAAATGACAAAGAAAGCTGGTAGGCGACACCCACTCCCCCAGGTCTCTGCAAGCTGGCAATGTATTTGTTATTTAAAAAATTGATGCCTGGGTGGCTCAGTCAGTTAAGTGTCTGACTCTTGATTTTGGCTCAGGTCATGATCTCAGAGTTGTGGGACTGAGCTCCCCTTAGGGTTCCCACTCAGCAAGAAGTCTGCTTGGGATTATCTCTCTACCTCTCCCCCCTACATACTTGCTGGCTCTCTCTCTGAAATAAATAAATCTTTTAAAAAAAAACTATATTTTAAGCAGTTTTTTTTAAATAAGCTGAAGAAAAGCTATATGGCGTCATCAAACCAAAGAGGTGCAGAGTTTCTAAATAAAAGGGACCATCTGAAAATACTAATGGTTGAAATGACCACCTAATTTTGAGGATTCTAGTATTTATGCAAAAATTTCATAATTTTTGAAAAGTACTTGTAAATCATATTGGTATAATAATTTCCTTTAAGGAAGAATTTTATTTTATTTATTTATGTTTTTAAAGATTTTATTTATTTATTTGACAGAGAGAGAGATCACAAGTAGGCAGAGAGGCAGGCAAAGAGAGGGGGAAGCAGGCTCCCCACTGAGCAGAGAGCTAAGGAAGAATTTTAAAACTGGTCATGCATTGGAATTCTTACAAAGCAGAGCCACCTGAATACATATTATTGCCCTGCTGTGGGAAACTTCACAAACTTGTATGAGGAAATGCTCTTTATTTTATTTTTTAAGTTTTATTTCAATTTAATCTCTACACCCAATGTGGGGCTCCAACTCACAACCAACAACTTACGTGATTGAGCCAGCCAGGAGCCCCTGAGGGAATGATCTTTAAAAGGAGAAATTACAGGAGCACCTGGCTGCCTCAGTCGGTTAAGTGTCTGACTCTTGATTTCAGTTCAGGTCAGGATCTCGGGGTCAAGAGTTCGAGCCCCATATCAGGATCCGCACTGGGTGTGGAGCCTGCTTAAGATTCTCTTTCTCCCTCTGCCCCTCCCCTTCCCTCCCTGCTCTCTAAATAAATAAACAAATAAAAGGTGAAATTACATAGTTTTAAAAGGCATATTAATTTGTATAAAATAACTTGTTCTGCTATAAAGCACCATTACAAACCACAGTGTTTTGTTTTGGTACTTAAATGACATTTTTGAGTGAAAATTATCACTAAAGAGATGACCCCAACAACAATAAAAAAAGGATTTTATTATATTAAAGAGTACTGTATTAATTTGCCAAAGTTTTGTAACTTAGGAAAGGTATTACCTTCCTTGGATTTATACTTAAAAGAGTATGCTATACTGTGGGCTGGAAATGTTCACTGGAAAAATAAAGTCATTACCAGGGAGGAAAAAGAAAATCAAATGTTAACAAATGTTTAATTTCACTAAAAAAAAAAATTGTCAAAAACCACATTGTAGTAACTGTAGGAATGTTATAATTATAGATACAGCTTACAGTTTATTACAAAGAAAAGGATGAATCCTGTACAAAAGAAAAACAAACCTATTCCTGGTTATCTTAAAGAACCTCTGTAAAGAACCTTTAAAACCAAAGAGGTGAGGCTGGAGAGGGATGTGTAGCACTTTCCGTGGTGTGGTTGCCCCTCTCACCACAGGGAAGCCTGGCTGCTCCTCAGCACAAGGTCAGGACAGCACGTGCTCCAGAACGCCCTGTCTAACCAGCTGCTCACACTTCCACCGGGGTAAAAAGTGCTGAGGGGAATGGGGTGAGGGGAGGAAGAGAAACAATTGGAAAAGAGTTTAAAATTATACTTTGCATCATTAAAAAGCAGCAACTGATTACATATTTTTCAAGCAGCTAAGTAGCTAAATGTAAGTACATTTGCTATTTTAGTCAACTGAAATTTAAGCCACTTAAAACTGTACTGAATTCTGATTTTTATAAATAAATTCATAGTTTGCTTCAGTTAAACTTAACTGAAGACTTCTGCATTCCAGTAGGAATTTTGCTGTGTCTGCATTTTGGGATTTACGCACAGAAAATCCCAGGGGGGCATTCTGCAGTAGTGGACCACAAGTGGGTCAACAGCTTGTTGGGAAGACCACCGAAAGGAGGATCTTCTCGATTAGGCTTCTCTAGTATTGAGTCTAAACATTTATTCTCGTTGTAACAACAGTAGCCTCTTTCCTCCTGTATTTTCCAAGGATTAAAAGTATCTGTAATCTGCACAGTGTGTGTGAAGACACTGATACCCAGCTAAGGCTCATCTCATCCTCCGCATCCTCCCGAGATGAAACCACTCTCGTTCTGAGGCCAAAAGGAGTCTCCCTGTTTGATTTCCTCAAACCACAGGGGCTTAAAATGGGAGCGTTTACTGAAGTCTGGGGTGGGGAGGTGCAGGCAGGAAGGCAGGAAAACTTTCCAATCTCACAGATGACCAAAGAAGTCTCAAAGAAAAGACAGACATTCTTGGGTAAAAACCAAAAACCCTACATTAGGAAGTTCAGAACAAATAATCTTAGAAAATAACTGCAGCACGAGGGATTATCACACTAGTTCAGGGAAGCATGCTGTGGTTCCACGGGCCTAAAGGGCCTTCCTTACCAGCTCACAGGCCTATCGTGGGACCCAAGACCAAATAAATCCCTCCTGACCAGTCAGGAAGACACCCTGCTGTCTAACTTGTTAAATGAATTTTTTAAATGCCTTAATAATGTGAAATGTAAAAAAAGGGAAAAAAATATTTAGTTGTTTCTTTTAAGTTATTCTGATTCCTACTACAAAGGGGGAAGGGTTTCTGATTTCTGAACATACACAAACACGCTTGCCATATGGATAAGTATAAAGAAATCTATGGCAAAAAACATGTTTCCCTATTAATGTTTTATATTATGTGGATGACCTACACCAAATTCTATAGAACACTGGTTTTAGATGTGGTCAGATATTTTAGAAGTAGATAAATATATAGTAAGTAAAAGACATAAAATCATCCTCTATTTTTATAATTGAGGGTAGGGCAATACTGAGAGACAAGTTAAAAGCATCTCAAGGGGAAGGCTTCTGCATGGTCCACAGAGTGACAACTGTCTAGCACTGGAGCAGGAGGGGGTGGGCTGGGCTCAGCTGATTTCCACCTGCCCCGGCCCCACCTGGGCACTCTAGTGGAGAGATCAGCCAAAGAGCTTGAGAAAGAAATTCAAACACAGGACGATGGTGTTTGAGATGAAGTTTTCTCCTATCTTGCTTTAGGAGGATAGTTTTGTTCTTTTGAACCACGGCTTCCAGCTGGGTCCTCCAGAAATACAGATTTTGATGACAGCACTTCTTTACCATATGCTTTCTATTCATTCTGCCTACTTCCAAGAGGATACTTGGGAGGGAAATTTTTGCTCTAACAATCAAAGATTTTAGGGTCCCGTGAAAAATCTCTCTTTAAAATGTTCCACCTTTGTTTTAGGAAACAATTTAAACTCCAAGGGTACTAGTAAACAGGGCATAAACAAAGACATTGATGACTCAAGATCGCTAGATACTAAATGGTTGAAAACAAAATAGCAAGGAAAGAAAGAGTTTTTATTAGGTCATTTTTCTTCCCATGGTAATGTGACTATAAACAATTGAGATAGGATAAAAATAAATCTAGCTAATGTGAACTCATCTATTATGAACTTGAAGACTTCTAAGAAAATAAATACATTGAGATTCTTTGTAAGGAAAAAATTAGCTTAAATTATAGCTTAACAATTTCAATCCTTCTCTATTAAACTATTATGTTTCTATGTTAAAGACTTAGAAAGTTTTGATCGTTATCACTATTTCTTTGCCAAAGAACTGGGATTTGAAAGGTGACCTACAAGCTGAAAATGAGTGCTTAGCACGTTTTTAATAAATTCAAAGAAAGCAGTTAAATCCAACAATTTAATAGGCCCTTAATGAGAATAGCCCACTTACCTAGAAAAAGGCCCATTGTGATAATTTCCCAAGAACATGCTTAGTGTTAAATACAAGCAATAACCTAGTAAGTTAACCTTTTCTTGGTATATGCAAGTCTTTGTATTTAGAAAACAGACAAAACAGTGTCTTATACTAAGCATAATGCTTATGATGCAAATGAGCATCACAAGACAACATTTACTTTGCTACTGATTCTAACATTTGTATCATTCAACACTCTCATAAGATTTAAAGTATCTCAAAACGAGAAATACCTGGCTATTTTTTTTTAATAGGACTGAAGTACCATCATCAACTTCAAATTCTCCATAGTCTTTTAGACATCGCACCTGAAAAAAAAAACCTTTCGCTTTATCTACATTATTTTTAATATATAGTGACCATAAAGTAAATAGGGGTTATAAAAATACCCACCCAGTAGAAATACTAGGCTTTCTGTCTCTTTCTTCTCTGTGTACCTGGGCCTAGGACTCCTTACTGAAGAGCCAATTATCCTGTTGGGATGAGGAGAAAGGAGAATGGCAGGATCTCCACATGTATGTGTATGTCCGTGCCAACAGCAAAGAAACCTAGGGAGCTGGTGAGGGAAGACAACATCGCGTATTGTGTTCCCTCTGCAGATCCTGAAAAATCAAAATATGTATCTACAAAGAAAAGAGAATGTTTTATCAACTCCAACTTGCCTCTCACAGATTCTTCCATGAAATATCAGTATCTGAGAATAGAACATGGATGTCTCCACAATTTCTGTTTTAAAAAGATTCTTCCAATCTTCTTCAATATTCAGATTGTTTCCCAGGAATATGTGGAAGTACACCATGAAAGAACAGATGCAGACTCACATCATAAGAATCAAGAGAGGTTCTTGGTCAGAAGGTAGGAGGCATAAGGCAGCCTTTTGATAACCACTTCTGCAACTGCCAAGATCACCAACAGACTGCAGTTCTGTTTTCTTCTCCCAAGAGAACCCAGGACAGGAGTTTGTGCTCCTGAGGTCTCCCAATGGTATGAGTGAAGCCAGCCCCACCAGCAAGTTTCAGTCTTGTACTTTTCCTAGATAATTTCATGCCCTATGATTCTTCTGAAATCTTAACATGACTTCCAAGTTCAAGAAATACCATTTAGGGGCGCTGTCTTTTCTTAACATGACTTTCAAAGGTATTTTACTTAGTTCAAGAAATACCATTTCAGTGGGTTGGAGCCTCTGCCTTCGGCTCAGGTCATGATCTTGGGTCCTGGGATCGAGCCCCACATCGAGCTCTCTGCTCAGCAGGGAGCTTGCTTCCCCCTCTCTCTCTGCCTACTTGTGATCTCTCTCCTCTCTGTCAAATAAATAAATAAAATCTTAAAAAATAAATAAATAAAAATAAAGTGCCTTTGTAAAAAAAAAAAATACCATTTAAAGAAAATCCCCTCCCCCCACCACCTTTTTGCTTCTTTAAATAGACTTATATTATGGAAAATCTCGAACATTCAGAAGTAAAAAGACTAATATAATGAAACTCCATCAACTGGCTTCAACAATTATCAACATGTGGCCAATCTTGCTTCCTCACCTACTTCTGGATTATTTTGAAGCAAATCCTACGTACCATTTCATCCATAAATATTTCAGTTGGTGTTATATTAGTTTTAAGTGTACCTTTTTTTAAGAAACATAATCTCAATACTGTTATTACATCTTATTAATAATATCTTACTATCATGAAATTCCCGGTTAGTATCCACATTCCCCCATCTGTTTCATGACTGTTTTCTTTAAGGCTGCCATGTTACATCAGAATCCAAAAAGAGCTACACATGACACATTTCTGACATGTCTCCACATCTTTTAATCTATACAGTTCTCTCCCTTTTCCCCCTTCCCCTTGGCAATCTACTGGTAAAGAAAGTGGGTACTTTGGCAGTTTCCCACAAACTAATTTTGTTGTGGACCCCTGTGGGGTCACTTAACATGTTCCTCAGCCCCTGAATTTCCTATAAACTGAAGTTTCACCTAGAGGCTTGATCAGATCAGGTTTGATTTTCTGGAAAATGATGTTACACACTTCCTCTTGCAAGACCTCATGAAGCATAAATGTCTGGTTGTTCCTTTCTGGATGTTAAGATTGATCAATGGGTCTAGGTGTTACCTGTACCCATCCATAAACATCATCATCATCTCCATTAACTTTTCATCTACTGGTTCTAGAAGCTATTTGCCTTTACGTGTTACAGCTACAAAATGGCATTAATTTCTTTGATTCCTACTACATTTGTTAGCTGGAATTCTACAAAGAAGAAATTTCCCTTGTAAACAATCTGGCTACCCTGAGATACAGTTTATACAGTAAAGGCTGACAGATGCTTGATCCCATACTTTTATTCACCACTTTTCAAAATGAGTTGCATCCCTCATATTCTCCAAGAGGGACCAAAAAAATTTTATTTTTTAAATTGTTGTTGTTGTTATTTGGTATCATTATGCATTCATGCTTCTAACATAACCGATGTGATGCAATTCACTGCAGTTAATCATTTTGATGCTTGGATTATTCCTTCTTTGGCCAATGAGAGCTTCTTCAAATCAGCTCCCACTTTTTTAGCACTTACCCTTGTAGTCCTTAAAACACTCTGCTTTCTAGGAAAATAAGGTATTCCAAGTGTAGCTTGTGCATTTTATTTAGGACCTGGAATCAGTCTTTTATTTCCCCCTCTAGTTAAGTCTGGTTTCCTTTAGTAGGAAATGACATTTAGACTCCAGAATTTGGATGCTTATGGCACTGGGTCGCTTGTTGTTTCTACATCTGTCCAGTGGACAGAGCTAAAAAACACTTTTTTTTTTTAAAGTAAAAATTCAGTTTATTCATCTGTTTATGACACAGTACACAAGAGGCAAAGTGTTTCATATCATAGATTTCACTTCCAACTCCTTGGAATGTTCATTTCTTTGGCTAAAAGGAGAGACTAGACATGAGAGGCAGACAATGCTTAGGCAACTGAAATAAGGATGGGAGGGGGCGATACTAACGCCATCCCTGTGGGGACGGACACAAGGGGACTGTTAGTCACAAGCTATTTTCTAGAATTGTTAGCTGGAAACAAAGGAGCACCATTCCTGGATGCTCATGGGCCTCATCATCCCCACCACACAGGTACAGCAGCGCTTTCTGGTAGTCGCCCTTTGTGTCTTGCTGGATGTAGTAATACAGGGACTTGCCGTACTTTCTCTTGAATTCAGAGCTAATTTTCAACATGTCCACTTCACTGCGAGAGACCATGATTCTAATCAGGAGTTTATCACGAGTCTCCTTGCCCTTCATGAAGTTGTACAGTCGGTCAGTAAAATACAGGGGCTTATTCTGAATGCACTGGACCAGGTTGAGGAAAGCATTTTCCAGGTCTCCTTTGACCTCCTTCTTGATGCTCTCCAGCATGTCATAAGGGCTGTAGCTCTTGTACCTATCAAATACTTTCTGGAGGTGACACACACTCCGCTCGGTCATGATGCTAATCCACTTGGGCACAGCAGTTCCTTTCCTCTTCACTCTAGCATCATAGAGATGCCGGGCATCTTGGTCAATCAGTTCATAATCAATGACAGAGCCATCCTCTGCTTTTCTACCCTTTGCAAGGGCAATCATCAGCTTGCAGAAGTCACTAGATATGTCAGAAATGATGTCCTTCTCCAGATCAGTCTTGTACATTTCCTTGTAGACTCTGTTAATTTCCTGAAGCTCTTGGTTGGTCCTTGAGCAGATGATCTCAATGAGGGAGTCCTCATCAGTCCCCAGTCCCTTCAGGGAGGCTTTTAGCTCAGAAGCGTCATACTGAGCAGGTGTTTTCAATACACCCAAAATCACGATCTCCAGGTGGCCGGACAAGGCTGACTTCAGTGCTGCTGCAAGTTCCTTTTTGGTCCTTCTCTGGTAGGCGAAGGCAATATCCTGTCTCTGTTCATTGCTGCAGTTGGTCAAAATGTTGACAATGGTGACCTCATCCACACCTTTGGTCTTGATGGCCATTTCAATGTTCAGAGCATCACGCTCAGCATCAAAATTGGTGTAGGCTTTGACCAACCCATATGCACTTGGGGGCGTGGAGTGATCACTCTCCAAGCTGAGCTTGCAGAGAATTTCGTGAACAGTAGATATTTTGAAGGAAGCTGGGTCCCGCACCGAGAGCTGCGAGCGTCCCCAGTTGTAGAGCCGAAAACACTTTTTTATAAAGAGAGATGATTCAACATGAGTCCATGCTGGTATTTCTAACTGCAGTTTGGGAATATAGGATTTTCACTTAACTTTTTCATTTTAATATCTGAATCTCTTTCCTCTTATTTTGAAAATCTTGGCTCCTGGTGCCACTACTTTTTTGCTTGATTTATCAATATATAAACTGTTTCAAAATAACAGTAATAGGGGTGCCTGGGTGGCTCAGTTGGTTAAACGTTTGCCTTTGGCTCAGGTCATGATCTCCCGGTCCTGGGATAGAGCTCCACATCAGGCTTTCTGCTCAGCAGGGAGCCTGCTTCTCCTCTCCCTGCCACTCTGCCTACTTGTACTTGCGCTCTCTATCAAATAAACAAAATCTTTAAAAAAATAACAGCAATAATATTATTAGTAATAATAACATGATTACTAACAACAGGTTAAGATTTCTTTATAATTCTTTTCATCCTTAGAACATATATCCACTAGGGGGGCGCCTGGGTGGCTCAGTGGGTTAAGCCTCTGCCTTTGGCTCAGGTCATGATCTCGGGGTCCTGCGACTGAGCCCCGAATCAGGCTCTCTGCTCAGCAGGGAGCCTGCTTCCCCCCTCCCTCTGCCTGCCTCTCTGCCTACTTGTGATCTCTCTCTCTGTCAAATAAATAAAAAAAAATCTTTAAAAAAAAAAAAAGAACATATCCACTAGGGATATACAATACAATTTAAAGTAATTTAAAATAATTCCTGTTTGACTAATCTACCAACTTGAAACATAGGTTCATATGTTTCATTCTGCTTTCTAAATCTATGGGTTGGTCTTCCATTTTGATTTAATTTTTTTAAATAATATGTAAAATATGTATATGGTTCCAAAGTTAACACTGTTAAAATACGTACATTCAGAAAATTTTAGCTACTTTATCCTATTCTCACCATCCCCCTAGAGGTAACATTTTTGGTTTGGATATATGTTTCTTTTTTAATGGAAGTTAATATATATTCATATACTCCTTCTTCTTATACAAAAGTCAGCATAATCTATGCATTGAAGAAAAATCTATTTTATTTTTTTTTAAAGATTTTATTTTTAACTAATCTCTACACCCAACATAGGGCTCAAACTCACAGCCCCAAGATTAAGAGCCTCATGCTCTACTGACAGAGCGAAGAAAATCCATCTTAAAAGGTATACTTACCTCGATATATAGGCTTTTCGGAGGTTTCATATCCTGTGTGATGTCTAAACCTTCGTCTCCTCCCAGTGACCTCATATAGGTAGCAAGGGATTTCTTATAATGATTGAACCACTCCATCTGTAAACATAAAGATAGTCATTTGACAAAGTTATAAGAAGAAAACAAACTTGCAGAAATTATATTCTCATCCTTTCATAAATAGCACATTTCCCCATGTAGATCACCACTGACCATTCATCCATTTGAACTACAAGTATTACTAATTGCCTGCTATGAACCAGGCACTGGTCAGGGGATTTAGGATGGATCATTTAACAAAGTGAACAAAAATCTCTATGCTCACAGAATTTACATTCTAGCATGCTTAATCACAGACCTAAGGAACATTTGACCGGATACAGAACCATGAAAAAAAAACCATTTCAGAATTATGATCTCTCCAAACTTTGCATTGATAGTTTTTCTGAAAACTATAAAACCCTGCTGAGAAAACCACCCGAGTGTCCATCAGCTGATGAATGGATAAGATATGTATAACCATACAATAGAATATTATTCAGCCATACATCAGAATGAAGTTCTGATACATTTTAGCACATGGATGAACCTTAAAAACATGCTAAGTGAAAGGCACAAAAGGCTACATACTTACTGCATGATTCCACTTAAATGAAAAATCCATAATACGTAAATCTATACAGAAAGCAGATTAATAACCTCCAGGGGCTGGGAAGACGGGAGAGAATGTGGAGTAACTGATAATGGAGTAACTTTTGGGGGTGATGAAAATGTTCTGGAATAAGATGGTGGTAATAGATACACAACTCTGAATATACAAAAAAACTCTGAATTGTATACTTTAAAAGGGTAAACTTTATGGTATATAAGTTATGTCTCAGTAAATCTGTTATTTTTTTTCATTGTTGAGAGACATTAAAGAAGATCTAAATATATGGCGGGATTACCACATACATGATTCAGTATTATATCAACTCACCTATAGATTCAATTCAATCATCAAAATCTCAATTAAAAAAAATAGAACCTGACAAATTGAGTCTAAAATTTACATGGAAATGCAAAGGGCCAAAAATAGTTGAGACACTTGAAAAAGAACAAGATGGTAATACTTACTCAAGACTTATAATAAAGTTACAATAATTACAACAATGTAGAATTGGTATGAAGACAAATAGATTAAGAGAACAGAAGAGAAAGTCCCCTATCCCAAATCCTCAGATATACTGACACACAATTTATGACAAAAGTGGCATCACACGTAGAGCAATGGGGAAAGGACCTTTTCAATTAAGTGGTATTGGATTATCTCAATATCCGTATTCAAAATGCAACATTATACACAGAAATCAATGCCAGTACTGTAGGTCTCCTCATGAAAGGTAAAACGATACAGCTCCTAAAACACTCCACAGAAAAACGTCTTCGTAATCCTCATCAGAAAGTGTGTGTGTGTGCAGGCCTGCATGAGCCCTCAGGTTTAATAATGCACCTGCATGACTCACAAAACTCTGGAAAGCACTACACTTATAATCACAATTTTACCATAGTGAAAGGGATAAGAAACACTACCAGCTGAAGGAAAAGACACATGGTGAGGTCTGGCAAGGTACTATAGGGGTTAAGGGTAGGTCACCCCAAGATGGGCCAATTTGTCATGAAGACTGTTTTGAGTTAAAAAGCAATTAAAACCCAGTAGATTCAGGATAAGCTCTTTGGGGGTGCCTGGGTTACTTAGTCGTTAAGCATCTGCCTTCAGCTCAGGTCGTGGTCCTGGGGTCCTGGGATCTAGCCCCACATCAGGCTCCCTGCTCAGTTGGAAGCCTTCTTCTCTCTCTCCCACTCCCCCGGCTTGTGTTCCCTCTCTCTGTCAAATAATAAATAAATAAAAACCTTTAAAAAAAAAAAAGGAAAAGCTCTTTGCCTCCCTTACAATTGCCTTAAAAAAATTTAGATAAAGGATCTGCTCCAGGAAGAGAGCTCCCACCATAGACAACTACATTATACTATGACCAAGGTATGGTAGACAGGGAGGGACCTAGCAAAGCCTGTTTGATAAAAGTCCTCTCTTTGTCTCACTGTTTCTGTGGGTCCAGCAAACATCTGTTTACCAAACATTTGCTCTTTTTCATTCTTCCTGAGGATTACATTCTTTCCCTTTGAAGTCCTAAACCCCAAACTCTTGGGGCTCCTGGCTGGTTCCACTGGTAGAGCATATGACTCTTGATCCCCTTGATCTGAGAGTCTTGAGTTCAAGACCCACGTTGGGCATAGAGTTTACTTAACAACAGAAAAGACATACACACCTCATTTTGCCTGTTTTTGGAATTTCCATGTCTGTGTGGCTTCCCTGTATGTATGAAATTTGATTTTTTCCTGTTTATCTGTCTCATGTTGGGACACCTGGTGGCTCAGTCAGTTAAGTGTCTGACTCTTGACTTTAGCTCAGGTCATGATCTCAGGGTTGTGAGATCGAGCCCCACGTTGGGCTCTGTGCTCAGCACAAAGTCTGCTTGAGATTCTCTCCCTCTCCTGCTGCCCCTCTTCTGGCTTATGCTGGTGCATGCCCTCTCTCTAATGAATAAATAAATAAAATCTTAAAAAAAAATCTGTCTCAGGTCAATTTGATTCTTAGTCTGGCTAAAAGCACCTTAAGGGGACAGGATATTCTTGCTCCTTGACAGTAAGCAAACATGAAGCTTTTAGTGTCCTCTCCCTATGGAATCATGACACATTGCCCTCCTGGCACAATGGTATGTAACAATACACATAAAGTACTTCAATCAGGGAGGCTCACACAAGCTTTGGTGTCCAGAATTTTTACTGGGGTTTTATCACACAGGCACCATTGTTTAAAATACCATCATGTGACTGAGCTCCATCTCTAGCTCCCCTCTCCTCTCTGGAAGTTCAACTGGCCTCAAGAGATTCAAAGCTCCAAACCTAAGGAGATAGCAGGACCCCCCAAATTTTTAGCCAGTTAGTCACAAGGGAGGGAAGCCCTGGGAACCCCCAAACCTGTGGCTGGTATTTGCAGTAAGGGCAGTCTTAGCCTGTGAAGTTTGGACTAACTCTATAGAGTCAGAAATCACTGCAAGCCTATAATAGGTAAGTACTACCATCCTCATTGTGTAAATGAGGGAATTTAGGCATAGAACTCAAGTCACTTATCAAAGATTAGACAGTGGCAGAAACAACATCTGAACCCAAGTTTAATTGACTCTAGTCCTGTGTCCTTAAATATTGGGCTAGCTCTGGGCCTTAGTGATGGGACAAATGAAGAGTTTTGTTACAGATATTCATGTTGACTAGTGAAGTACACACACACACACTCTCTCTCTCTCTTTATGGAAAATCCCTAAGTAATAATGCCAGTTCTTTAATCCTACTGATGGATCACTAATAAGTAACATAATGGGACCCTTTATTTTGTTAATCAGAGAACTTTCCACATAGCATTTTTTTTTAAAGATTCTATTTATTTATTTGACAGAGAGAGAGATCACAAGTAGGCAGAGAAGCAGGCAGAGAGAGAGGAGGAAGCAGGCTCCCCACTGAGCAGGGAGCCCAATGCGGAGCTCGACCTCAGGACCCTGAGATCATGACCTGAGCCGAAGGCAGAGGCTTTAACCCACTGAGCGACCCAGGCGCCCCTCCACATAGCATTTTGAATTACTCCTATCATTCTCATCATAGTATATACTAAATAAATACAGACCAAAAGCTGCTGAAAAACAGACGTTAAAGAGAAATACCATAAATACTATTACAGAACAATGCCAGAACCAGCATTTTCCAGATTTGAAAATGTGAACAACAGTACTAGCTTACTTCTTCAGCAGACATGTGAAATCGTAAGGCATTGGGCAGGACGCTGCCGTACTCCCACCTGAGTGCTCTGATCCGAAGCAATCGGTCATACCTAGGAAAGAAAAAAAGTATGAGACCACATGACTATAAGAAGACACTTTGGGGATATAAAATCAATGCACAGAAATCAGTTGCATTTCTATACACCAACAGCAAGACAGAAGAAAGAGAAATTAAGGAATCAATCCCATTTACAATTGCACCCAAGACCATAAGATACTTAGGAATAAACCTAACCAAAGAGGTAAAGAATCTTTACTCAGAAAACTATAAAGTGCTCATGAAAGAAATTGAGGAAGACACAAAGAAATGGAAAAACGTTCCATGCTCATGGATTGGAAGAACAAATATTGTGAAAGTGTCTATGCTACCTAAAGCAATCTACACATTTAATGCAATCCCCATCAAAATACCATCAATTTTTTTCAATGAAATGGAACAAATAATCCTAAAATTTATATGGAACCAGAAAAGACCACGAATAGCCAGAGGAATGTTGAAAAAGAAAACCAAAGTTGGTGGCATCACAATTCCAGACTTCAAGCTCTATTACAAAGCTGTAATCATCAAGACAGTGTG
>CM052885.1:78532000-78676324 GCA_028534135.1 Potos flavus
ATCATATGATCTCTCTGATATGAAGAATTCGAGAGGCAGGGTGAGGGGTTGTGGGGGGTAGGAGAGGGAAATGAAACAAGAGGGGATCAGGAAGGAGACAAACCATAAGAGACTCCTAAACTCATGAAACAAACCGAGGGTGGCTGGGGGGTAAGAGTGGGTAGGGATAGGGTGGCTGGGTTATGGACATTGAGGAGGGTATGTGCTATGGTAAGTGCTGTGAAATGTGTAAGCCTGAGGATCCACAGACATGTACCCTGGGGCAAATAATACATTATGCTTTAATTAAAAAAAAAAAAAAATTAAAAAAAAAAAAAAGACACCTTGGGGATGATAGGGAAACATAAGTACTGACTAGATGGGTGCGGTGAAGGGTTCTTTGTTTCTCTAGGTTTGAGAATGGTGCCATGGTCATGGGAGAAAAGGCCCAAAAGGTCCTTATTTCTTAGAGTATTCAGTGGTAAAAGCCCATCAGGTTCTAGAATAGTTTAACACAGGCAAAAAAAGTAAGATGAAGCAAATATGGGAAAATGTTAAAAACTGTTAAACCTATATGATGGCTCCATGGGAGGTCATGATATTCTCCCTAGTTTTATGAACACTGCAATTTTTCACAATAAAAAAACATAATGGAAAAAAGAGAAGTATTTAGAATGCTTATACAGGAAAAATAAATCTGAGAATTTCTGTTCTCTATTTGAAATGGTTAATTAGGAAACCGCATGTAAAGCCCTCCATTGTTCCCTGCCACCACAAGCAAAAACTGAGAAGCTTACAGGTACGCTACAGCACAGCGTCGATTTCTTAATAAAGAACAGTGTCGAAACTTGATGGTTGGTATCAACTCACTTCGTCCACCTGACTTTACTTCATTCCTGATAAGAACATTTAAAGAAGAAAAGAATAAATATACATATTTCAGCAGAAGGAAAATTTTCAAAGCCAACTAACAACTGACTTCCGTGTTTGTTTTTATCTATTTATAATTAGTGGTTAATCTAACCAAATAGTACCTGCCTCCACATCAGAGCTTTTACTGGTATGTTAAAAGATAAAAAAGCCAAAAGCCAAAAGTAAACTAATTTACCTAAGATCATGCTATCAGCATTTCATTTAACCATTTGGTATTTTGCATTTTTGCACACTGATTAATCTCCACTATTTTCAAAAGACACACATTGTGCTTACTCACTTTCTGGAATTGTCTTACCATGTTGGAATAAGAGATAAACCTAACATCATGGTTCACAAGAATATGGTCTTATATCATGTTTTTATTTTAAATGGGACTACTCTTTTGATGGTTTTTCCAAATCTTTGCAATAAAGTGAGTTAAAATGGAGTCAAAATCGTCCTTCACTTATCCCACAAATATTTATTGATCTTCAACTATGTACATGTCCTATATTGCAGTGTTGTTCACACAGAGAGGGAAAAATTTTGGTTTTACCCTACAAAATGTACATCTCCTTAGACATTAGACAAGTATCACATCTAAAAACCAGACGCATAGGGGTGCCTGGATGGCTCAGTGGGTTAAAGCCTCTGCCTTCGGCTCAGGTCGTGATCTCAGAGTCCTGGGATCGAGCCCCATATCGGGCTCTCTGCTCAGCAGGGAGCCTGCTTCCACCTCTCTCTCTGCCTGCCTCTCTGCCTACTTGTGATCTCTCTCTCTAATAAATAAATAAAATCTTAAAAAAAAACCAAAAACAGATGTATAATTAATTAATGGCCACAGAGTTTCAATATTACAGGATAAAGGATTATGAAGATGGATGGTGGTGACAGCTGTGTAACATTATGTGCATATTTAATACTACTGAACTGTATACTTAAAATGGTTGAGATGGCAAATTTTACGTTATTTGTATTTTACCATAATAAAAATGATGGAAAAAATAAATCAAACACAGATGTACAGAATGAGTAAGAAATCTACTTTGGAGTTTAAAAGGAAATGGATAGATATGAGAAGGATTCCTTCCTGCAGTGCCTGCTCCAGGCCCTGAAGATAGAGGCAAAAATCTATGTTCCCATCCTATCATGTCTTCTAGATCTGCTCTGTACACTTCTGTCACTCTCTGAAAGTCAGATTTGTTCTCCACATTGTTTAAAATGTGCTCTGGATTATAAAGAAACAGTACAAATAAAATATATCTAAGCTAATACCAGAGTATTTCATTAAGTACATTAGGACTTCCTAAAAAAATTTACTTTTACACGAGTAATTAAAAAGGAATAGAATTCTGACAAAAAATTTTAACAGAAACTGATAATAGTGACTGCCCCCTACCCCCCACCAAGAAAGAAACTAGGAGGGTGGGGCACAGAATTTTGGATTACAAATTTGCAAATGGTACAAATATAGCAAATATAGGAAAATCATTCCCTTACTGGACTAAGGCCTGTTAAGCCACCTCCTAAATAAATATGTCTTTAATCTGTTCACTTTCTACTTAGTCTAGGTCACCTCTGCTGTCACCTGGATGGCCAGCATGCCTCCCTCTCCTCTTGGTCCTCTTGTCTACTGTCCACACAGCAGCTAGGGTGGTATTTTAAAACGCAACCATACCACCATCCACATGCTTAAATGCTCATCTGGTGTCACCCTTTGCCTGCTTGCTAAGCTTCAGCCACACTGGCCTTCTTTAACTATCACTGTCCTGATCGCTCCACCCTCCTTCACAACTCAGGGCCTTTGCATATATTGCCCCCTCCACCTAGGACGCTCTCTGCCCACAATCACTGCTTCCCTGAAATAGGCTTCTCCTTTATATCTCGGCTGTAATGTTTCTTCCTCGGAGAGAACTTCCCTGATTCCTCAATCTAAGTCTACCTTTAACTAATTATTCTCTCTCCCAGAACTCTGTTGTTTTCCTTCATGGCATGTATCCCCATTTGGTGTATCTGTATTTATTACCTATCTTCTGCATTAGACTGTGAGGGCTATGGGGGCAGACATCTTTACTGTGCTGTTTACAGCTGAAATACCAGAGCCACTTATCAGCACATAATCATTTAGTACATATTTGTTGCATGAACTAATGAATGAACAAAGTGCTTGGGAACTTGAGTTCAGGACTTTATGTCCACCTTACACTTACTGTAAACTTGCTATGGTTCTTTCCCTCATTCCACCTGTGAAGATTTTTCTGTATCTCTCCTTAAACACTGCAGTTGGAAAATGCTCCCATTGTTCATGTGCTCCACAGATCTTACCAGCATGTTACTGATTTTTACGCCCAAGTAACTGATCAAAACACTGTACCTAACAAGGCCAAAAATGAAATGTCAGGTCACAGACGGACATCTTTCTAGGTTAAGATCTGAATACCTCACCTCCAATCCCGGAGCTGGTACTCCTCGGAGCTGGTATACTCCTCGTACTCCAAATCACGAGAACCTATGAAGTTTGTCACACAGCCCAAATTTTCCACTGTGCCACCACCATGCTCAGCTCTAAATGTTCTCTAAACCTAGAGCCCTCTCATGTGCCAGGCTGTAGCCTTCTGTAGCATTGGTTCTAGGTGAACTCTGCTAAAGCTGCTGGAAATCACTGCTGCTCCTGCTAAGTTTACAAATCTCCTGTTATCCCTTTAAGGCACTAAGGCAGCTATTAGTGAAAATGAGCAGTGGAAACTATAGGTTTCACTTTGTTAAGATTTTTATTTGCTGCTATCTCACCTCTTTTAGATTCACTCTAATACCCTGCAAGTCATATCATTCAAATAAATATTTATTGAGCATCTGCTATGTACCATGCACTATTTGAATCCCCATAGATTTAGGGTGATCACCACAAATCCCCTCAGTCCTGTAAAGCTACAGTATGATCAGGCTCACAGAGAATTAAAAAAAAAAAAAAAAAATCTAAAAACTGATGGAACATTATCTTATTTCAGTATCATATTTTTTAAGTTGTTTTAAAATATTGATCTCATGAGGGGTACATGGGTGGCTCAGTTGGTTGGGTGTCTGCCTTTGGCTTGGCTCATGATCTTGAGGTCCTGGGATTGAGCCCCATATTGGGCTGCTGCTCAGTGGGAAGTCTGCTTCTCTCTCTCCCTCTCCTCCTCCCCCCTGATCGTACTCACAAATAAATAAACAAAAATTCTTTAAAAAAATATCGATCTCGTCAAAACTTACACATCAGACTGGTTTTGTTCATATAAAGCTTTCATCTCCTCCAGAACTTGCCTGAGTCCATCCTCCTAGAATATATAAAATGGTATTGATACACATCTATTAACTCCTCCACCAAGTCTGTAGCAATGTTTGATCTACTCTGTGTTTATCTTTGATTTAGATATCTTATCAAAAAGCAATACCTATGGGAATGGCTATAACAAGTGTTGGTGAAGATAAGGAGAAATTGGAACACTCATACATTGTAGGTAGGAATATAAAATGGTGCAGCCCTATGAAAAACAGTCTGATGGTTCCTCAAAAAGTTTAACTTCGAATTACCATATTATCTAGTAATTCCACTCTTAGGTATATACTCAAGAAACTTGAAAACATACGTTCATTCAAAAACTTTGTACATAAATGTTCAGAGCAGCATTTTTTATGGCAGCCCCAAAGTAAAAATACCCAAATATCCATCAACTGATGAACTACTAAACGAAATGTGGTATACCTATTCAATGGAATATTATTTGGGCATAAAAAGGAATGTAGTACTGCATGCATCAACATGGATGAACTTTGGTAACATTATCCCAAGTGAAATAGGCCAGACACAAAATGGTAAATATTGTGTGATTCCACTTACCTGAAATATCTAAAATAATAGGCAAATTCATGAAGATAAAAAGTAGATTAGAGGTTACTAGGGGTTGGAGGAAGAGGGAAATGGGGAGCTATTGCTTAATGGTTACAGAGTTTCTGTTTCAGTTGATGAAGAAGTTTTAGAGGAGTGATGGTTGCACAACGATGTGAATGTAATTGATGGCACTGAATGTACACTTAAAATTGGCTCAAATGGCAGATTTTGTTATATATATTTTACCACAATAAAAAGTAGAGAAAAAAAGCAATAAAAAAGAATCAATTACTGACAACTTACGCAATCAACATAACTGATTAAGAAAATTCTCAAACACACTGCACTAAGCAAAAGAAGTCAGATACAAAGGAGTACATACTGTATGATCCCTGCTGGCTCTTTACAGAAAAAGTATGCAACTCCTAGCACACTGAATCCAGACACCTCCCCCCCAAAAAAGACAAATATAATCTATAGTCATGGAAAGTATATCAGTGGTTGCCCACAGCTGCAGGTACTAGGTAGCTACAAAGGGGAAAAGGGAACCTGGGGTGACAGAAATCTTGACTGTGGCACGGTTATAAGGATGTATACATTTATAAAAACTAAAAATATCTGCTAAATTTGTATTTTGTTGTATATAAATTATATCTCAATAAAATTAACCACAAAAAAAAACAACGCAGTCCTATAGAAGTGATAAGGCATGACAAAAATAAGTAAATAAATAACTTTAATGAAAACAGATCTTAAAAAATTACTACAAGGGTAGTAGTAATGCCTTTTGCTCAGGTCATGATCCCAGGGTCCTGGGATCAAGTCCCACATCGAGCTCCTTGCTCAGTGGGTAGTCTGCTTCTCCCTCTCCCTCTCCCTCTGCCCCTCCCCCTGCTTGTGCACCCTCTCTCTCAAATAATAAAATCTTTAAAAAAAAGAAAAAAAGATTACTACAAAAAATGAACACTTTTGGTTTGCAACAACAGAATTACCACCTTGGGGCAAACTTTAAAAAAATTTTCCTTTGGAAGAATAAAAATATTAAAATTCTAAAATTCATAAATATTACACAGTAGGTCTGTCAGCAATCCACAGATAAGTGACCCAACTACTTGTAAGGCCAAAATACATGCATTAGCAAAAACATTTTGGGACTACTGGTATAACTACAAAATTAAGAACTTAACCCTCTTCGAACATAATATGTAATTCCCAATAAAAAAAAGTAAGCATGACTTCTGTCTTCCCTTTCCTCAAGTAGTTAAAAAGAGATCATGGAGGGGCACCTGAGTGGCTCAGTGGGTTGAGCCTCTGCCTTCGGCTCAGGTCATGATCTCAGGGTCCTGGGATCGAGCCCTGCATCGGGCTCTCTGCTCAAGCAGGGAGCCTGCTTCCCCCTCTCTCTCTGCCTACTTGTGATCTCTCTCTGTCAAATAAACAAATAGAATCTTTAAAAAAAAAAAAAGAGATCATGGAAAAGTCTGATTTATTAGAATTCAGTTAAATATTCCTTTTATTAGCAAATAATATTTTAAAGAATAGCTGAAACTCGTTGTGATTAATAGAGCTGCAGGTATACAAAAGACATGTGTGAAATAATTTTATAAAAATACACACATGTGGGGCACCTGGGTGGCTCAGTCAGTTAAGCATCTGCCTTCAGCTCAGGTCATGATCCTGGAGTCCCAGGACTGAATCCCACATTGGGCTCCCCATTCAGCGGGGAGTCTGCTTCTACTTTGCCCTCTGCCCCTCCTCCCTGTGTTTTCTCTCTCTCAAATAAATATAATCTTTAAAAAAAAAAAAAAATACACACGTGCTGGGGACCCTAGGATTGAGCTCTGTGTTGGGCTCCCTGTTCAATGGGGAGTCTGCTTCTCTCTCACCCTTTCCTTCTGGCCCTACCCTCTGCTCATGTTCTCTCTCAAATAAATTAAATAAAATCTTAAATAGATAAGTAAGTAAGTAAATAAATAAATAAATAAATAAATAAATAAAAATACAGGGGCACCTGGGTGGCTCAGTGGGTTAAAGCCTCTGCCTTCAGCTCAGGTCATGATCTCAGGGTCCTGGGATCAAGCCCCATATCGGGCTCTCTGCTTAGCAGGAAGCCTGCTTCCCCCTCTCTCTCTCCCTGCCTCTCTGCCTACTTGTGATCTCTCTCTCTGTGTCAAATAAGTAAATAAAATCTTTAAAAAAATACATACATGCTTTCACATTTAGATTTATCTATAGTAAAAATTGCACTGTTTTGTATTCCCACCTCAGGCTGGGAGCCCAAGATAATTTTCCTAAAAACTCACTTAAACTATTACCAGTTCTGCATATAGAAAGTGGACAATCATTTCAATTTGCTGAATACAGCACCTAACCTTGAGAGATCCTGGAATGAACAAGGCAGAGTCCCTGCTCTAGACCTACTGACTATCCTCTTCCTGGGAGAAATGATTCTTAAAAGGTTCTGTGGGTCATGGGCCTATCAGCCTTCAGATTAATCAGATGGATTGGCCTGTGCCTGCTTTGCTGTGTCAAAAAGTGGCCAACCTCCTCAGGCTGAGTCTTCCAGGCTGCTGAGTTACCTGGCTAGCAGGTGGGTTTCTCAGCAGAAAGTGCACGTGTAGCAAAAGCTGCAAAAGGTGGCCTGCCAAACTAAGACCTAGAAAAAAGAGTGATTTTATAACTTTTAAGTTCCTTCCCTGGACGCCCCCCAAAAGTGGTAACTTAAAATTTGAGTGAAACAAGTTGCCGGATGGACTAAAGGTCTGCAGAGCTGGTTGCAAGGCTGGCGTGGCCAGCTCCCGTTGGACAGGTGTCTCTTTGGGCTTGTCTCCTCGTATGTTAGATCACCTCCAAAGTGCCTGGTTATCTGAATGCAGCGTGGAGTCATATTTTACAGCCTGCACCCCTTGGCATTCCAGCATCTCTGTTGAACTTCCCACCATTGTCTCCTAACTTTTTAAATGAAGTAACTGTCCTGAAAGAACAACAATTATATATTTTCTTATGTTTGAAGAGGGTTAAGACAGGACTCTAGGAAACCTGTGTTCAAGGTGAGGCTCTACTCCAATATGCTGTAAGTTCAGACAAGTCCCTGAATTTCTTTTGGCCCAGTCTCATCTGCAAAATGACCTAACTATTCAACCAGCAGCTCTTTAATGTTCGAAACAAAACTCACCTTTTCCCAAACACTCTTCCTTTTGATCTCTGATGTTGTACCTGAGAGATAAGCCCCCAGTATCCTCTGATTCCTCCCTCCTTCATTACCTACCCCATCTCCACCCCTGTTCTAATAGATATAAGTCCTGTTTGCCACGTCTCTGAAACCCAGACACTAATTTCTGGACCCAACGAGTAGACACAGTTTGGACCATACACAGCTCTCACAGTAGGTCTGTCAGAGAGCGATCATAACCACCCATAACCATCTTCCTGCCACTGTTCTTTCTTATCTCCAATCTGTTCCACGTAGTGCTGCCATCATTACCCTCAAAACATAAAAAAAACTGCGCTACCACTCCCGTTTAAAATCCTTTACCAGCTTCCAAATGCCTTATATGTGAATACCCAACTCTCCTTGGCCTAGAACCCACCTTCGTAGCCTCTGCACACGTTAGTCCCTCCCTTCCCATGTGACCATTAGTCTCTGCAAGGCTGTATCCTTCAGCTGCAATGCCTATCTTCCCTCTCAGAGAGGGGACCTCATCCTTCCAGGCATGGTCCAAACGCCCCCTCCTCTACTCCAATTCAGACCGGCATTTCTCCTTATGTTCCTGTGTATGCCTCTCTAGTGTCCTCACATTGCATTCTAATACTCCTTTTTTTGCCCCTCTCCCAGCAGAACATGCTCTGGCATCCACACAGTGGCTGCCCTATGCTAGGGAAAGTAGTCAAGTATAGAATAGAATTTAGAGTGCAGGTCTGAAGCCAGACTGCCAGGGTTTAAATCCTAGTTTCACTTCTCACTGGCTATGGCCAAGATACTTAATCTCCCCAAGCCTCTGTATACATGGCTGGAAGAAATGGTTTAAATCTCAAAGCGTTCTTATGAGAACAACAGATAACATAGGCCACATGCTTAGCACCCTTTTGGGGTAGTAACAGAAAAATAAGAATAATGACAAGTAGTAGTGAGTAAAGGACAGGTGGGGCTAGGTAGGGAGAGAGAGGTAGGGTCCAGGCTCATAAAAATCCCCAAAATGTGGAGGTGTAAGGAAACCAGAGATAAAGGAACAAACCAGACCATCCTGTCCTAGGTGTCAGAGCTGGAGTCGTGTTCTAACAAAGAAAATTAATAGCAAACACTAACTTCGCTGCTACTTGTGTATCAGGCACTGTCCAGAGAACCTGATATATATATATACCACTCCTAGAGCCCTCACTACAGGAAGAGATGAGTACTATTGTTATGCTCTTTCCCATTTTTGCAGAAGAAACGGACAGCACAGAAAGCCTGAGTAACTGCCCCAAGCTCACACAACGGAGTCTGAATCCCAGTCTGACTCTACAAGCCTAGCTTCTGCCTGAGTTTTTCAACAAATGCTAGATTGTTACCGGGCAACCAATAAATGCTTGGTTAAGCAAAGGAACCTGCAATAACGCTACGCGTGGAAAACACTGAAGGAAATATACTCAGGAAATTCACCAAATCGGGGTGATATAAACACGAACGCTTTTTTTCCTGCTATATTTTGTTTTTCTGCGTTCCGAAATTTCTGTTCCCAACTTTGGAGCTGACACGATGAGAAAGCCAACGCTCGGAGGAGACGCAGGTTAGACCCACAGGGTCGCCCACCCTCCTCGGGCCCGCCCGCCGCGCTCCCAGGCCCCGCCCCTTCAGCCAGACGAGCCCGGTTTACCCGGTCCCCCCCTCACATTGAAGGCTGGCAGCTGCCCTTCTGGCGCGCGATGCAGCTCGCGGACCAGCTCCATGGCCTTTTCGCAGAACATATCGTAGGCGCCCCGGTCCCGAGGCCTCGTCAACCGCCGACTCTCACGCCAAACGGTCGCCTGGTTCACGCACACCGCTCTGGGGACCCTATGGTTTCCAGTCTCTCAGCTGCGGATACTCACCTCCGCCCCAGCTTCGCTCTTTGGCGCCAAACATACCCAACCAATAGAAAATCGTTCCTGGGCCTCGTGGCCTACGGCGGGTGCCAAGGGACAGTTGACCCTGCTGCGCAGTCGCACTATAAGGCGGGTGAAAGCCGAGGAGGAGGGATGCGCGGGCGCATCCTTCGCTAGAGAAAGCCCTGGAGCTGCTGGAGAGTCAGCGGGCGTGGGTTCCAGTCTGTAGGCTGAGCAGAGGCTCTCTTTTGAAGCGCAGCTCGCGATATATGTGTATGTGCAACTTTTTTTTTTAAATTTGATTGATTCATTTTCATTTAGGTTCAACGGGGTTCTACTTTGAGGTTGAGAAAGGAATGCTCAGAAACTTGGTGTGCATTAATGTTATGACGCAGCATTTCGTTTTCGTTTTTGCAGTGTGGGCTTTTGTTTGCTCAAAAGGGAAACCAACCTTTATTGGGTTACCTCCTTTGTGGTAGGGAGTGTGACATATATATCTTTTAATTCTCATGATTAACCCTAAGGTAGCTTTTAAGACTCTTGGTACTGATTCGAAAGCAAAATAAATAATTTTTTTTTTTTTAAAGTAGGCTCCATGGCCAACATGGGGCTTAAACTCAGTACCCTGAGATCAAGAGCTGCAGGTTCTATGTACTGAATCAGCCAGGCACCCCACCAACTGAATAGATAACTTACCCAAGGTTACTCAGCTTCTAAAGTGACCGACTTTGTATTTAAGCTTTGAACCCCACAGAATCACCTTTGATTTTAAAGGAATCATTTAAAAACATTTGGAAAATAGCTCTAATCAGGAAGCCTACAAAGGGGGAAAATACCCAGATTAACATGAATTCACACAGCCATAATCTTACCTACGTGATTATGGAAATTTTTATAACCATATAGAATCAAAGGTGGAAATTAATGCTATAGAAAAATTTGTTTTATTTGGCTACCTTTTAAAAAGCAAAAATTTTTAAAAAGGCAATAATATTGGATTCATTCTAGCTAACCATAGAAACTATGTTCCTCTTTTGCAAATAAAGATACAACAGATGTGTAATCTGAAGAATGAGCATGGGAATGGCCTACAAAGCCTTTGAATCTTTAAGTTGAGTGACATTTCCTTTTCAGCTCTACAGTCAGGGATAATTTAGCTAAGTTTTATTAAATATGCAGATCTATAGTGGACTGTGCTACAGGACTGTATTCCAAAAATCGCCAGTACCCACAACCTTCCTTTGTCATAAACCTTTTTAATTTCAGATCCTCGGCCTGAGATTCATTTCCTTACCTGTACAATGGGGGCAACAGTACACACTTCCGAGGGGTTGTGGTGATTCATTACTCCTTCAGCAAAGGAAGGCGTGTGCACACAAACCTGTGCATTGTTCTAGACACTGAAGATAAAGTAGTAAACAAAGTCCTTGTTCTCAGAGTCTATGTTACAATGTAGGATACAGATATACTGATGATAAATATATTAGTAAAAAATTCTAAGGAGAATAAGCCAAGGCAGGTAAACAGAGTGATGATGAGAGGACCTGAGGGTTTTGTTAGTGTTCAGAGAAGGCACAGACCTGCTGTGGGGAGGGAGTAAGCCATGTGGAGATGGGGCCATAGGAAGGGCAGAGAATTAGGGGCAGCAGGAATGCAAGTGCAGAGGCCCCAAGGAGGGGGATGGATGACTCATACACATGCCACCCACACCTTTCCTTAGGGCCCCAGCATCAGCAAGGAGGCAGTGACACTGGAGCAGAGTAAGGGAGAGAGACCTTGGTGGCTGAGATGAGAGTGATGGCTGGAGGCCCATCAGGTAGGACCTTGTAGGCCCTTTCACAAGGTTTCTGTTTTATTTTCAGTGAGATGGGAAACCATACAGGTATTTTGAGCAAACAAGTGACAGGACTGGAGCTACATCTTTAAAAAGAACTTTCTGACAGCTGAGTTAAGTAGACAAAAGTTGGGAAAGGTGGACGTAGGAGACCACTTATGCTAATAAAATAATCCAAGTGAGAGAGGATGGCAGCTTGGGCCAGAGTGTGGATGGAGGAGGTAGTGAGAAGTGGTTGCAACCTGGATAGATTTTGAAAGGCGTGCCAATACAGACAGACATAAGAAGGGAGGATTCAAGCATGATCCCAGGGTTTTGACCTAAAGAAATGTAAGTATAAGGTTGCCATTCCTGAGGTGAGGAAGGTTACACATGGAGTTGGGGGTGGGAAAAGAGTTGGGAGCTCAGCTTTGAACATAATAACTTTAGGTACCTAGAGGATATCAGAGTGGATGAATAGACCATTAGTAGAGGAGCCTGGAGTTCAAGGAAGGGGTGTGGACTAGAGATGCAAATGTGGGTGTCACCAGTGTAGGATAGTATTTAAAGACCATACAGGAAGTCAATGTGGAATATCAGGGAGCAAGAATTTCCTGTTCCCCTTTAGGTCCTTCTAGCTGTACTAAGAATCAAATTGATATGAGATAGATTAACACGAGAGAATCAAATTTAGTTTCCTACATACAGGGAATCCACACATGGAAATTCCAAAGATAGGTAAAATAAGGTATATATATGTATGTATGTGTGTGTGTGTATAATCCTGAACTAAGGAGAATCAGGTAGGGGTCTGGGACTTTGAAGGGAAAGGATGCAAATCACAGGGCAGTAAGAAGAGCAGATGTTTGGTAATTAGATGCTTGCCTTGCCATACAGACAGTCACTCAGATAATATTTATTTCTGGTAATAACCATTATTCTGGGAAAGATCCCCAATCTAGATTCTTCTATATAGTCAAGGGAGGGGCAAAAAGTTTCTTCCATAGGGAGGAAATCCATAGGGTCTTGATTGCCTTTAGCTCAAAATAATCTTCAAGCCAAAGTGGCCCACCTTGGAGCACCCTGGCCCTTGGCCCCTACAGGACCAAGAGTTGAGGACTGTATGGGCAAGGCCTAATGCCAGCCAGACTCAATAACCCTCACATTTCTCTTCCCAACAGCCCTCCCTTACTTGCTTTTTTTTTTTTTTTGCCTATTAAAGAGGATTTTGTGAGTGATAGGGTCAAAAAAATTTTTTTTTAAACTTCAGTTTCTGGATTCCTAATCCCAGTATGTGCTGGTATAACAATTTAAAAAATTCACCATTTAAATTCTAAAAGAGTATTTGGTGATATCCACACAAATATGAATGTTGGTTCAGATATTTTTTATAACACAGTTAATGAAATTCATTAGCAATTTAGAAGTGTCATTACAGGGCGCCTGGGTGGCTCACTTGGTTAAGTGACTGCCTTCCGCTAGAGTCATGATCCCAGACTCTCGGGATCAAGTCCCACATTGGGCTCCCAGCTCCATGCAGTCTGCTTCTCCCTCTAACCTTCTCCCCTCTCATGCTCTATCCCTCTCAAATAAATAAAGAAAATCTTAAAAAAAAAAGTATCATTACGAAGCTAATAGAAGGAGCTAATGAATTTCTAAAGGGATTTCTAATTGATCTTAAATTATCAGTTGCCAATAGTTTTCAACTGACAGAAATATTGAAATTTTGAATGAATGAAAGTTCACATTGTGATAAGTAAGCACATCTCTTGGTTGTACTTTGTAAGAAATATTAAAGAGTGCCAAAGCTGTAAAACTAAATTTGTGAAACTACTCTTTTCTTTGTAAGATGAGTTAGTTCTAACTTGGGTTTCACAAGTGTAAATTTATGTTTGAAACAGATTTTTTTCCCATTTTTTTTCCCCCCAAGATTCTTAAATAATCTCTACTCCCAACCTGGGGCCGGAACCTACAACCCCAGATCAAGAGTCTCCTGCTCCAGCTACTAATTGCTTTACAAAAATCTAAAATCAAATACAGGTTTTAAGAAGTAAATTGTTTAATGAGTTCAGTTTTCATACGTTCAGCCCAAAACTTAAAAATTAAATTATCTATATGTTTGTGTTAAAAAAAAGTACCTGAAAGCATATTTTTTAAAGTAAAATCTTGTGGGAAAATAGTTATCAATCATGAGAATGGTGACTTGTTACCTTTTGCTTTTTGTTCTCATAAACCATTATAGAAACGTTTCGGAGGGGTTCATTCACATTGGGTTTCCAGCATTAGGGAAAAATCACAGTCTGGGGCGGAAGAAGAAGGAGCGAGCTTTCCTTTGCGGCTCTGGCTCGTTGGGTGCTTCCTAGCCGTCGTCCTCCCCCGTTCGGGCCACTGATCTGGGGCAAGACCTGGTGCGTTTGCTCATGGCACTGAGCACCCAGGTAAAGGCGGCTCTCCCACCCGCAGCGACGGAGCCCAAATCCCTCGCCAGCACCACAGGTCACTTGGCCCTAACCCGCCCGTAACGCCCCGCAAGGCTTCGCCCGCCCTTCTCCAAAATGGCTGCAGATCTGCGCCGGGGACGCTGGGCGCGCTCCCGGCGGAACCAAGGAGGGGGCGGGTCAGGGGCGGGTCAGAGGCGGGGCCGGTGGGAGCCCGGCGCTGATTGGCTGGCGCGGCCGACCTGGTCTCAGGCGCCGGTCGGTAGAGCCGGGTGCCGCGGCCTGGGGCTGGAATGCGAGGGGGTGCGGGCTCCCGGAGGCAGCGGCTCCTGTGAGTAGCGGCGACTGCAGCGCGGGCGGGCGGGCGAGGTCAGCGGACGCCGTCGGCGGCTGGCCCTGTCGGCCGCGGGATGAGGAAGCGGACCGAGCCCGTCGCCTTGGAGCATGAGCGCTGTGCCGCCTCGGGCTCGTCCTCCTCCGGCTCGGCCGCCGCGGCGCTGGACGCCGACTGCCGCCTGAGGCAGAACCTGCGCCTGGCGGGCAAGGGGCCGGCAGAGCCGCGCTGCGCCGCGGACGCGGGGATGAAGCGGGCGCTGGGCAGGTGAGGCACGGCGCAAGGGTCCCCTACGTGGCCCGAAAGCCGCCCTTAAGCCCCCCGGCCCTCCATAAGTTTCTTGCCTGTAGTAGCGCCCCACATCTACCCTCCATACTCCCATGTCCTCTTCCAATTCTCCTCCATCCTTTTCCCTCGCCTGGCCCGCAAGTGCGGCCCGTGGGCATCCTTTCCCAGGTATCTGCCTGCGGGAGCGCCCCCGACTGTCCGCTTCCCTCCTCTGGTGTCCTTTTCTGGCCCTCCGCGGAGCCCAGCCCCGTTCCCTTATCCTTCGCAGATGACCCAGTGGGACCCCGTTCGCGACGGGCTGGACCAGCGTCTCTCCCAAGGGCTGGGAGCGGCGGGCAATCACGACCCAGTGTGGGAGAGTAGAGGAGGGCGTGGGGGGCGTCCCTTGTGAGACTCCTGGACGCCCCGCACGTAAGAGGTGGGACGCGGAAGGGCAGGCTCCCGAGCTTGAGAGCGTTGGGGTTCTTCGCCTCAGATCTGCATAGAACTCAAAACCGAGCGCCGCTCTTGCTGGGCTGGCTTGTGCAGAAGCTTACCTTTTCCCGGTTTCTCACTTTGGTAATTTTTCTCGGGTAACTAGTTGTCAGAAGTGGCATTCTCTGCTCAGAACTACTGGACCTTTGGGGGAAGGTTAAATGGTGTGCTGTGGCCAGGGGTACACCGCATCGTCAGCTGTTGGAGAGAAACCTGTCGTTGGTTTGTGCAGATGGCTAGTGGTGCTTGAAATTTGACTACACTGAGTTGTCTCCTTAGGAATCTCCGTAGAGTCCAGAAGTCTTAGTTTTTTGCATTCTCCCTCTGAGTAGGAGATGAATGCATCCAGGTAAAGCTGATTTCAAAATTAAGATAGTGTATTTCACAGGGACAAATCTCTACCTGTATGCTAGCTTCGTAATTAATCTGGCTGGTCATAGAACGTATCATTCATGGCAAGTGGGAAGTCTGGATGTTTCACGGTTTTGAACAAGTTAGTATGTAATGTTCTCAGGTGTTGTTGCAGAGTCATTTCTTTTGGGGTCAACTGGGATGCCCTTAATTGACACTGGCCACTTCAGTGTCAAATATTTATCAAAGTCTCTAAAAATATAAATTTCATTGCCTAAAAGATTACGAAATTGAAAATATGAATATTTGGATAAATAAAAATATAAAAAATAAAAATTTGGATAAATAAAAATAGAAATAAAAATAGAAATATTTATCCAAATAGACACTTAAGCATTTCAATTTCATTGCTTAACAGATTATGAAATTAAAATATAGTCTCCTCTGAGTCGTTCACATTCTTGCCAGAAGGGCAGGGACTGACAGTATTTTTTTTTTTATAAAGTTATCTGGTAGCTGGTCAATATCTTTTGTGAAACTGATTTATTCTCTTTTTTTGTGGAAAGGTTTATCTGCATTAAAAACTCATGAATAGCTTTAATGTACTTTTGTTAACAGGTTTGTGATTACACCTAAATAAATTTGGAAATTCTTCCTTTGAAGAAATGAAATTGTTAGGCACAATAGTGTTTGTGGAAACAGTGCTGGCCTGGCACCTTCCTGGAAAGATGTACTGTATGAAAAGGATATGCTTATTTTCATTTTTGTATTGGGACAAAGAGAGAGACATTCAAGAGGTGCTCATATCCTTTGGAGGAACGAAGGACTGTTAGGGAATAAAAAGAAAAGCAGAGGGCAGGAGAGCCAAATTTGCATGTTACCCTGTGGCTTCCTTCCCTGTTTCTTGGAATGTTCTCCTGGACATTGTTCTGCTTTGTTTTCTTCTTCACCCAGGTCTCTGCCCAACTGTCACGTCCTCACGTCCTCAGAGAGGCCCTACCAGACCAACCCATGCAAAATAGACTTCTTGCCACTCCCAGTGCCCTTATTCTGTTTGCTTTTTTCATCACACTTATCTCTCTTAACCTTGCAATTGTCTGTGTACTTAACTTGCTTTATCTTCTCCCCTACAAGAATAATAAACTTAAGAAATGTACAGGATTTTTATTTTGTGTGTGTGTGTGTATATATATATATATATATAAAATATAACGCCCATGAAAGTAGGGGCATTGTTTCCTTCACTTTTCTGTCTCTAGTGCATGGCCATAGTAGGTGGCAGAAAATACTTATTGATTTAGTTATCTGTGGTGTAAATTCCTAAGAAGTGGAATTGCGGAGCTAAGGAGTGTGTGTTTATAATTTTGAAAGGTGAGGCCAAAGTGCCCTCCAATGTACTGATGGATACTTTCCCCAGCAGTGTCAGTTGTTTCCCTTCCCCCTAATCCTGAGTGTTACCAAATATTTTTATCTTTTTTCTATTTGATGAAAATGACATCCTATTTGTAGCTTTAATTTGCATTTCTAATTGTTAGGTGGCAATTTTTGTGTGTTTTTTAAGCCTATTTACCTTTGGGTCTCTCGTTACCTGCCTTTCTTTGGGTCCTATTGTGCACATTTTCAAATATACAAAAGTAGGGAAGACAATATAATGAACCTCGATGTATCCATCACATCTTCTTAAACAGTTTCCCATGTGTTGCCAATCTTGAATCATTTGTCCCTCCTCCCTCCATTTCTTTGTAGGATGGGGGACTAGAATATTTGAAAACAAATGATTTTATTCATAACTACTTCAGAATTAAATGATTTTATTCATAACTACTTAAGAGTATAACTTGGGAACTGGAACAAATAGGGACTTTTGAAATATATATAACTCATTGCCGTATTTATCAAAACTTTTTTATATTTATCAAAATTAACAATTTATTGCCTATTACCAATTTAATCTAATATCCAATCTACATACACATTTCTCCAGTTGTCTCAGAAATGTCTTTAAAAGGTTTGTTTAAAAATCCTGTACATTGGGGCACCTGGGTGGCTCAGTGGGTTAAAGCCTCTGCCTTCAGCTCAGGTCATGATCTCAGGGTCCTGGGATCGAGCCCCACATAGGGCTCTCTGCTCAGCAGGGAGCCTGTTTCCCCCTCTCTCTGCCTGCCTTTCTGCCTACTTGTGATCTCTCTCTCTCTCTGTCAAATAAATAAATAAAATCTTTAAAAAAGAATAAATAAAAAATAAAAATCCTGTACATTTCTTAAGTTTATTCCTAGTTACTTGGTCTTTTTTGTTGTTGAAAATAGGACCCTTTCTTATATTACATATTTCTATTATTGTACTTATTAATTTTTTTTAAAAGATTTTATTTATTTATTAGAGGGAGCACAGGCAGAGGGAGAAACAGACTCCCCCCTGAGCAGGGAGCCCGATGCAGGGCTTGATCCGAGGACCCTGGGATCAGGACTTGAGTGGAAGGCAGAGGCTTAGTTGACTGAGCCACCCAGGCGCCCCTGTACTTATTAATTTTGCAAGCAGCAACTTATGTAATTATATTGTTTCTAGTAGTGTTTGAGATTGGTTCTCTTAGATTTTCAGGTATAATATCGTACCAGTTACAAGTAATAAGAATTTCATTCCATGTTTTCTACTTTTTATGTCTCTTGTTTCTCTTTTTTGGTTGCGTTGTATTTCCAAAACAAGATTAAATACTGGGAATGTTAGTAGGTACTTTGTCTTATTCCTTCCTTTACTGAGAAGGCTTTTAGTGTTTTTGCCACACTAGTTATTTTACTAAGGTGTGCGTTGTTGCTATTTGTTTTTTAAATCAAAAATGGTTGTTGAATTTTATGAAATGCCATTTTAACATCTGTGAAAGTATCATATAGATGTTCTTCCTTGACCTGTTAATATGAATTATAGTAACAGATTTTATGTTATTGAATCATCATATTATTGAATCATCAGTGAAAACTCTGTTAATATGTAGCCAGTTTCTATTAATATTTTACTTAGTCATTTTACATTGTTATTTGTGAAACTAGTTTGTAATTTTGTTTTTTAATGTACTCTTTATCAAGTTGTTTTAGTGCTTTCCTTAGCTTTATTAAAAGCTTTCTCTGCGTTAACCAATTTAAATACTCTTGAAATTATCTGTTTCTTAAAATTTGGTGGAATTCCCCTGTAAAACTTCCTAAGCCTGGTGCTTTTTTAGATTTGCTATCTCTTTCTGGGTTTAGTTTTGGTGATTTATACATCCATAGAAAATCATCTGTTTTATCCAGCTTTTTCCTCTGTATCTGGGGCTGTTATCCCTGTCCTGTTCCCTAATTTTGTATGCTTACATTTTTTACCTTTTTTCCCCTTTGATTTTTTAGACTCGCCAATGTATATCTAATACACAGATATACACAGAAGTATTTTTTCTTTGAAAAAAAATTTTTTTTTCCCCCAAATAAAATTTTTTTGTTGTTGTTAATTAATTCTGGGAGACCAAGATGCTGCTGAGGGTTCTGGAGGAGTAGAGAGAACATCTTCCAACTGAAAGCAGCTACTGCACCTCTCCTGTTGCTGCCCCCGGCAGGAATGTGGCCCTAGGGTGGCCAGATTATCCAGTCTCTCAAGCAGAGGAGCTGGGGTTATGTGTGTATGTGTGTGTGTGTGTGTGTGTGTTTGTGTGAACTCAAACTTTGTAAACATTGGCAACTAATTCAGATAAAAACAATAACTTTGGAGTAAGATAGAACAAAACATTTTTTTTTTTTTTTAAATTTCTGGATTGGTCATTTTTAAAGATAGATGTTTATCTAACTCATGTGTTGACCCTGCACTCCCTGAGGGGAGGGACTAGATATTAATTTTGTACAGTATCTGGTAATTTTTGGCAAACAAGGAATTTGTGGGCTTTTCCTGTTATTTTGTTTTTGTTTTTTTTTTCAGTAACCCTGGAGTTCTCAGGACTATGCCTTAATGGTGTAAGTGGTCTAATTTACACCTTAGGAAGGTAGTACTGAGATGTATGGGTCTGTGTGTTTCAGTGAACTAGTCTTTATCCTTCCACTCCCGGCTCATCAGTGGATCTGCCTGTGACTGCGATCAGTGGGCTGCACGGGAGGTTTCATAGCTGGTGATCCTCACATGTAAATACAGAGGAACTGAGGCATCCCCCTTGGTTCCTCCTTGACCCAAAGCAAGGGACTTCATCCAGCTGCTAATGGCTTTGGCATTAAAGCAGCCTCTCCTAAAAAAAAAAAAAAAAAAACAGCCTCTCCTTCAACATCATTCTTCTTGAGCTCACCTTAGAAGCTGCTTTGCATGGTATCTCTTTGTATCTCTTTGTTCTTTCTTTATATACTGAGAAGGTGAGAGTGTGTTCTGAGCTAGCTTTTGTCATTAAAGTGTGCTTTTTTTCCATCCCCCTTCTCCTTCCACTCCCCGAGAATACATTCTGTGCCTGGACTATGACAAGCAAGGGGGCAGGCTTTGTTTATGGCACCTCGACTGGGGCTCCCAGCTGAGTCCATCTCTTTCTAAATTCGATATATCTTATCAAGGCCATACTCCAGCCCTGGACCCAGGACCCTGAGACCTGGCACTTCTCTGGTGTCTCCCTCTTTGGTGGGACTTTGTGCCCTATATCTCTGCTTCCTTTCTAGTTCCTTTTTAGCCAGTGCATACTCTCCCTTCTCAAGTGAGTGCCTGTCTTGTAACTGGGCAGACATTGCTTATATGTGGGAGATATTTTTGAGTAGATCAGAGGCTCCTGAAGACATTATCATGGAGGTAGTCTTGGGAAGAGGCATAGAAGATGGGTCATCTTGTCAGGGTTATGCCGACAGCAGTGGAGACAGGCTGCCTTTCCAGACTCATGATCCTTCTCCTCCTCCCACTAGGATACTTTTCTTTACAAACTGAAGTCTACAGGAAAAATTTTTACTGTAATGTGATCTTGAAAACTGACAGATTAAGTCAGTGCTCTTCTCCCAGAGATGATGCTGCAGAATTTGGGTGTAGGTGGGTTTGTGCTCTGACAGAGTGCTCTTTCAGCACAGGAAGTTGTTAAGTTATTTGTCTTGAACTGAAGGCCAATTGGGAAGGGTCAGTAAGAGGGGAGATGCTGACACAGGGAAGAATGGTAGCAGGAAACTTTGCCTGAGATGTCCATTTAGCCAACAGATCCATTATTTGGGCATGGTCCTCTCATTGTAGTATCATTTGATATCTTAGAGGATATCACTCACATAGATGATGGAGCCCCAAGCAAATGTTTTCAGGTTCTGTGGGTTGGGGAGACTTGTTCAACTTTTTGAGTTTGTTTCTTCCTCTGTGATGTGGGGACAGAAATACCTTCCCTGTAGGATTGGGGTGAAGCTCAGATGTACGAAAGAGCTGAGTGCACGATGAGTGCCCAATCAGCACCTTCTAGTTTGGTCATCCCCAGGGTTATTACTAATACTATTAGATGCAGGTCACATCTCGTGGACTTTACATTCTGGTAGGGGAGGCAAATGACAAACAAGTGAGTATAAGCTGTGTCAGATGCTTGGGGTGCTGAGGAGAAAAGTAGGTCAGTAAGGAGCACCTGTGATATGTGCTTGGTTTTAGGTGGCAGGAGGCCTTTCTGATAGAGGACATTTGAATGGAAGCCACTGGCCTCTTTAGAGTGGAGGAATGCCTTGATGTGATGTGTGTCATTACCACGTCACTCTAACTGCTATGACAAGGACAAACTAGAGGGCCAGAGGAAGCAGGAGGACCAGTTAGGAGTCATCCAGGCAGCAGATGATGGGGCTTGGACTGGTGGTAGCTGTGGAGGGGAGAGGTGCTGTATTGTGGATCTGTTTTGAAGGAGATGTCAACAAGATTTGGGGGTAGATGAGTGTGAGAGAGCAAGGACAGTCAGAGATGCTTCACCAGTTTTTTGTTGAGCAGCTGGAGGCAAGGAGCTGCCATGCACCGAGATGGGGTAGTTGTGGGAAGAGCAAGTGCTTTGGGGGGTGATGAGCGTGGTTTGGGGCATATTGAGGCCTCCTTTTGCAGATGCAGTAGCTAGGAGGAGCTGGAGTTCGGGGGAGTTAGGTTGACTTCTGAACGTTAGCCTGCAGAAGGTACTTAGAGTCATGATGGGGGTTTGAGGGCTGGGCCCTGGGTCCTCAGTGGTTAGGAGCTGGGAGAAGAGACCTGGAGGAAGCAAGGGAATGGATTAGGAAGAGCGCTAGGAGGAAAGAGTCAAGGCAGCTGGGTGAAGAAGCCTGTTGCATGTGAAAGTGTGATCTGCTGTTGGATTTGGTGACATGGAGATGAGTGGTTGACAGGAGTGGGTTAATGGAATGGTGGGGGTAAGAGCCTGACAGAGTGGCTCAAGGGAGAGGTGGAGAGAAGAAAGGCAGATAGCTTTTTTTTTTTTTTAAAGATTTTATTTATTTGTCACAGAGAGACAGTGAGAGAGGAGATACAAGCAGGGGGAGTGGGAGAGGGAGAAGCAGGCTCCCCGCTGAGCAGGGAGCCTGATGTGGGGCTCAATCCCAGAACACTGGGATCATGACCTGAGCCGAAGGCAGACACTGAACGACTGAGCCACCCAGGCACCCCTGCAGATAGCTTTTTTAAGGAGTTTTACCATGAAAGGGAACGAAGATAAGGGGGATCCCTGGGGTGGGACGAGGCTTCTGACCAGTGCTGTTGTTAGAGCTCATTGCTGTGCTCAGCGGGATGATCCAGTAGGCATACCCTGGCCATATAGATGCTGGTGACATGGTGTCTCTGGGACCCAACACCTCAAGGCTAAGTGGAGGGTCCCCAGACATGAAGACAGGCCAAGGGGGCCACGAGGGTGCAGGGAGGTGGTTAGATTTGTGGGGGGAGTGTTGGAAGTTGTTTTCTGCATGCTTCTCCTTTCTCTGTGAAGTAAGAGCATAGTTGTCCACTGAGGGGAGAGGGGGCCGGAGGCGCTGCAAGTCTTTCTTTCCCTTTCACTTCTCCACCTGGACAGTCCTAGTTCTTTGTCCTTGACCTAAACAGACCATTCCACCATATTTGCTAAACATTCATATGAACAATCATGCTACCTAGCAGGGACGCTTCTTTCTTTCTTTCTGACGTGTAATGTTTCAGAAATGACTCCTATGGGAAGTCATTTCAGCTGTGAGCTCGTGTCTGAGAAGCCACACATGTTTCCGCACAGTTGAGTGCTGCCTGGTTGTGGGGGGCCTGAGTGGGAGGGCAGTGGCTCCACAAGGTTCCTGCACACATCCTCACGACAAGGGGGTTATAGCTGGAGGTTGAGGTAGGAAAAGGAGCAATGTGAACTGAAGTCAAGATAGGGAGATTGTGTGGGATCCAGGTAGAATCCTTACCTCTCAGGTTTCATGAATACACGAAGAACTGTTTCTAAATATAATTTGTCTTGAGATGGCGCTTGTGGACTTGAGTTGTCTTAATATGTGTGTTCTTTTCATCTGGTATGGAAGTGTCCTAAAAGGTAAAAAGAAGGGAGGGTCGATGAGTGTTTCAGAAGAATAAGACTCTTATTTTTGCAAAGATGAAGGCAAAGAAGGGGTGTCACTGAAGGAATACAAGCAGATCTCCGGAATGCTAGACTTTTGGATCTGTTCTTGAAGCTTGAAAGAAGTTGCCCCGAGCTTTAGGATAAGAAAAGAAAGTTCAAGTTGTTTTCAGTTCTTACAGACTTGTGGGATCTCCATGCAAGGTTTAGATATATTGACTGAACTATTCATAATGGGAAAGGAGGAACATTCAGGGTTGGAGCAGGTTATTTTGATGAGGTAGTTCAGGTCCTTGAGAGACATATATGGCTTTTAACTCTTTTCTTGTACAACTGAGACTTCCCACACTTTCTTCTTTCATCCTTGATTTATGCCATTCATCGTCCTGGAAGATCATTTCACCGCTACCTGAAAATGGCCATGTCAGTGGCAGGTACCCATAGGTTGTTTTATTCAGCACATAGTTATAATACTTGGGTTTTTGGTCAGATCCATGCTAGGCGCTGGGAACATAAAGATGGCAGGAAACAGTACCTGTTCAAGGGAGTTTGTTGTCTGTCAGTCTTTACTTGTGGCTGCCACCAGCTCTTACACTCAAATATTTTAATGATATCTATAGTAAAGACAAAATGCAGCCATGGCTGGAGATAGTTAGTCTGGTCTCACTTTTGTCTTTAATTGTTCTGCCTTTTTTTTTTTTTTTTTTTTGGGGGGCCGATTTATCTTCAGAGAATCTTATCTTTTAGGCTCTCACTTCTTTGACAGGATGTAGTGCATCCTATCAGTGCCTCCCTGGCTTACCAAGGTTTCTGTAGACACAAGAAAAGAAATTCTCACAGTTTGGGGACACAGCACACTTCAACAAGGCATGTCGTGGCAGAACCTATGGGAAGGATTTGATATTTGGCTTAGGGTTCTAGAAGGAAGGGACTGTTAAACTAGTGTAGGCTTACTGGGAGCCTGCCATTACAGCCTCAGGCCTCAAGAGAAAGCATGAGGGAGGTTCTGCAGGCACCAAGGCAAGGATCTCCAGGGATGGTGGTCACCATGGTGAAAGGCAGTCTCCAAGGAACCTCTGTTCCTCTCTCATTTAAATTTTTTTCTGATTATAAAAGTAATAAAGATTTCTTTTTTAAAAAATTTTTATTTATTTATTTATTAAATTTTTTAATTAACATATAATGTATTATTTACCCCAGGGGTACATGTCTGTGAATCATCAGGCTTACACATTTCACAGCACTTACCATAGCGCATACCCTCCCCAATGTCCATAACCCAGCCACCCTGTCCCTCCCCCCACCCCTCAGCAACCCTCAGTTTGTTTCATGAGTTTAAGAGTCTTTTAGTAGGGGCGCTTGGGTGGCTCAGTGGGTTAAGCCTCTGCCTTCATCTCAGGTCATGATCTCAGGGTCCTGGGATCAAGCCCTGCATTGGGCTCTGTGCTCAGCGGGGAGCCTGCTTCCCCCTCTCTCTCTGCCTGCCTCTCTGCCTACTTGTGATCTCTCTCTCTGTCAAATAAATAAAATCTTAAAAAAAAAAAAAAGAGTCTCTTAGTAATAAAGATTTCTTGATAAAAATTTAAAACAGAGAAGATAATGAGAAAGTGGAATTTCCCTGGATGATTACTGTTAACAGTGTGGCATATATCAAAAATATTGCTTGCATGTTTGTTCTTTCATTCATCTAACAAATACTTGTTGAGGCCTACTGTGTGCCAGAAGATGTGGACAAAATGTTGCACAAGAGCCAGATAGGTCGTAGCCTTTACAGAGCTTATATTGTCATGAAGGAGAAAGGCAGCAAAAAAGGTAGTGTTCAAATATACAGTGACATTTCAAAGGGGGTGCAAAATTGTATAAAGAAAAATAAAGCAAGGTAGTGTTAAACATAAGACAACAGGTCTCAAATGGAGTCCCTTATGCTGAGCCCTGCTTTGCCAAACCAAGACCTAACAGCTTCAGCTCTCCCAGAAATGGAACCTTAAACCACTCGTTCAGGAATTGCCTGATCAGCATTAGCGAGGTAATCTGCCTGACAGACCTGTGCCATCCCCTAAAGGAAAGTGAACAGGCAATAACCAACGCGCTTTTTTGCCCAGTGTAATGTCCTTGCTCCTGCTCACTTCTCTGCCTGTAAAAGCCTTTCATTCTGTACAGCTCCTCCAAGCTCCTATCTGGGTTAGATGCTGCCTGATTCAGGAGTTGTTGAATAGAGCCAATAAGATCTTTAAAACGCATGCAGTTGAATTTTTGTTTTTTTGTAACAGTAGGTAATGCAGTTGCATGTAAAGCACCTGAAAACAAGCTATACTGTAGCATCAGACATTTTTGTTTCTGGCAGGAGAATAAGGCCTTTTTACAGCAGGACAATTCTGCCAACATCCTCATGATTTTTTGTTTTCTTCTCTGGGAACAAAGAGACATTTATGGATTGCTCTTGTGTATTTTATTAAGGCCTTAACCTTTTCAATTCTTTTGAGTGAAATTACCCCCAATACTCACTGTGTTCGAATAAGATTTTGAAGATTGTTCTTCAGGTTTCTACTTGTGAACTAAGAAGAATTTAACCAACTATTAGTTTTGGGGAATAAATCCTGGCTTTACTCTTTTGTTCATTCTCAGAGAACATAAGATAACATATATGTTATGCGAACCTTTCTATGTTATATATTACGCATATATTTTATGTACCAAGTTGCCCCTTGAACAACATGGGGAATTAGCGATACCCAGTCCCATGCAGTAAAAAAACTATGTATAATTTTTGACTCCACAAAACTTAACTCCTTATAGCCTACTGTTAACCAGAAGCCTTACTAATAAACAGTTGATTAACACCAATTTTCTATGTTATGTGTGTTATATACTGTATTCCTACAGAAAGTAAGCTATATATAAGAAAGTTATATGAAGAAAATCATAAGAGAAAAGGTAGCAGGGGTGGCTATATTAATATCAATGTATATTTCAGAGCACAGAATATTATGAGAGTTAAAGCAAATTATTTCATAATGACAGATCAATTAATCAAGAGGACATAATAACTTTGAACATTTGTATATGTAATTGACAGAGCTTCAAAATCTGTAAAGTAGAAATAGAACCGTGAGGAAAATAGACACATCCATGATTATAGTCAGATATTTCAATAACTGATAGAAGTAGGAGGCAGAAAATCAGCAAGGATGTAATAGACTTCAACAACACTGTCCACCAACTTAACTTGATTGACAGTCTGTCAACAAAGGCCAATACATGTTCTCCTCAAGTGCACATCAAACCAGATAGATCATATTCTAGGCCATAAAACAAGTCTCAAGAACTTTAAAAGAATTTAAGTCATGCAAAGTCTGTTCCGACCATAAGGAATTAAATTAGAAATCAGTAAAAACAAGATGTCTGGAAAATCCTGAAACATTTGAGAAGTGAATAACACACTTTTGAATAAGCCATAGGTCATGGAAGAAATCCAAGAGGAAATTAGAAAGTAGTCCAAACTAAATGAAAATAAAGACACATGTATGCTCCTAATGCATCCTTGGGGAATTTATAGCACCAAATGCCCAGAGGAAAGAAGAAAGGTCTTCAATGACTTTAGTTTCCATATTAAAAAACTAGTAAACAAAAAGTAGGAATTAAACGCAAAGTAAAAAGAAAAAAATATAATAAAGATCAAAACAGAAATCAAAGGAATCAAAAATGAAAATAATAATGTTAGTAAAGGTTTAATCTGTAATAGGCAAAAACTGGAAATGATCCAGGGTGCTTGGCTGGATCAGTCGGTGGAGCATGTGACTCTTGATCTTGGGGTTTTAAGTTTGAGCCCCATGTTGGGCGAAGAGATTACTTAAAAATAAAACCTTTGAACAAAGAAAACTGGTAGCAATCCAATACCCATCAGCAAGTGCGTGTAAAAGCAAGTTGCATAGCCCCACAGTGGAATATTACTCAGCAATCAAAAGAAATGAACTTGGACCACAGAGGATATTTAGGGCAGTGAAATGACTGCAGTAGATACATGTCATTATATATTTGTCCGAATTCTTAGAATGTACAACACCAAGAGTGAACCCTAAATTAAATGGATTCTGGGTGGTAAAGATTTGTCAATATTGCTTCATCAGTTATAACAAATGTACCACTCTGGTGCTGGGTGTTGATTGTAGGGGAGGCTCTGCATGTGTGTGGGGCAGAGGTCTATGATAAATCTCTGTACCTTCTGCTCAGTTTTGCTGTGAACCTAAAACTCTAAAAAGTAGAAGTTTTTTTTTTTTTTAAGAATGATAAACATTTAGTGAATTTCATAAACATTTCATTTAGTGAACAGCTAAATGAAAAGGCAATGATGAACAAACAAATGAATCTCAGAGTAATTATGCTGAGTGAAAGAAGTTAGTCAAAAGATAGCCATTTATATGAAATTATCCTGTAGTTGCAGACAGTAGATCTGTGACTGTTTGGGGTCGGGAGCGGGAACCAGAGAGGGGCAGGAGGGAAGAATTAAAAGGGGCAAGATGAAGTTTTGGCGTGATGGTTTCAAAAGTGTTTATATGTGTTAAAACTGGTAAAATTACACACTTTAAATATTTGCGGTTCATATCAATTGTATCTCAAAGTTGTTTAAGAAACAAAACAAATGTTATAGAGCTTTTGCATGAGCATTTTGAAAGAAAATTTTTTCCCCCAGCTTTCATTCTCACCTGTGTACTTGCCACCACCCAGAACTCCTGTGGGTTTGGCTGCTACCGGCCTTTGGGATTCTTAGCATAGTTAGGTGATCTGAAACCCTAAGGAGAAAATCCAGGGGAACTGAATTTTACCATTTTTCACTCTAAAAATTTTCTAGATATCTGGCAGTATTTAATTCATTCCAAATGAGGATTTAGTTGAATAGGAAGAGTGGACCAGACTTCTAGGCCAAGGACCTGAGCTCATTCCCCAGCTGAGGCCTTACCTTGAGCAAGTTATTTAATAGCTATGAGCTTACTTTCCACATCTCTATGCTAGGAGTGTTAATCTGTCCTGCCTACTTCACTGAGTTGTACTAAGATTGCAACAAGATCAGATCAGCATTATATAAGTAAAAAGTGGCATAATGCTTTTCTCTCTCTACTCTGTCTTCTTTTTCTGTTGACTTAAAAGTTCACAGGAGACACCTATGTTACATGTTTATTTGTTTTCCCAGTATTTATGTGTTTCTTTGAGATACTAAATTACCTAAGTTGCTAATACATGTTCAGTCCTTGTGTTTTTGCTTTGCATTGCCATAGGTTTCAGAGCTTTCTCGGATACCTTTTTTTTTCTGTGAAAATAGGTTTGGAAAGCAGGTAGTTTCTTGTTCTAGTTGGTAAGGAATCTAGAGCTAGACAAACAGAATGCTTCTTGAGTGAACAGCTAAATGAAAAGGGAGCTATACTAATTTCCCAAATGAGACAGCTTTTTGGAAATATTTTTTATTGTGGAAAAATATACATAACAATTTACCATTTGTAAGTGCACAATTCCATGGTATTAAGCACATTCAGAAGTTGTGCAGCCATCACTACTCCCTGTCTCTAGAACCTTTTCATCTTCCGGAACTGAAACTCTGTATGCATTAAACACTCGACTCCCCACTCCCATCCCCAGCCCCTGATGACAACTGTTAAACTTGACTACTCTAGGGTCCTCGTGGAAGTGGAATCCTAGAATATTTGTCCTTTTGTGTCTGGCTTATTTCACTCCGTATAATGTCTTTAAGGTTCATCCATGTTGTGACATATGCCACAATTTCTTTCCTTTTTAAGGCTGGATAATATTCCATTGTATGTACATACCACATTTTCCTTGAGACGGTTTTATTTTTATTAGTGATGAGGAAAAATTTTTTAAAAATTTCTATGCTTGCTCTCTTGATAAGATAGAAAAGCAATGTATTAAAAAAAAAAAAGAAAAGCTGTATCTTGATTTTTGTCAATGTAAACCTTCCTACCATTTGTGCATTAGCTCTTAACGCCATCGAAAATTCAGGACTTGTGCTGTTCTGACCTGGGCCAGGAGGAGCAAAACCCCATATAAGATACTAAAAAGATGTCATTACATGTCATTACATTGGCCTCGTTTAGGGAATGAGGCCAGAAGTTTATCTTCTTGTCTGTAACCAGTACTGCTTCCATAAATGAAAGAGGATACAGGAATAAGAGCCCTGACGTGGGATCTGGGGGTTTCTGGAACCAGTTTTGTCCTGAAACCAGGTCCTTCTTGGGTACCAAAGCAGACAGAAAACAGGCCCACAGATGTGAAGAGGAAAGCAGGAAAGATGGAGGAAGCCCATGGTGCCATTCCTGAGGATTGGGAGTTCCCAATACTGGCTTGGGGTCCATGGTAGTTTTGAACTAAATTTTTGCTGTGTGGAAGGGAAATGGTAGAATACGGATAGTGTAGAAAGTATCTCATAAAGGTAAATTTATATAGTGTTTGAATTCTGAGACAGTGTCCTTTGTGTCTTTTTTGGTGTTAAAATGTTCTCATCAGATTAGCTAGTTTTAGAAATCCTTCCTTGGTAAAATTAAAAACTTGGCAATGCTGTGTCAGTCCTCATTTTGCAGAAAATTTTGCTAGTTCATGACCTACAAAAATCTAGGAATCAGTCTTTTTGTGGAGGGAGTTAGGGAGGGTGGGTAGGTAGGTTGAGAGGTGAATTGAGCCTGGTGCTGACTCCAGGTTGTGACTGTGCTTATGAGTGCTGGTCACCGTGAGGTCCTGAGATCCGATGTGTGGCTGCCACCACTTAGGTGCAGCAGGCAGGTATGGGTCCACCGCGCTTAAATGCCTGTGTCGACCCAGCAGGCCTGTGTGTAGGAGTGGAGGCTACCACACCAGGTCTTGGTCCGGGGCCCCTCAGCAGGAAGGCTGCGTTTGCAGAGCTTTTAAAGGAACAGTCTTCCTGATTAGGCCACATCTCTTGTGTCCCAGACTCCCCTGTGTTTCAAAAACAGCATTTGGCAAGTTGGTGTTTGCTGATGATGGGCGAAAGGAAGGTGAAGACTGTCAAGGCGGAACAGTCCCAAAGAAGTCAAGACAGGAAAAGGGAACAGTTAATAAAAGTAGGCATAGGAAGAATTGGTAAAAATAACATTCTATACTTAGTACCAGAGACCATCCTCTTCAGCACTTTGTATGTATTAACTTATGAAATGTTCATAAGTTCAAATGTTCATAACCTCATGAGGTGGAGTGTGTTATCGCAGATGAGGAACCTGTGTCTCACGTAGTCTGTAGCTCACCATTGTAGGCGTTGCTGGGCAGGCCCCAGGGTCTGCGCCCTAGCCACTCTGCTCCTGTCTGTGTTGGGGCTGTCTCTCTCGTACACGTGCTGTTAGAAGAAGGAAATGGTGTAGGTTGAAAATACGGGGCCGATGCCTCAGGAGGGAAGCCAGGGCTTTAACCAGGATGTGGCTTTCCTTCTCTGACCACATTAGTGGCCACGGCACAGTGCTAAGGGCTGGGCATAGGCCTGCCGCAGAGCCTTTCCTCAGGTTGATGGCCTCCTTTGGGACCTTTTCTGTACCTTAGCACCTCCCATCTTGTCAGTTTTGGAGTGGCTGGCAGGGTCTGGTTCCCTGCTGCAGAGGCTGTGGGGAAACCAGACCTCCAAGGAAAGCATTGTATGAAGCTCACCTTGCTAGCCCCTTCTGGCTCTCTGATGAGTGATTGTGAATCATCAACATGAAGGACCACAAGCATTGAAGGGTGAATCTGTCCAGGGCACCTGTGGTCAATTTAAGTAGTGATTTCTGTATTATCAGTATGCACTCTTTTAATAAAGAGTCTGGAAGCTCAGTCTTCCCAGATAGAAAAATTAAAAGTATGGGGCACCTGGGTGGCTCAGTCAGTTAAGTGACCCACTCTTGATTTCAGCTCAGCTCTTGATCTCAGGGTAGTGAGTTTGAGCCCCACAATGGGTTCCATGCCCAGTGGGGGACTACTTAAAAAAAAAAGTGTGTGTGGGTGTGTGGGGGCAGGATCACTTACATCTAAAAGTAGTCCATTAAAAACATTTACTTAGGGGCTCTTTTATTTATTTATTTTTTAAGAAAGATTTATATATATATAAATATATATATATATATATTTATATTTATTTATTTATTAGAGAGAGAGGGAGCACACAAGCAAGGGGAGCGGCAGACAGAGGGACAAGCAGGCTCCCCGTTGAGCAAAGAGCTTGACATGGTATTTGATCCCAGGACCCTGGGATCATGACCTGAGCCGAAGGCAGACGCTTAGCTGACTGAGCCACCCAGGCATCCCCTTAGGGCTCTTTTAAAGAGCAGGTTTTCCCAACGTGAATTTGTGAAGTGTCTCACTTTATCTATATTCTAAGTGCTGTGCACCCATCTCAGCTCTTTGACCCTGTGGGCACATCTCTGCTGCTCACCGAGTTTCCAGTCTGGGACATTGCCCACTTGAGGTGATGTATGGTCTTGCGGTCTGAAGGGTGTGATGTGTGACTCTTCCAGGTAGAAGCATATCGCAGCAGGTTGGGTTCTCCATCCATCCTTCCTAAAGCTATTTGTAGGGATGGTGACATTGTAGAGTGCTGAAGCCTCCTGAAAAGTTCCTGAGTCACAAGGGTCCGTGGAAGCCCCTGACAACCTATGCTGGATCCAGGGCCAGAGCAAGAAAACTATGTCTGCGTGCCATTAGTTTTGCTGGTGGTTTGTGGCTGCAGCATAATGTAGTCTGTTCCTGCTGATACAGTCGTGGAATTTTTGTTATTACATAAAACAAAGATATGTAAAAATTTTTTAAAATACCAAAGCATCTGCAGTAAGTTCTCTGTGCCCCACCTCTTCTTCCCTGACACGAACAGTTCCTCACAAGACTGTAAGCTGTTCCACCCCCACACTGTGTCACTGCATAGACACCCGTTCTCTGTTCTTAAAACTGCATGTCATCCCAGTGTACATATGCCCTATCCCCTAGATGGAGGGGATGGAGATGGAAAATCAGTATACTGTGATCTGTAGCTTTTGTATACACAAACAGCAATTGGTTGTGAAGTAGAAGGGAGGAGAAGACAAAAAAATGTCAAAAAAATAATCCCATAAGGATGCTTAGAAATATGCAAAATCCATAAGAAGAAAACTTATAAAGCATTCCCAAAGCTCCCAAAGGTAGGTTTGAACACGTGTAAGGACATATGTGTTCTTGAATAAGAAAGCCTAATCTATCTAAGTCAGATTATTCGTTTAACAAGATTTCAAATAAAAATGCCAGCATGGGGGCATCTGGGTGGTTCAGTGAGTTAAAGCCTCTGCCTTCGGCTCAGGTCGTGATCTCAGGGTCCTGGGGTTGAGCCCCACGTCGTCGGCGCCTCTGCTCGGTGGGGAGCCTGCTTCCCTCTCTCTCTCTGCCTGCCTCTCTGCCTACTTGTGATCTCTGTCTCTCTGTCAAATAAATAAATAAAATCTTAAAAAAAAAAAAAAAAAAAGCCAGCCTGTTGTTCTTGGGTTCTACACAAGCTGATTCTGAAATTCAGTGAAAAACAGCATGCAGGAATGCCAGCAGAGAGAAGAGAGAGTAGTGAGTAGAGCCTGGTCCATGTTGCAGAGCTCTGTTTTGGGAGTGTGGCAGTAACTTTGAGTAGTAAGCCAATGGGACAGGACAGAAATTCCAGGAATAGTCTCAAATACACTTGGGCATTTAGGGTAGAGGTGGGATCATGAACAAGTGGGGTCAAAATTGACGTAGATTTTTAACGAAGGGTTTAGGGACAACTGGTAGCCATTTGGAATAAAACAAATCTGGATCCACATCTTAGGATTCAATGTAAAAATGAAATCAAAAGTACTAGAAAAAAAATGAGTGAAATTCTTTATAGTCTTGCAATGAAGGTCTTTCTAATTAGAAAGGTGAATTCTTTTTTTTTTTTTTTTTATGTTAGTCACCATACAGTACATCATTAGTTTTTGATGTAGTGTTCCAGGATTCATTATTTGCTTATAACACCCAGTGCTCATTATAACACGTGCCCTCCTTAATAGCCATCATTGAACTACCCTATCCCCCTATCCCCCTCCCCTCTGAAACCCACAGATTGTTTCCTAGAGTCCATGGTCTCTGGTTTTTCTCCCTCCCCTGATTTCCCACACTCGAGTTTTCCCTTCCTTCCCTTATGTTCCACATATGAGTGAAACCATATAATTGACTTTCTCTGCTTGACTTATTTCACTTGGCATAATCCCCTCCAGTTCCATCCATGTTGATCCTGGGTATTCATCCTTTCCGATGGCTGAGTAATATTCCACGGTATATATGAACCACATCTTCTTTATCCATTCATCTGTTGAAGGGCATCTTGGCTCCTTCCACAGTTTGGCTGTTATGTACGTTGCTGCTGTGAACATTGGGGTACGTGTGCCTCTTCTTTTCACAACATCTGTATCTTTAAGGTAAATACCCAGTAGTGCAATTGCTGGGTTATAGGGTAGCTCTATTTTTAACTTTTTGAGGAACCTCCATACAATTTTCCAAAGTGGGTGCACCAACTTGCATTCCCACCAACAATGGAAGAGGGTTCCCCTTTCTCCACATCCTCTCCAACATTTGTTGTTTACTGTCTTGTTGATTTTGGACATTCTAACTGGTATAAGGTGTTACCTCAATGTGGTTTTGATTTGAATCTCCCTGATGGCTAATGGTGATGAACATTTTTTCATGTGTCTGTTAGCCATTTGTATGTCTTCTTTGGAGAAGTGTCTGTTCATGTCTTCTGCCCATTTTTGACTTGATTATTTGTTTTTTGGGTATTGAGTTTGAAAAGTTCTTTATAGATCTTAGATATCAGCCCTTTATCTAAAAGTTGCATTCTATTAAAAGGTTTTAAAATAAATTTCACTTCATAAACATGGAAAACATCTGCATGACATACCTAATGAGAAAAGACAAGAACATATTTACAACTGATATAGATGAGCTAATTCTCCTAATACATAAAGAACTTGAAGTTAGGGGTGCCTGGGTGGCTCAGTGGGTTAAGTCTCTGCCTTCAGCTCAGGTCATGATCTCAGGGTCCTGGGATCAACCCCTGCATTGGGCTCTCTGCTCAGTGGGGAGTCTGCTTCCCTCTCTCTCTCTGCCTGCCTCTCTGTCTACTTGTGATCTCTCTCTCTCTGTCAAATAAATAAAATCTTAAAAAAAAAAAAAGAACTTCAAGTTATTGAAAAGAAAAAGGTCAAAACCAGTGGAAAGTTGTGCGAAGGACATATATAATTCATAGACAAAAAATTACTATAACCCTTCAGTATGTGAAAGAGTGCCCAATCACACTCATTCATAATTAGAGAAATCAAATTAAAACTATACCAAGGTGCCATTTCTCATATATCAGACTGGCAGACATGCATCTTCATCAACCACTTTGTTAGTGAGGCATTGAGAAAGACAGGGATTTGTGAGAGTTGTCTCTTATAGGTGCATTTACTCATTGATCTAACCATTTCCATCCTAGGACCATCCTCTGTGCACTTGCACATAAAAATTATATGTGTACAGAATGATTCATAGTGGCATTCATTGTTGGAAACCACCTGAAAGTTCAGCAGTGGGAGACTGGGTTAATCACCTGTGCTGTATCAACCCAGTGAAATAACTATGGAGCTGCACAAAAGCTATGAGTTGATATGGAGAAATTGCCTGGATATGTTGTTGAAAGAGAAAAAATCAAGGTGTAAAACAGTTTATAAAGTGTAGTACGCCACCTTTTTTTTTTTTTTTTAATTTTATTTATTTATTTGACAGAGAGAGACACAGCGAGAGAGGGAACATAAGCAGGGGGAGTGGGAGAGGGAGAAGCAGGCTTCCCTCTGAGCAGGGAGCCCGATGCTGGGCTCGATCCCAGGACCTGAGATCATGACCTGAGCCGAAGGCAGATGCTTAACGACTGAGCCACCCAGGCGCCCGGTAGGCCACTTTTGTACAAAAAAAAAAGGAAGAAATGAGAACATGTACATGTATTTGCATAAGGACACACTGGAAGGAAAAATAAGTAGCTAATAAAAATGATTATCTGGGCACTAAGGGAGACAGGATGCATGGAGACAAGTTGGCAGTGAGACTTTATATTGTTTTATTTTTTTTTAACTATTTATGTATATGACCTCAAAAAATTATTGGTGAGCTGAAAGTAAAAATTAGCATGCAGAGTGTAGTCTCATATTAGTTAGGATGATGTTAGCTACTTTACCAAATCAATAGGACAGCCAGACAACCATCGCTTGACTCACATTACTTTGGTGAGCTCCGTGCATGTAGCCCTACCTGCTCCCTGGGCGGGCTGGGAATGTAGTCCCAACTAGACAGCCACCTCCCACGACCAGCTCTACCCTAGAGGAGGATGAGTGCAAACTTTTGGTGGTCAGCTAGCTGTCTCCACCAAGACCCTAACTCTGAAAGATATAGTCAGTATGGAATCGAGCTTATACATACATACTCCATTAGTACGTTGACAGTGGTTGTTTAGGATCATGTGCAATGAGGTGATTTTTTTCTCTTTTTAATGCTTTTTTGTCAACTTGCAAATTTTCTACATTTAATTATTAATCAGTGAGGGCATAAAGCTATCAAAAAGTAATCCTTGCTGAATATTGCAAGTATATTCCCTTTTCATCTCACAGAGACGGTGTTGCAGAAAGGAGGTCTGTGTAGAGTCTTTCTGACATACTGGGATGATAGAGTCTGTGCAGTCACCCCTTCAGAGTGGGGTTGCTCAGTCAGAGAGCAGGTCCCGCTGAGTTTTTGCTCACATTGACCTAATTGGCATTGTCAGTTTCTTATTCTTTGCAAATAACATGGGGGAAGGTGTAATTTCATTGTTTTATTTCTACATGTTAACTTAATGCTACTTGTTTTGATAATAGGAAGTACCTCATAATAGCTGTGTAGCCCTTTATATCTGAAGATAAATTTCCAGAATATTGCTTCATTGTGAGTTTTAACTTTTTCTGTTCAAATAAAAATGAAAGGAAAATCATTTCAAGAGCTTTTTCTGTGAAGTCTCAGGATGGCCTTGGCTAAGGGCTGGGTGGCATGGTCTTGGGGCATTCAGTCTGCTCCTGTTACCTGCCCTGTGAGGTTCAGCAGCAGGAGGCTTGTCCACTAGGGTGTAGGGGTTCTCATGTGGAGGGAAATGGTTATATTGTGTCTTCTAAAGCTGCTTTTAAGTAATTAATTATTTTAAATATTTTATTTATTTGTCAGAGAGAGAGAGAGGGCACAAGCAGGGGAAGCTGCAGGCAGAGGGAGAAGCAGGCTCCCCGCTGAGCAAGGAGCCCCATGTGGAACTCTATCCCAGGATACTGGGATCATGACCTGAACCGAAGGCAGCTGCTTAACTGATTGAGCCACCTAGGCGTCCCTAAAGCTGCTTTTTGTATCTTACTATTCCAGTAGTTTTATTGACAAGTCTGCCATCTACTGCACTTAAAATTAAATCTTGATTGAAGATGACAATCTTGTCAACCAACATTATAATGAAAAGTAAAATGTTAATCGGTGTTTTATTTACTGCTTGGCATATAGTAGATGTTTGATAAGTATTTGGTAAAAGAGTGGAAATTCAAGTGAAGAAGCAAGATGTTTCATCTGTTCTCATCCCTACCATGAAATATTACTCTGAATATTGTAGGTATTGTGGGAAGATAAAAAGTTAAAAGATAAACCTATAAGGAAGAGCCAAAATTATCATTGCTTGCTTGCAGATGAAAACTACCCATCTGGAAAACTCCAATAAAAACCAACTAGAAACTTCTCAGAATTAATGGAGCTCAGCAAGATTTTCAAATGTTAAATAAATAAATAAATAAACGAACAAACCAGTTAATGGCTTTTTTATATACTAGTAACAAACCAGCTGGAAAAATGTAAGTATTTTATTGTAGCAACAAAAAATATACAGCATCTAAGAGTAAGCATAAGAAATATGTAGAATGTTTATCAAGAAAATTATTCAACTTTACTGAAAGCATGACATAGTACTTGCTTAAGTGGAAAAATATATTTCGTTTTTAGGTAAGAAGCTACATATTGGGGGCACCTGGGTGGCTCAGTTGGTTGAGCGTCTGCCTTTGGCTCAGATCGTGATCCCAGGGTCCTGGGATAGACGTCAGGTTCCCTGCTCAGTGGGGAGCCTGCTTCTCCCTCTCCTCCTCCCTCATGCTCTCTCTCTGCTCTCTCTCTCTCTCTGAAATAAATAAATAATATCTTTTTAAAAAAGCTATATATTGAAAAGATGCTTCTTTTCCAAATAGATTTAATGCAGTTCTGTCCGGATCAGTCTGCCTCAGTTATCCTTTAGGGAAGGCAGGATGCAAGGCTATGAGTGAGTATTGGGCACATAGGGCTCCCATGGTTGCAAATGGCAAGCTGTAGTGTAGATCAGGGACTGGGCATTTGGCAAAAGGAGTCAGAGGTGTGAGGCTGCCCTACACTTTTTCCTCCTGAGCACACCATGGCCCATCTCCAGCTTCCAGCTCTCTGGGAACAGAGCAAGAAGGCTGGGGACTCTCAACATGCTTTTCTAAATTTTCATGTTATCTTTTCTGCTTTTAGCGTACCTGACCCTCTACACCCCAGAAACCTGTGTACCTTACACAGAGAATGAACCTTCAGCCTTTTGGTGGGATGTAACAGTAGCCCCATTCTAATCAGTGAGGTGGGAGTCCAGAGGGGTTTTTCCAAATCGTCCTCCTGATTGGAGTCTCAGCCTGAGCCCCTTCCACGTGCACCTGGAGCCACTGGCTCACATGCCTTATGTCCCTGCATGCTGCCTTAGGACATTCCTGGAGGTATCAGCTGAATTCCCAGGACTCCTGCTTTCTAGCTTCCAACATGTTGGTGTCTCTTCTCTCATTCTTTGCCCCTAGGGTTGTATGCTTTTTACAACAAACTGTTTTGTCATTTTAGTGGGGGTTTGGGAGGGAACAGTTAAATCCACCATCTTGGGGCACCTGGGTGGCTCAACCGTTGTTCGGCTCAGGTCATGATCTCAGGGTCCTGGGATCGAGCCCCACATTGGGCTCCCTGCTCAGTGGGAAGCCTGCTTCTCCCTCTTCCACTCCCCCAGCTTGTGTCCCCTCTCTTGCTGTGTCTCTCTCTGTCAAACAAATAAATAAAATCTTTTTAAAAAATAAATCTACCATCTTTAGCTGTATAATGTGTGTTCAAGGTGGCATTTTAGACAGAGAGAAACTATTGGGTGACTATTTAGGATATAAACTCAGAGCCCTACCTCCCACTATGTGCCAAGATACAGCCCACATGGATTAAATGTGAAATTCCAAGCCCTAACAGACAAATGAGTATATTTAGCCAGTCTCAAGGGCAGAGAAGAACATCTACCTGTAAAGTAGAGGAAGGAATCATAAAGAAAAAGGCTAGTACAGTAAGAATACATAAAAATTAAAAGTTCTCCCATAATTGGGAACAAGAAGCACAGCACAGGGAATATAGTCAGTGGTACTGTAATGGTGTTGTATGGTGACACATGGGAGCTACAGTTGTGGTGAGCACAGCATAACACACAGAGATGTTGAATCACTGTTGCACACCTGAAACTAATGTAGTATTGTGTGTCAACTATACTCAACATTTTTTCAAAAGAAAAAAATTAAATTCTATAATTCCTAATAAAAAGATAAATAAATATATAAAAATAAAAAAATAAAATACAAAAGATAAATAAAAGGTTCCTAATAAAAAGACAAATGATAAGTAGAGGGAAATGCTTATAAATATGTAAAATGTCGGACAAAGGAGTAATATCCTTAATAAATGGTTGTAAGAGAAGAGTCCAGCGGCAAGGGAAACAAAAGGAAAAATAAACTTTTGGGACTTCATCAAGATAAAAAGCTTCTGCACAGCAAAGGAAACAATCAACAAAACTAAAAGGCAGCCTGTGGAGTGGGAGAAGATACTTGAAAATGTCTAATCAGATAAAGGGCTAGTATCCAAAATCTATAAAGAACTTATAAACTCAACACCCAAAAAACCAAAAAATCCAGTCAAGAAATTAGCAGAAGACATGAACAGACATTTCTCCAAAAAAGACATAAATGGCCAACAGACACATGCAAAAACGTTCCACACCACTTGGCATCAGGGAAATACAAATCAAAACCACAATGAGATACCACCTCATACCAGTCAGAATGGCTAAAATTAACAACTCAGGAAAACAACAGATGTTGGTGAGGATGTGGAGAAAGGAGAACCCTCTTACATTATTGGTGGGAACGCAGAGTTCAGCCACTCTGAAAAACAGTATGGAGGTTCAAAAAATTAAAAATCGAACTACCCTATGACCCATCGATTGCACTAAGTATTTATCCAAAATATACAAACACAGTGATTCGAAGGGACACAGTGAGGTGGGAGGTTCCGTTTAGGTGGTTCTTTCGGAACACCAGGGTATTGGTCTGAAAGTGGGGTGTGTTCACCCACAGAGTATGTGAGACATAATGGGGTATGGGAAAGAAATTTTGGGACTTCTAATTATATTCATATTCAGAAATTAACCAATATACACATGCAGACCAATTATACATGTGTATAATTTAATAAGTACATATATATGGAGGGCATGCTCCAAAAAATGTTGATGGGATACGTAATCACAAAAGTTTGGACCCACTGGTCTGGGCAAGATACGTTGTTGGCATGCCCCAGAGAGACAGCATTTGGGTGGTTGGAGGCAGATGGAGTTGTTGAGATGTGTTTTGGAGACTTGGTATGGGTTGCAAGTGGAGGTAGGGGCAAGGACGGAGTGTTGGGACCTGCCGTGGGCCTTGGGCACATGGTGTTTGCTAAGGTGGAGAACCTAGAGGAGAAGCAGATTTAGGAGAGGAGAGGGCTGAAGATAAAGAACATGGTTTTGGACATGCTAATTTGAGTGGACTGTGAGACTCCAAATGGAGATGCTGAGGAGACTGCTTGGTCCTTCAGGCTCCATGTTGGTGGTCTTACCTGAGTGCCTTCTGGCAGGGAAAGGAGTATTGGTCAGGACAGACCAGGCCATGCTGTAGAACCCCTGCCTCTCAGGAGTGTTTCTCACTTCCACTGTGTGTCCGCTGCTCCTGAAGTCTCTTCTTGCTCACATTTCCTTAGTCTTTAACTTTCAAGGGGGTAGAGATGTGCATTCTACCATGGAGCCAGTAGGCAGAGAACCAGAGATAATTGGTGAGCAGCGCCGGCCACTGCCAGTAGTTCTGCAGAGGAACTCATGGGAACTCACCCGTCTTTAATGGGTGACAGTGGGAGAACACCAGGCATGCATAGCAGAGAACACCATGCCCTCCTGGCCTTCACTGGGCTTAGGGCATGCTCCGGAGGGACTCAGGCAGAACTTCTCAAGGAAGGTCCTTTGAGTCAATAGAAGGTTCACGTATCCTCAGGCTTAAGGGCTGCAGGAGAAGCCAGGAGGGTCCAACTGCAAGCTGTCGGGGCTGGGCAGAGACCACCTCTGAGGAGACTGCTGGCCCCAAAGCAAGAGCTGTGCCTGGTTGTGGTCTAGCTTCCCTTCTGATGCTGCACATGGCATTACTGGAGTCATTTCTGGGCATCAAACTACTGCTTTTAAGCACTGCTGTGGTTAAGGAGTAATTGTAATTTAAGCTGCCAGAGCTCAGGTGGATGATTTGGCCAAGGAAGGGGTCCCTATCAGTGAGGGCCGGACAAGCTGAGATGTGTTTGCCCACTCCCAGCCCCCACAGAGGCCCTCTTTGTTCAGCTTACCATTGCTTGCTCCGTGTGCAAGACACTGAGCTAAGCATTTTACTTCCTTGCTCACTTACTCTGCACAAGGGCCTTATAGGTAGATTCAATTAGTTGAGGAAACTGAGGCTGTGAGGAGTGACAAGCCAGCTCAGCCCTGCTCAGGTGCAGTGTCCACCCCAGAGGGAAACACACTAAGGCACAACTGCCTGAGAGTTCTGTTTTGCTTAATTGGGGGCCTCTCTTTGGGTCTTTGCCCAGTCTGTTCCCTTCTCCGGTAGAGGAATCACAGCAGGTTGTTTGAACATCTGTCCTGGGAACAGTAAGATGTAAAGCCAGTCCTATCGAATGGAAGGTCAGAGGGGAAGCAGGCACCACTCCCGTACCACCCAACTAAGCAGGGCCTTCCGGATTCTCAGGCAGTTTCCTGTAGCTGGAGAAGGTACCTGCGGCCCTTTTATGGAGGAGTGTGTGTTCTTCTGTGGTGCGTCTGAGGGATGCTTATGGAGGGGCCTGTGCAGGTGGAATCAGTCCCCAGGGTGGTGCATGAAGGCTTCTGGTCCTGATTGTGGGGAGGTGAGCAGATCTGGGGCAGCAGGGGCCGGCTGAGGTCACACCCCACGAAAGCCAGGGTGGCCATGTTCCCCACAATTTTAAAACCATTGGGTGTCAAAGCAATGGGTGGAAAAGCCATGGTCTGGAAGCACACAGGAGTGACTTAAATCGAGAACCTTACAAGCGCTGGGTGTTGATTGATAAATGGCATCTTGAGGGGAGTGTGAGGGTGTGTGCCAGCTGCCCTGTGGAGGGCCCACGGAACGTGCAAACCTCAGCAGTTTTGGGGCCAGGAGCAGAGAGGAACTAGCAGGAAGATCAGGGGGCCTGGTCTTGGGGTCTTTTTCTTTTCTGTTTTGCAGATGCTATTTGACTGAAAGGTTCTGGATGATACCCTTAAGGTATATTTTCCTTTTTCAGCTCTAAGTGCAGAAACTACATTTTTATAAACAAGCTCATTTACTCAAGATTTCCTCAGTAAAGATCATCTGTGGGACTTCCTCGGCTCAGTTTGGCTCTGTTCTCTCAGGAGAGGGACTCTCCTTATCCACCACCAGTGTTTCATACTGTTACCCTCGTTTCACAGCTCAGAGTGGGGAAAAGTATAAATGGCGGTTTTTATTTGGTGGCATGCAATCAGAGATTTTTTAATAAATAATGCCTTTTGAATTTGCTCAAAGAAAGTATTTTGCTCTTTTAGCAGGAAATGGTAAAAGTAAAATTGAAGAAATGATAACTTCATCCAACAGGGAGCTTTCTTAGCTTGAGTTCAGAGACACAGCATTTCTCCTTAACTCTGATGAACTCAGCCTCCTTCTTTTTTCAGTATTGCCCTTAAAATTGGGGATAGGAATCTGTGTGTGTGTCTTTTTTTTTTTTAAGCTTTTATTTATTTGACACAGAGAGAGAGATAGCGAGCGAGAGAGAGACAGAGAGAGTGCACAAACAGGGGGAGCAGCAGGCAGAGGGAGAGGGAGAGAAGCAGGCTCCCCGCCGATCAAGGAGCCCAATTCAGGGCTCGATCCCAGGACCCTGAGATCAAGACCTGAGCCAAAGGCAGCTGCTTAACTGACTGAGCCACCTAGGTGCCCCAGGAATCTGTGTTTTAACATCTTTATTCCTTGTGAGAGGTGAGAACAGAGAATGAAAGTAAGCCTCTGCTAGTCCTGACAGAGTCTAAAACAGGTTCACTTCCTAATACCAGTTCGCCCAGAATATCCAGCTGTCGCTGTTCAGAGGATGTGATAGCATTTCTTTGAGGGTGGGGGCCTTGGGGGAATGACTGTACCGTTATTTTTTCTATCTCTTGGTCCAAGTACAAAGTCTTGGACAGCTCAGACCTCTTAGAAAAAAATAACGTCTCCACTGTTCAAAGCAGTCTAATTTATGTTTGCATATCTCTTTAGAAGGCACAGAAGGAGAAGATAGGAAAGAGAAAACAAAGATTAAGAGAAGGGACAGACATGTGGTTGAGGCAGGTTTCTAATTCTCAGCTGCTGGAGACGCTGAACGCTGTCAGCCTAAGAAAGCAGAAAGAATGGGCAAAAGCTATGTGGACGGGACAAGTTCATTTATTTACATATGTATGTTTATATATATATTTATATATTTACTTACGTGTGTGTGTGTGTGTGTGTGTGTGTGTAAAACCTTAATTTTTTCTGACAATACGGTCATGTTTCACATAGGATTTTGTGGACGTAATTCTTTGGCTTGCAGGACTTCTGTGGTGTTGCCATGTTTCCCAGGCTGCTTGAGATCCTGTGCATCTGTATAAATGGTGTGACTCAAGAGTGGAGTGGTAGTCTGTAGGGTTTTCTATGTATACTATTATGTCATCTACAAATAGTGAAAATTTTACTTCTTCCTTACCAATTTGGTTGCCTTTTATTTCTTTTTCTTCTCTGATTGCTGTGGCCAGGATTTCCCGTACCATGTTGAATAAAAGTGATGACAGTGGACATCTTTGTCTTGTTCCTGACCACAGAAGAAAAGGTCTCAGTTTTTCCCCATTAAAGATCATGTTAGCTGTGGGTTTTCATATATAGCCGTTATTATGTTGAAGTGTGTTCCCTCTAGACCTTCCTTGTTGAGGGTTTTTACCAGGAATGGATGTTGTACTTTGTCAGATGCTTTTTCTGCATCTGTTGACGGGATCATATGGTTCTTATCCCTTCTCTTATTGATGTGTATATCATGTTGATTGATTTGTGACTAGTAAGCCACCTTGTATCCTGGGAATAAATCTCATTTGATTTTGGTGAGTGATTCTGTTAATGTATTGTCGGATTTGGTTTCCTAGTGTTTTGTTTAGACATTTTGCATCCATGTTCGTCAGGGATATTGGCCTGTAGTTCTCTTTTAGTGGAGTCTTTTTTTTTTTAATTTTAAAAAAAATATTTTATTTATTTATTTCACAGAGAGAGATAGAGCAAGAGAGAGAACACAAGCAGGGAGAGAGGAGAAGGAGAAGCAGGCTCCCTGCTGAGCAAGGAGCCCGAAATGGGGCTCCGTCCCCGGACCCTGGGATCATGATCTGAGCTGAAGGCAGATGCTTAACAACTGAGCCACCCAGGCGCCCCATTTTTTAGTATAGTCTTTATCTGGTTTTGGTATCAGGGTAATGCTGGCCTCATAGAATGAATTTGGAAGTTTTCCTTCCTCTTCTATTTTTTCAAATACTTTGGTAAGAATAGGTATTAACTCTTCATTAAATGTCAGGTAGAATTTGCCTGTGAAGCTGTCTGGTCCTGGACGTTTGTTTGTTGGGAATTTTTTGATTACTGATTTGATTTCTTTGCTGGTAATTGGCCTATTCAAATTTTGTATTTCTTCCTGCTTCAGTTTTGGTAGGTTATATGTGTCTGGGAATTTATCCATTTCTTCTAGGTTGTCCAATCTGTTGGCATATAATTTTCAATAATATCTTCTACAATTGTATTTCTATCATATCAGCTGTTATTTCTCCTCTTTCATTCATGATTTTGTTTATATTATATTACTCTCTCTCTCTCCTTTTATTTAGAATTTTATCAATTTTGTTGATGTTTTCAAAGATCCAGCACAGTTCCTGGCTTCATTGATCTGTTCTATGGTTTTTTTTAGTTTCTATATCATTTATTTCTGCTCTCACCTTTATTTCCTTCCTTCTGCTGGTTTTGCGTTTTTGCTATTCTTATTTTTCTAGCTCCTAAAGTGTAAGGTTAGGTTGTTTTTTTTAGATTTTCTTGCCTCTTGAGTTGGTCTGTATTGTAGTAAACTTCACTTTTAGAGCTGCTTTTGCTGTTTCCCAAATGTTTTGGACCATTGTGTTTTCATTTTCATTTGTTTCCAAATAATTTTCGATTTCTTCTTTGATTTCTTGGTTGACTCATTCATTGTTTTGTAGCATGTTATTTAACCTCCGTGTAAAAATTTCCAGATTTTTTTATGTGGTTGATTTGTACTTTCAGAGCGTTTGGTCAGAAAAGATACATGGTGTGACTTGATCTTTTTGAATTTGTTGAGACTTGTTTTGTGGCCTAATATGCGATCTATTCTGGAGAATGTTCTGTGTGCACTTGAAAAGGAGTAGTCTGCTGTTTTAGGATGGAATGTTCTGAATATGTCTTTTAAAACCAGTGTGTTATTCAAACCATTGTTTCCTTATTGATTTTCAGTTTGGATCGGCTGTACATTTATGTGAGTGGGGTGTTAAAGTCCCCTACTATTATTGTATTACTGTTGATCAGTTCCTTTATGTTTGTTATTGTTTTATGTATTTAGGTGCTTTCATGTTGGGTACATAAATATTTACTTGTTATATCTCTTGTTGGATTGTCCCCTTTATTATTATATTGTGTTTCTTTGTTTTAGTCTAGTTTGTCCAATATAAGTATTGCTACCCTGGCTTCATTTTTGACATCCATTTGCCTGGTAAATATTTCTCCATCCCCTCACTTTTCAATTTATAGGTGTCTTTCAGTCTGAAATGAGTCTCTTGTAGGCAGCATATAGATGTGTCTTGTTTTTTTTATCCATTCTGTCACCCTGTCTTTTGATTAGAGTGTTTAGTCCATTTACATTCAGAGTAACTACTGATAGACATATATTTATTGGCATTATTTACTTGTTTTGTCAGGCACTGGTATTTTGTGAACTTATCAGAGGATTCTAATATATAGTCAAGCGACTGCCACCAGAGTAACTTTCAATGTAGTTGCTTGGTTGGAGGCAGAGACTGTGAAATAGAAAAAAATTGTGGAAATCTATAGGCAGTGGGAGAAATTGCTGATGGTTCTGCTCATTTTTCTGCTTTAATAATCATAGGGCAGTAATTCTTTGATCAAGGATTCATGGTGCACAAACTAGGCATGGCATTGATTAGACAAAGGTGAAAGATAAGGTCTTTGTTGGAAGGAGTTCCTTATGTTGAAGAAGAAAGCTTTCCTCTACTAGCTTAGATTTGAATGGTTGGGCCCATGAGTTAACTGACAATAGGCAGATTAACTGGAGAAAAGTTTATTATGCACATGGGAGTACTCTAAGGAGAGAGAAGCTTCTTCAAACAGCTAGAAGGAAAAGGTTTATATACTAGTTTAATAAAGGAAGGGGCATGATTAGGATTAACCTTTATAGGATGGAAGGTTCTGATGAGCCCTGTTTACAGTTTTTTCAGAATGTCCTGGTGCCCAGAGGCAGTCATCTCCCTGACTGGAGACATCTCTGGAGGGGCAGTTTGTGGCACCTGACTCTCATAAACCTCTGCTCCAGTCAGAAAGGGAAAGTTCCGATAAGATTCCTTTCTGCATCTGCTGTAGCTCAGATGTTTTCACTTTGAGGTGACCTTTAAGCCATTTCTGATGGGTTATGAGTCCCCACATTTCCCGCATTGCAACTTCCCAAGCAGTTTCCCAAACAAGGTGCTGGTTGCTTGCCACAGAGAAAAGACTCAGTATAGAGGTTGAGATAACAGATCTGCAAAGGGAAGAAGAATTTAGAAAAAGGAAGCGAAACAGAAAACAAAGATTAATGGCTGGAGCAGATTATGAACCTAGTTTGAGAGGATTTTTTTTTTTTTTTTTTTTGAGAGGATTTTTAAACACTAGTTTGAAATAGTTTTAGGTGGTGGAGTGGAGGTGGCAGTGACAACACAATGGATTTCCTGGTTTGAAGTATCTTTGTCAGAGCTGTCCCGTACACTATCTGTTACAGTGACGAGTCCTTTGGTGCTTACATCAAGTTGATTGGCTTCAACTTGCAAGACTGCTTCCCATCCTTGGGGAAAGTGGGAACTACAAAACAATCGGGAGTTCCAGTATGGGTCTGGGCGGCCAGGTTGTAGTTTTCAGTCACCCCATGTCAGGACAGTGGGCGAAAAATCAGAAGTGTTGCATTGGAGGGTTGCAATCAGATATTAAAGGAAATGGGGTGGGGGGGGATGGGTGGTTCCTGGTTGGCTTAGTTGGTAAAGCATGTGACTCTTGATCTCAGGGTTGTAAATTCAAGCCCCACATTGAGTGGAGAGATTACTTAAAATCTTTTTTTTTTTTTCCAGATTACTTAAAATCTTTTAAGGACACCGAAGAATTGAGAATTTGGTAGGGACTGACAAAATTCGCAAGGTGGCAGGATCCGGTCTGGTTTATGAGTAGATAATAAAAGCTCAGAGATAATGAGCAAAACCAGACTCTGATAATATACAAGGTTTTCTGTTGAAACATAAAATTTCTTGATATAGTCACTTTCCTCTTTCATCAAGGATAATCAAGATGATTTTTCTTTACAAAATAATTCAGTTCTCACTAGATTTGTCCTGATTATTTACAAAAGTGCAGCAAGATGCCAATTGAACACATAGGCCTTTTAAAGTTTGCTTTGCTAGAACTTTTTTTTTTAAAGATTTTATTTATTTGACAGAGAGAGACACAGTGAGATAGGGAACACAGGCAAGGGGAGTGGGAGAGGAAGAAGCAGGCTTCCTGCCAAGCAGGGAGCCCCATACGGGGCTTGATCCCAGGACTCTGGGACCATGACCTGAGCCGAAGGCAGATGCTTAATGACCAAGCCACCCAGGTGCCCCTGCTAGAACTTTTTATAAGGAATCTTAGGTGAAACTTTTAAAAACCACTCAAAGCTAGGAAGGCAAGCCAGGAACTGCAGTACCTATAGCTTTGGATGAATTGCTCTCTTGTCAAAGGCCCCAGAATATCTCACGGTCCTTGGGCCTGCCAGATAGTGACCTGTCAGTAAGGCTGGGACCTTTTAAGTCAGGTACCAGGACTGTTTTTCCAAGAGAGTTTTGTAAGCATTGGCTCCAAAAAGTAGACCTTTAAGTAGTTCCTTAAAGCTCTCTGGTTATATGTGATCGTATGCATCATTCTCAAATATGACATTCCAGTCAAACTGTAACTGTAACTGATGGCAAACACTTTCAGAGAAGAATCAGTGTAAAACAACTATCTATGGATGACAAAGGACTTAAAATGGCCACGATTAAAGATCAGATGAGAGTTCATTATAAAAAAAAATTGACAGGGAAATTTGGTTATTTCTATGACAGATAACATTTAAAATCTTAACCAGAGTTATGACTGATTATACTAGGTGTATACATTACATTATGCCAGGTATACATTATACTAGGACTTATCATGACTAGTGATGGCATTGACACTTTTCTAGGAACAGCATACAATTTCTGAAATACTTATATTACTAATATTTGGTCATAATAAATATAACTTAGGGAAAGTTAAACCTGTCTTCTTTTTTTTAAGATTTTATTTATTTGAGAGAGAGACACAGTGACAGAGATAGTGAGAAAGAGCACAAGCGGGGAGGAGAGGGAGAAGCAGGCTCCTGCTGAGGAGGAAGCCCAAAATGGGGCTCCATCCCAGGTCCCTGGGATCATGACCTGAGCCTAAGGCAGATAATTAACCTACTGAGCCACCCAGGCATTCCTAAATATCTCTTCTTATTTGACAGTGCTTCTATGCAACTCAACATATCAAGCCCTTTTTTTCGTTTTTTAATTTTTTTTTTTTACAGATGTTACTTATTTATTTGACAGAGAGAAGGAGATCACAAGTAGGCAGAGAGGCAGGCAGAGGGAGAGGGAGAAGCAGGCTCCTTGCTGAGCAGAGATCCCGATGTGGGGCTCCATCCCAGGACCCTGAGATCATGACCTGAACTGAAGGCAGAGGCTTAACCCACTGAGCCACCCAGGCTCCCCTCAAGCCTTTTTTTTTTTTTTTTTTTTAAGATTTTATTTGTTTGACAGAGAGAGAGACAGTGAAAGAGGGAACACAAGCAGGGGGAGTGGAAGAGGGAGGAGCAGGGAGCCCGATGTGGGGTTCGATCCCAGGACCTTGGGATCATGAGCTGAGCCGAAGGCAAACACCTAATGATTGAGCCACCCAGGCAACCTAAACCTATTTTTTTAAAGCTTTTATTTTAAGTAATCTCTATACACAGGGTGGGGCTTGAACTAACACCTTTGAAATCAAGAGTCATATACTCTACTGACTGAGCCCGAAACCTAGTTATTTTTAACATCTCTCTTTTTACAAGGTTAAGAACAAATCTTTGTGATTTTCCAGGGACTCTCTGGGAAATCCCAAAGTCAGTTTGAGATCAAAATTTTATTTAGGATTTGATTTGGGGAAGGCAGATTATCACAAGTTGTCAAAAATGTCAAAAGGTTTGAATACGTAAATGGGGCACGTGGATGGCTCTGCCTCGGGCCCAGGTCATGATCCCAGGGTCCTGGGATTGAGTGCCATGCCCCGCTCCCTGCTCAGCAGGGAGCCTGCTTCTCTTTCTCCCTCTGCCATTCCCTCCTGCTTGTTCTCTCTCTCTCTCTTTCAAATAAATAAATAAAATCTTAAAAAAAAAAAGGTTTGAACACTTAGCTAAGTAGGATCATAGTATTCTATGAAAGAATACATAGCTACTTATTTAAGCAAATTGACAGTAAAAGAATTCAAAAGTAGCCGTAGGAGGTAATAGGAGTGTAACAAAACAACCTTAGGTGTTTCCAAAGTGAGAATACTTGGTTCTCTTAAGTAGTCAAAAATGTGATAAAGATGAAAATAAAGCACAGAAAAGTATTCTTTTTTTTTTTTTTTAAGATTTTATTTATTTGTTTGACAGAGAGAGACCACAAGTAGGCAGAGAGGCAGGCAGAGAGAGGGGGGACCATGCTCCCCGCTGAGCAGAGAGCCCGATGTGGGGCTCGATCCCAGGACCCTGAGATCATGACCTGAGCTGAAGGCAGAGGATTTAACCCACTGAGCCACGCAGGTGCCCCACAGAAAAGTATTCTGATAAGACATAGAGTCTTTGTTTTCTGGGCAGATTATGTAAATATAAAGAAAAACCTCTTACAATCCCTTATTAAGGGCATACTTATAGCCCAAGAAAATTTTAACAGTGAGAAACAGTAAGAAACCAAACTCTAGTTTTGCATTCAGGTAGTGTTGGTACTAAAGCTCATTTATAAATATATTCATCCAGTCTTAGCCAGTTTTGACCACGCAACATGAAATTCCTTTTTGACAAAACTTCCACAACTTTCTGTATCCGCTCAGGTTTTAATCCTGCTCTTCCTTTTTCTTACTCTGGAAAAATAAGTTGTTTTACTTTAGTGTAAAATTTACTCTCTTTTTCTCTTAATGAAAATACATTCTATGTTCCTCGTATACTTTTTTTAAAAAATGATTTTATTTATTCATTTCAGAGAGAGAGAGTGCGTGCACGAGTGGAGGGAAGAGGGAGAGGGACAGGGAGAAACAGACTCCCCACTGAGAAGAGAGCCTAATTTGGGGCTCAATCCCAGAACCCTGAGAACATGACCTGAGCTGAAGGGAGATGCTTAACCATCTAAGCTACTCAGGCGCCCTCCTTGTATACTTTTCATGCAAAGTTGCCTTTCATCTTTATTATTTCTAATGGTTTCATTTACATATATTGATTATAATTTTTAACTGTTAGTAATCTTTATAGAGAAAACAAAGATATAGATGATTGTGAATTGTTTGTCATATACCAGCATTTTGTAGCAGGTTAGCAAATTTTATGACTATACCGTTTCACAGTTTTATACCATTTCACCAGTTTTATACCATTTCACAGCTTCCTCACAGTCCTCACGGTACAACTTTTCAGTGTGACCAGAGGACATGTTTATTAACAGACTCAAATATCTTTAGCCACTCTTTACTGTATAAAAATAAAAAGGCAAAAGTATGAACAATTAAACTTACACTTAAAGGTTGTGTTTAAGTATTTTATCTTCTGTAGAATTTACATATTTAATGAATATTTATTATTTAACTTATCATAACTTTAAAGTTGCAAGTTACCAAAAGGATTTTCTTTTTAAAGGTCTTATTTATTTATTTGACAGAGAGAGAGATCACAAGTAGGCAGAGGGGCAGGCAGAGAGAGAGGGGGAAGCAGGCTCCCTCCTGAGCAGAGAGCCCGATGCGGGGCTCCATCCCAGGACCCTGAGATCATGACCTGAGCTGAAGGCAGAGGCTTTAACCCACTGAGCCACCCAGGCGCCCCCCAAAAGGATTTTCAAAACAATTTTAGGCAGACATACTATAAAACATAATTATTGTTAAAAAATCATAATACATTTATTTCACTTACATCAACCTGATACATGTGTTCTTAAAAATTATGCTTGGATTGTTCATGAAGATTTCATAAAACATTAAGCAAAGCTAGCTATCATCAAGTTATCTCCCTGTTAACTATCTATATAACACATGCATATTAGTAGGTATAAAAAAAAATTACAAAAGCAAAAATGCTAAGAAAGTTAAATACATGGGTTTTTTTTTTTTGTTTTATTCCTCTGCTTGATATACATGAAGTAATGGATATCAAATAATTTTTATTGCAAATTTACTTGTACATTTGTTCTTAGATTGAATTTATAATTCTTATGATATTAAACATCTAGTAGGTAGATTATTTTACTAATAAACTCAAGTGGCATATATTATACTTAATGCTGATAACTCAAAAGACATTCCTGTTTTTATTAAACTGACAATACCAAACTGATCTTTACACATGAACTTGAAAAACATTTGGGTTAGTTTCTTTATTTTTGGGAGTTTTAGGAATACTTAATTTATATCAGTGCTTATTTCTCTCTAAGCCAATTAGAATAGACCTCCTTTAAGGGATTTTATAACTTAATTTGGTAATACCATCTGGAGGTAGGAAAATATCATATATACATAACATGTACATACATACATAAAATACCGACAGATGCAAATAAAGATCTTACTGCTTTCTTTCTAAAATTCTAGCCACGAGTCAGGCATAAACACACTAATAAAAAAACTCATTAGCTTATGTAAGAGTTGGTTCCCAGCCCCACTTCATGGTTTTATCTTAATTGTGTTTTGGGGAGATGGAACAAGTTAAGTGATGGACTTAATGTGAGGGCTGATGCTCTTTGTAATATTTGTGGAGGAGGCTTTTAAGATTGTCATCTCCCCTGATGTATAATGTTGGCTGTAGATGGAAGCTTGGGTGAGGGACTTTATGGAAACACCAAGCAACAGTCCAGGTGTTTCCAAAGATCAACTGAGGGGGGTTGAATATCCAACCTGCTTCCAATTCTCTTAGGCCTCAGGTGGTTGATTTTGCTGGTTCCTGAGTCCCTTGAGAGCCCCTGATGGAGGCAGGCCCTGAAGTCCTACTGACTGTGGGGAAGTGAGGGGCCAGAGTAGGAAGGGAGAGGCTTGGGGGTGGGCAGAGGGGTGGAGGAGGCGGAAGGAGGGACCAGGTGAGAAAGGTCAGTTTCATGTACAGTCCTGTCTGGAATCCCTTTTGAGGAGACGGTTTGGGATTTATAGCCAACAAGTAGAGTTAAAGGAATCAGTGGATGGAAAATTCCTAAGAGGATAGACATATTAAGTATAGAAGGATTCTTGCTAAATTGGTCTAATTCTTGCCAATGGCAGGACAAGGACTGACACATCAAAGGTAGGGGATGAGAGGCTTGATCAGTTATCAGGGTGGGGAAGTGACTTCTTGGGATCCTTGCTAAAGGCACGGTTGAGGCTGAGTGCGGAAGAGGCCTCAGATCTTGGTAAAAGCTGAGAAATAGTAAGTGAATGTCTAATGATGTTGTAAAAATTGTTTTGCAAGTCAGGTGGTGTCAAATTCTTGGCTGTCAACAAATATTAAAAAGGGCTTAATTGAGCTACCAGTTCATCAAAATTAATTTTTTTCCTTCACTCAATGATTTTTGGCATGTAACCCTGAAGGAATTAAAAGAAGTGGCAGCACTACTAAACTTCAGTTCCCATTTACTGATTGAAAAAGTCCCTAGCACTTACAATTTTAAAAACCAAAAACAGAAATAGAATAATGCTAACACCTGCCTGTCAATAAATAATATGTATCTAGACACATGATGTGCTTGGAAAAGTAGTGGAATGCATCTCATTTAGATCTGTTTGTCAAAATATATTTGTCATCTTGATTAATGTATATATTAATAATTGTAATGATAACTCCATCCAGAAGAAAACATTTTTAACGTAGAGTCTTATTGATACAGAGATTTAAATTTTTTTATTTGTTTATACACATATTTTTCTTCAAGAGGGATATAACAAGAATATCAACAAATAGTTTGAAGCGTAAAATATACTACATTAGGATAACACTCTGGGAAGCAAAATGGGAATGTAAGTTCAAGGAAAAAAAGGACACACAGGTTTTTGACCTAACAATTGACATATTCATGTATTTTTAGAGATGATAGTATGTATTAAATCACTGGTATTTTGATCTGTTGCATGAATTTGAGAGAGTTGTATATTTTAAATGATCAGTATTTACAATATACCAAAAATTATTTCCTATTTAAACTTAACAACTTCTACTTAATTAAAAAAATTTTTTAAAAGATTTATTTATTTGAGAGAGATAGAGAACAAGAGAGTGCTTACGAGTGGGGGTAGGGCAGAGGGAGAGAATCTTCAAGTGTACTCCCTGCCGAGTGGGGAGCCTGAGGCGGTGCTTGATCCCACAACCCATGAGACTATGACCCGAGCTGAAACCAAGAGTTGGACGCCCAACCAATTGAGCCACCCAGGCACCCCTAAAAAAAATTTTTTTTAAGGATTTTATTTATTTGAGAGAGAGAACATGAGCAGGAGGAGAGGGAGAAGAAGCCTAGGCTCCCTGCGAGCAGGGAGCTTGACGTGGGGCCCGATCCCAGAACCCTGAGATCATGACCTGAGCAGAAATCAAGAGTTGGACCTCAACCAACTACACCACCCAGGTTTCCCTACTTTTTTTTGGTTTTATTTTTAAGTAATCTCTACACCTAACATGGGGCTTGAACTCAGAACCCCAAGATCAAGAGTCGCATGTTCTTCCCACTGAGCCAATGTGTTGCCCCAATAACTTTTAAACTTATAACAAATTTTATTTACTTATTTTTAAAAGTAATCTCTGTGCGCAACATGGGGCTGGAACTCACGACCCCAAGATTGGCGGCTGGGGGGGGGGGAGGGTTGCATACTCTTCCAGCTGAGCCAGCCAGGCACTCTATTAAACTTGTAACAAATTTCAGATGTCAGCTTAAAAATTTGCAAAGAGATACACAATTTTAAAATTCTTATGAGTCAGACAACAAAAGCAATGGGAGAAGACTGGTCCAGATATTATCTGAAAGCATGTTTAAAGAAAGAAAAACAGGCCCTCAAGTTCTTACATGCTTGCCGGTCTTGTCAGAAGTGGAAACACACCTGGCCTCCTGCACCTAGGCTGCGTGCTGCCCCTCTGCGGGGGTGTGGGCACAGCAGCTCCAGGAGCCATGTGAGCCATGTTACACAGTGCAGCATAAGGACTGATAACCACCAGAAATGGTATAAAGGTTACTTCAGAGTGGAGATGTCTGCCATTAAGTAGGGCATGTTCTGTCCCCATGATCTGAGAAGAGACCACTTCCTGTATTTCCATTTACCTGTTTGGGCCATGGTGCCATCTGGGTCTGCATCCATTATATAAGACTTCCTTCTCCCACTCCCAGGGGCAGCTTCTACTGTTTTGCTTTCTCTCTAGTCCTTCCCTCTTTCTGTCATAATGATGACATTATGGGCATGTTGAGTTGTTTTTCAAACTGTAGGTGTAAGCCCATCAGTGGGTAATAAAAAGAATTCAGTGAATTTCAATCAAAGGGGATTTGTGATACTGTTAGATACGGTTTTCAGCTTCCCAGTGTCAGTGCAGTAACCAGTGTTTCATATATTTAAATTACATTCCTTATATTAAGGGTCAGTTTCATGAGAACGGACACCTTAAAATCAATGGATCAAGGAAATCACAGGGAAATTAGAAACTACTTCAAGATGAATGAAAATGAAGACACAACATACCAAAATTTTATGGAATGTAGCTAAAGCACTACTTAGAACTTTATAGCTGTAAATAACAAAATTTTAAAAAGATCTCAGATCAGTAAGCTAAATAAACTATCTTAAAACATTGGAAAAAGAACAATACTAGCCTAAATCTAAAATAAGCAGAAGGAAATAATGATGAGTAGAGCAGAGATTAATGAAATTAAAAATTTGAAAAACAATAGAGAAAAATCAGTGAAACCAAAAGTTGGTTCTTTGAACAGAGAAACAAAATTGACAAACCTTTAGCTAAACTGATCAAGAAAAAAAGAGAAGATGCAAATAACTAAAATCAGAAATGAAAGTTGGGATGTCACTACTGACCTTACAGAAATAAAAAGGATCATGAAGGAACACTTTAAACAATTGTATGCCACTAAAGTAGATAGTGTAGATGAAACAGAAATTCCTAGAAACACACAAATTATTGAAACCAAATTAAGAAGAAACAGGAACTCTGAGTAGACCTGTAACAAGTAAGGAGATTGAAGTAGGAAAACAAACAAACAACACAAAACCTAGTGGCTTCATTAGTAAATTATGTCAAGGATTTAAAGAAGAATTAATACCAATTCTTCATGAATTTTTCAAAAAAACATAAGATAAAGAAACACTACCCAACCTATTCTATATGGTTAGTATTACCTTGATACCCAAACCAGGCAAAGACGTCACAAGAAAACAAAGCTATAGACAGTATCTCTTAATATAGATGCAAAAATCCTCAACAAAATACTAGCAGACTAAATCCAGCAGTACGAAAAAGTACTATACACCTTGAACAACTGAGATTTATCCCTGGACTGCAAGACTGGTTTAACATTCAAAAATGAATTAGTGAAATATATCATATTAATAGAATAGGTGACAAAAGCCACATGATCATCTTAATAGACACAGAAAAACCATTTGACAAAGTCCAACACTCTTTCGTGATAAAACACTCAACAAACTAGAAATGGGCGCCTGGGTGGCTAAGTGGGTTAAAGCCTCTGCCTTCAGCTCAGGTCATGATCTCAGGGTCCTGGGATGGAGCCCCGCATCGGGCTCTCTGCTCAGCAAGGAACCTGCTTCCCCCTCTCCCTCTGCCTGCCTCTCTGCCTACTTGTGATCTCCTTCTCTCTGTCAAATAAATAAATAAAATCTTAAAAAAAAAACAAAAAACTAGAAACAGAAGGGAACTTCCTTAGCCTGATAAAGGACATCTACAAAACCGCACAGCTAACATCATACATGACAAAGACTGAATGCTTTTACCCTAATAACCAGAATAAGACAAGGGTGTCTACTCTCATCACTTCTTTTTTTTTTTTTTAATATTATTTATTCGACAGAGCAAAAGAGGGAGAGAGAGCACAAGTAGGGGGGAGCAGCAGAGGGAGAGGGAGAACCAGACTTCCTGCTGAGCAAGGAGCCTGACACGGGGCTTGATCCAGGACACTGACATCATGACCTGAGCTGAAGGCAGATGCTTAACCGACTGAGCCACCCAGGTGCCCCTACTATCACCACTTCTATTTATCATTGTAGTGGCAATTAGGCAAGAAATTACAGATATTCTCCAGATTGGAAAGGAAGAAGTACAACTGTCTCTGCAAATGACTTCGTCTTACATAGAGAAAACCATAAGAATTCTACTAAAAAGCTATTAGAATTTGTCAGTTCATCTGGGTTCTTGGATATAAGATCAGTATACACTTGACCCTTGAAAAATGCAGGTTGGAACTGCGTGGGTCTACTTATTCATGAATTTTTTTAGAAAACATTTCTGTTTTCTTATGATTTTCTTAACATTTCCTTTTCTCTGGCTTACTTTATTGTAAGAATACAGTGTTTAATACATACAGCATACAAAATATGGGTTAATCGTTTATGTTATAGGTATGGCTTCTGGTCAGTAGTAGGTTGTTCGCAGTTAAGTTTTCAGGGAGTCAAAAGTTATTATCGGGTTTTTAAAAAAGTTTTAGTCAGGGGCGCCTCGGTGACTCAGTCAGTTAAACGTCTGACTCTTGATTTTGGCTCCGGTCATGGTCTCAGGGTCGTGAGATCCAGCCCCTCATTGGGCTCCGTTCTGGGAGTAGAGCCTGTTTGGGATTCTCTCTCCCTCTCCTTCGGCCCCTTCCCCCGCAAGGAAAGTTGTAATCAGGTTTTTGACCGCACAGGGGGTTGGTGCAGCTAACCCTCATGTTGTTCGAGGGCCAACTACACAAAATCAGTAGTATTTCTAATCATTCACAATGAACAGTAAAAATGAAATTAAGAAAACAGTTCTAGTTACAGTAGCATCAAAAAGAAAAGATATCTCGGGCGCCTGGGTGGCTCAGTTGGTTAAGCGACTGCCTTCAGCTCAGGTCATGATTCCGGAGTCCCGGGATCGAGTCCCACATCGGGCTCCCAGCTCCACGGGGAGTCTGCTTCTCCCTCTGACCTTCTCTCCTCTCAGGCTCTCTCTCACTTTCTAAAAAAAAAAAAAAAAAAAAGATATCTCGAAATATTAAATCTTCTCAGAAAGGAACGTACAATTTCATCATTATACCAAGTCTTACTTCATACTCCTGACTATAAAAGTTCCTGTGAGGACGATTATTGGAGAATTAAAAACGTTCTTTTTTCTAATTGTGGTATGGACCTTTTCCAATGCATATTTTAATTTGCCAATTCTGGTATGTAGGAAAGCTATTGGAGTTTATTTGGCAAATGGCCACCTTTTCATTCATTCATTTTTTATAGTTTTTCAGTTAAGTCTTTTGGATTTTGTCTGAAGACAACTGTTTTTTCTCTTCCAATTTTTATAGTTATCCTCTATTTTCTCTTGCTTTGTTAAATTACACTTCCAGAACAGTGTTAAATCATGCCGATAGTGAACATCATCTCTCTCTAGGGTCTTACTCAGTACTGCTTGTTTTTAATTACTGGTTTGAGATAGATATGAATATGATCTTGAAGGTATGTCCTTTATTAACTATTTGTTATTAGGACTACATATTGAGCTTTATTAGCCTTTTCAGTACCTCTCTTTTATCCTCCCACTATTCCTGTGGCCAGTCTTTACGCTTCTGGAGTAAAACCTACGTGGACATACTTCGTTAGTCTTACTGTGTTCCCTGCACTTGATTTTTATTTAATTGGTGTAAAATATACCTAACATAAAATATACCATTAAATGTACAATTCAGTGGTATTAAATACATTCATATGGTACGACATCACCAGTATCCATTTCCAGAATTTTCCATCATCTCAAACAGAAGCTTTGTACCCATTAAGTATTAGCTCCTCCTTTCCACCCCACGCGCCACCCAGCCTCTGGTAAACAGTATTCTACTTTCTATCTCTATGAATTTGACTGTTTTAGGTACCTCATATAAGTGGAATTATAGAATATTTATCCTTTTGTGTCTGGCCTATTTCATGCTGCATAATGTTTTTAAGGTTCCTGTGTGTTATATCAGAATTTCATTCCTTTTGATGGCTGAATTATATTTCACTGTATATGTGTATCACAGTTTGTTTATCCATTCATCTATCCATTCATCTTGGGTTGCTTCCACCTTTTAGCTGTTGTGAACAATGCAGCTGTAAACACTGGTCTGCAGGTGTTTTGTTTGATCCCCTGTTTTCAGTTCTTCTGGGTATTTACCCAGGAATGGAATTGCTGGAGATTATGGTAATTCTGTGTTTAACTTTTTGAGGAGCTACCAAGCTGTTTTCCATAGCAACTGTACTATTTTACATTCCTACCTAATTTGCTTTTATACTACCAGGATTATTGCATCTCTTTATATTTTGAAATTCATTGGTTATTTTCTTTTTCTTTTTTTTTATCATGTTATGTTAGTCACCATACAATACATCATTAGTTTTTGATGTAATGTTCCATGATTCATTGTTTGCATATAACACCCAGTGCTCCATGCAATCCGTGCCCTCCTTAATACCCATTGGTTATTTTCTTTGTGGGACTACATTGATTCTGTTTGTCGATTATACTAAAACCAGCTTTGATTTTGAACATTCTCCCTGGTTTCCTGTGTTCTGCCACTAATGGTGTATGATAATTGTCTGTTTCTGAAAAGTTAAGAGGGGAGTGGCTGTCTTTCTGGACTCTGTCATTCGGGGATGTAATTCTTTGATAGCTTTACCCAGTACCTCCTTTGGTTATAGGTTTCATTCATTTTTTTTCTAACAATTTGAGAAGATTGTCACTATTTATGTTTTCTTAAGAATGGTCCATGTCATTGAATTATAAAAATTTTATTAGCTTAGCAAAGCACGTGATAGTCTCTATTAAAAGAAATTTTCTCATGTGGAGTTACCTCACTTTTCTGATCTCTAATTTTGTATATTCTCTTCTTCGCCCAAAACTTACTCATTTTTTTCCTTGCTTTTTCTTGAAGAAACAGGTCTTTGATTTGCTAATCAATTTTGTATTTCTTATGTTTGAACTTTTTTTAAACAAAATATTTTTTTAAAGATTTTATTTATTTATTTGACAGAGAGAAAGAGATCATAAGTAGGCAGAGAGGCAGGCAGAAGGAGAGGCAGAAGCAGGCTCCCTGCTGAGCAGAGAGCCTGATGCGAGGCTCGATCCCAGGACCCTGAGATCATGACCTGAGCCGAAGGCAGAAGCTTAACCCACTGAGCCACCCAGGCGCCCCTAAACAAAATATTTTTATCTTGCTGATTATGCAAGTATAATAGACTTTTTTTTCTCTGTATGTCTTTAAAAAAAATTTTCAGACTTGCTGACAAGATTTATTACCCACCACGGCATTGACTGAAGTAAAATCTAGAGAAATTAAATTTCATCATGGGAACTTATACTCTCGGGTATTAAAAGAATGTGTACTTAATTATTAAATACAGGTGTACCTTGGAGATGTTACGAGTTTGGTTGTAGACCACCGATAAAACAAATACTGCAATAAAGCTAATAAAATTTTTTGGTTTCCCAGTGCATAAAAAGTTATATATAGTGATGTTTATACTGTTGTCTTTTAAGTGTACAATAGCATTATGTCTAAAAAATGTATGCAATTATGTATGGCTAAAAAATGCTAACCATCATCTGAGCTTTCAGGAAGTCATAATCACTGATCACAGGTCACCATAACAAATATAGTAATAATGAAAAGGTCTGAAATATTGTGGGGCTTACCAAAATGTGACACAGAGACACGAAGGGAGCAGATACTATTGGAAAAATGGCACCAAGAGACTTGCTTGATGCAGGTTGCCACAGACCTTCAATTTGTAAAAAACTCAATTATTTGCGAAACACGGTAAAGCAAAAAGCACACTAAAGCGAGGTGTGCCTGTATTCGTATCAAGAAATAGCATCAGAAATCTAGGAACTTGTGTCCTGTATAAGGAAAAGCTCCCAGGATGAGAGGGAAAGAAGTGTGCCCCCAAGGAGGCAGGCATTACAGACAGATAGAACACTGATGCAGTCAGGGAGCCAGGAGGTTCTACGGAGTACCCTGCTGAGGACACCATGCAGGCTGTATTTCTAGATTACAAAAACCTTATCTTTCAGTGATGGAACTCTGGCAGAATTTAATTATTTACAAGTCTAGAACTTTCTAATTAAAATAATGATATAAATTTTCTAATATAAGAGCTATGGTGTTTTCAAAACAAAATAGTTTTTGCTTGTTCTGTGAATTTCTTAGTGTGCTATTTACTGTTGGTTCCATCTACAGTTACCATTAATTGCCACTCCAGCAGGGACCTCATTTTTCACCCTGGGCTTCAGGTTTCCTGGTTGCTTGATTGCTACAAGCAACATTTTTGTTGTTGTTCACTTAAAAAAGAAAAACTTTATTTTTAAGTTTTATTTTATTGTCGTAAGAACACTTAACATATCTACTCTCTTAATAAGATGTGAAGCATACAATGTGATATTGTTAACCATAGGGGCGATGTTGTACAGTAGATCTCTTGAACTTATTTGTCTTGTGTGATTGACACTTGATGCATTTGATTAATAACTCCCAATTCCCACTCCTTGCAGCCCCTGACAACCACCATTCTATTCTGATTCTATGAGTTTGAGAACCTTAAACGTTGCTTTAAGAGCAGCTTCAGATTCACAGCAAAATCGACAGAAAGTACAGACACTGCCAGTCTCCCTCTGCCCCCTCACGTGCAGCCTCCCGAGCTGCCGATGTCCTGCACCACGACAGAACATTTATTACAGTCTGTGAGCCTGCCATGACACCTTGTCATCCCCAGACTCTGTAAACTACAGATTCGGGTTCCACTTGGTGTTGTATGTTTGGAGATTTTAACAAATGTGTAATGACATCCCCACCATTGTAGTTATCATGCAGAATATAGTTCCCCTGCCTTAAAAATCCTCTGTGCTCTGTCTGTTCATCCTTCCATCCTTGCTAACCCCTGGCAGCCACTGATCTTTTTACTGTCACTAGTTTTGTTTTTTCCAAGGTGTCGTATAGTTGTGGTCACACAGTATGTAGCCTTTTCAGATTGTATTCTTTCACTCAGCAACAAGTTCCACCAACTAATATTAAGTTTTCTCCAAGTCCTTTCGTGGCTAAATAGCTCATTTCATTTTAAACTAAATAACATCCAATTGCCTGGATGTGCCACAGTTTGTTTATCCATTCACCTACATCTTCATTGTTTCCAAATTTAGGCTAGTATAAATATTTGTTCACAGGTTTTTGTGTGGACTTGGGTTTTTGCTCATTTGGGTCAACACCAAGGAGTGTGATTGCCAGATGGCATGGTAAGAGTATATTTAGTTTTGTAAGAAAGTGCCAAGCTGTCGCCCAATGAGGCTGTGCCATTTTGCATTCTCACCAGCAATGAATGAGAGTTCCTGTTGCCCCATGTCCTCATCAGCATTTGGCGTTGTCAGTATTTTGGGTTTTGTCCATTGTAATATGTGTCTGATGGTATCTCACTGTTTTAATTTGAAATTCCCCGATGACATATGATGTTCAGCATCTTTTCACATGCTTATTTCTCATCTATATATCTTTTTTGATGAGGTGTCTATTCAGATCTCTTGCCCTTTTTTTTAATTGGGTTGTTTTCTCATTGTGAGTTTTAAGAGTCCTTTGTCTATTTTAGACAATATTCCTTTATCAGATATGTCTTTTGCAAATATTTTCTACCAGCCAGTGGCTTCTCTTCTCATTCTCTCTCTCCTTTTTTAAGATTTTATTCACGTGACAGAGAGAGCATGAGCATGTGGGGGAGGGGCTGAGGGACAGAAAGAAGCAGACTCCACGCTGAGCAGAGCATGAGCGGAGCCCGATGCGGGATTTGATCCCAGTACCCTGACATTATGACCTGAGCCAAAGGCAGATGCTTAACCGACTGAGCCACTCAGGTGACCCTCTTCTCATTCTCTTAATACTGTCTTTAGCAAAGCAGAAGTTGTTAATTTTAATAAAGTCTAACTTATCAGTTATTTCTTTCGTGGATTATACCTTCGATGTGGTATCTAACAAGTCATCACCCTACCCAAAATCACCTACATTTTCTTCTGCCATCTTGTAGGAGTTATATAGCTTCACATTGTACGTTTAGCTCTATGAGCCATTATGAGTTCATTTCTGTGAAGGGTGTGAGTCTGTCTAGATTCATTTTTTTGCGTGTGGATGTCCAGTTATTACAGCACCATCTGTGGACCAGACCTTTTTTCCCCATTGTATTACTTTTACACTTTTATCAGAGATCAGTTAACTATATGTGGCTCTATTTCTGGGGCTCACTACTGTGTTCCATTGATCTGTTTGTCTGTTCTTTCACCATTAGCACCCTGGAACTGGCTGAATGTCAGCCTACAGCCTCTCCATCTCTTTGTGGGCTCCAGGCTTCCTTCCCTAGATTCCATGGCCTTTCCTTGGCCCTTCTCCACCATTCCCTCCCTCTGAGGTCTTGGTCCCTCTCACATCTTTACCAACCAGTTCAGCCAAGGATTGTTTTGGGATCTACCCTAGGGAGGCAGCAGGAAGTTGTAAATTACACAAATTGTCCTTTTCTAGAATAAATTGTTAAAATGTCTCCTGTCAGAAAATATCTAAAGATCTAACATCATTTAAGAGAAAATCTCAGACTGTACGTTGAATGCTTCGATTTGAATGCTCCGATATTTTTTGGGCTTCTTTTCCAGAAGGAAAGACCAGGATGAAGGTGGGTAGGGTGCTCAGTAGGCCTGGAGGAATGTGGGGACAGAGGTCACCTTGGCCAGCCCCCACACACTATGGCAGGCTTCTTGTCCGGGTGCAAGTTACTGAACTTCTTAGAACTTGCTGTATGCTCTGTGAAAATGGGGCTAATATTTACTTGCACAGATTGAGATAACATGAAATCCAGCAAATTGGTCAGATTTATTAATGATTACTTATATTTTACTTTCTATTTTTTAGATTTTGTGACTGGCTTTTCCCTATTATTTTGTTTTTGTTTTGTTTTGTTTTTTACCTTTTTATTTAAAAATAATTATCGATTCATAGGAATTGCACAGAAATATACAGTAATGTCCAATGTTCTCATCCCCCAGCCTCCTTCAGTTTGAGGTAACATCTAACACAACTATAGTACAAAATCAGCCCTAGGAGATTGACATTAATGCAACCCACAGGGCTTATTCAGATTCCACCAGTTAAAAATACACACATTGTGTGTGTGTGTGTGTAATGCTGTGCAGTCTCATTATACGTGTAGCTTCGTGGAACCACTATCACATGAAGGTGCTCACCTGTACCATTCCTACCAGGCTGCTTCGTGTTACCCCTTTATCGCCACCCCCACCCCCCCATCCCTAAACTGGAGCAACCACTAATCTTGTCTCCATCTCTATCGCTTTGTCATTTTAAGAACATTTTTATAGACGGACTTACACAGTATGCGACCTTTTGGGATTGATTGACTTTTTAAACTCAGTATAATTCCCAAATTCATCCAAGTTGTTGCACAGTCAATAGTTTGTTCTTTTTTTATTGCTGAGTAGTGTTCCATGGCCAGTATCGACAATTTGTTTATCTACTCACCTCTTGAAAGGCATCTGAGTTGGAGCTATTCTGAATAGAGCTGCTGTAGACATTCATGTACAAGTTCCTGCATGAAAATAAGTCTTCATTTCTCTGGAATACATGCCCAAGAACGCAGCTGATAGGCTGTAGCCCAAGTCCATTCATTGTATTTATTTTTACAATTCCTTTCTATTTCTTGGCAAATGATTCTGGTTATCTGTTTATGGTACTGATAATATGAGTAACCTTTAAAGACAAGCACACTGAGTCATTGTGCAGCCTATGGCAAAAGTTTTTTTTCTGTGCGTGGATATGTGTGATGTGGAGAAAGGTGGGCCTCTGATTAGGTCACAAGCAGGTGCTAAATGGAGGTGACGCTTTCCTCAGCTGTATGAGAAATGGGGAAATGTTCATTCTTTTTTTTTTTTAAAGATTTTATTTATTTATTTGACAGAGAGAGATCACAAGTAGGCAGAGAGGCAGGCAGAGAGAGAGGGGGAAGCAGACTCCCCACCAAGCAGGGAGCCCAATGCGGGGCTCGATCCCAGGACCCTGAGATCATGACCTGAGCCAAAGGCAGAGGCTTCAACCCACTGAGCCACCTAGGCACCCCGGAAATGTTCATTCTTACTAGTAATCAAGAACAGGGAATGCTTCTAGCAGGGAGTAACTACATTAATAGCAACACTACCAGCAAGAAGTGAGGTTTGCAACTAAAGGAATTTCTGAGAAAATGAATAAAATTGTCACAATAAGTAGGTAATAATTACTTAAGAAGAAATGAAGAAAATGATATATTTTTCCAGACATTGTTTATATCCTCCTTCTCTCTCGTTTCTTCTTGATAAATTCTTTTAACTTTATAAGGAGCAGTTTCTGTCTTATATAAACAATTTCGAAATATGAGGAAGATGAAAAGCCACTGTCCGTGGAGGAAGCACCACCCTGAAATAGCACAGAAAAGACAATGCTGGTTTTACTAATGAACAAAAATACTTTTTAGGTGAAATGATATATCAAAGCAGAAGTCTGTTGCTGTCCTGGCCATCTTGTTGGGCTTCTTTCACTCAGCATAGGTTTTTTTTTTCAATTTAATTTAATTTTTTAATGTACTCTCTACCTCCAATGTGGGGCTTGAACTCATGACCCCGAGATCAGGAGTCACTTGTTCTTCTTACTGAGCCAGCCAGGCACCCCTCACTCAGCATAGTTATTTGGAGGTTCATCCACATGGTTGCATGTATCCATAGCTGGCTCCTTTTTCTTGCTATGTAGTATTCTGTTCTAAGGACAAATCATGGTTTGCTTATCCATTCACCTATTGATAGACATTTGTATTATCTCAGTGGCTATTTTGAATAAAACTTTCGTGAATGGTTTTTTTTTGGTTTTGTTAATTTTTATTTATTTATTTATTTGAAAGCGTGAACATGAGTGGGGGGAGGAGCAGAGGGAGAGGGAGAGGGAGAGAACCCCAAGTAGACTCCACGCTGAGCACAGAGCCCGATGTAGGGCTCAATCCCATGACCTCCAAGGTCAGGACCTGAGCCAAAACCAAGAGTCGGATGCCCCACTAACTGAGCCACCCAGGTCCCCCCGGGAATGTTTTTGATCAAGCCTTTGTGTGGACATATGCTTTCCTTACTATGAGAACATAAAATTACAAGCTGCTTGAACACCTTACAATGGCCAGATTTATGCAGATTCTAGAGGGTGAGTGACCAGATTGTGCAAGGGACAAAGGAATGGCCAATGTGGCCAGAGCAGAGGACCCAAGCATGAGCTTTGGATCTGGCATTTCATGGTTGTGCGTTTGATTGCAGCCTATTTTCTTTTTTATGGCCTCTCCATTTTCTCCCAGAATGAAGTCCTGAATTATTTCTGGCCTCTTTAGACCTCTTACATTACGCCCGGCCTTCCCTTTCAGGCCCATTACTATGCCCAGTCCCTGCTCTTTCCCTTAATGAGAGTAAAAAGATGGTGCTGACAGCTTAGATATATTGTGGACCTGGAACTCATGTGTGCACTCTGTGTGCATTACTGTGTGTAATCCTTCCAGGAGCCCCACCAAGGAGGTACCACTGTTATGCCCTCGGTGCAGGGAAGAAACCACAGCTCAGAGAGTTAAGAAACTTGTCCAGAATTGCACAGCTAGTGAGTGGTAGGTTGGATATTGGACTAGATCATCTGACTTCAGAGCCAGCACCTTTAACCACAGTGTTGTACACCCTTCATCAATGGAAGGGCAGATTGTGCATGGAAGTTAAGATGCCATTTTAAACTGTTCTTCCACATCATCTAGTTAGGTCCTATATTCCTAACTTAGTGTTTCATCCCAGTGGCCCCTTCCCTGGCAGCCTGGACTAGGTCAGATCACCCTGCACCACGTGCCTTTCTTGAGCCCTGTGTCTGCCCTACTGAGCTCGGAGCACAGCATGGATGCAGATGCCTTCCTTTGCTTCCTTTAGTGTCCACTGCCCAAAGAGTGCTAGCTAGCATCGAGTAAACCAGGTGAATGAGTGAATGAATTACACTGTCAGATATCCATGTTTGTCATCAGCTTTGTTGAGGTATTATTTACACATACAAATGTGTAACCACAATCAAGGTAAAATTATATTGATTACTCTAAAAGTTCCCTGTGCACCTTGCAATCTCCCTCTGTCCCCAGCTACCACTGTTCGGTTTGTCTGTCCCAATAGTTTTATCTTCTAGAATTTTAGATAAACTGAATCATATGGTACGTAGTCTTCTATCTCCGTCTTATTTAGCAGAATGCTTTTGAGATGCATCTATATTATTGCATGTGTCAGCATTCCAGGTATATATTTAAAACTGCTTTAAATAGTTATTTTGGAAATAGTCCAGAAATACTTAGCCCCACTCAGGTTTAGACTTGGTTCGTAGTTAGAGCAGCAGTTCCCCAGGGTGCTCCCCAAGATCCTTTCAGAGTGTGTACAAGGTCAAATGATTTTCATAATAACCCAAAGATATTATTTGCCTTTTTTACTCATTCTCTCAGAGTTTTCCAGATGCTACCTGACATGTGGTATTGCAACAGTTCAGATGCAGAAAGATGGGACTCCGTCTGTGTTCTGTTAAGCTGTCTGCTTAAAGAAATTTGTAAAAATATTAATGCCTCTCTTCTCACAAAAGTTTTTGTCTTGGAAAATATAGTCACTTTTTAAATAACAAATGTTAATTATATTAACATTTAATGGCTTTCTTGTTATTATTAGATACATGAGTAAATATTTTTAAATTTTGTTTTAACTTCTCACATGACAAATAGTCATAAATGTAAATCATATTAACAGAAGCTCTTTGGGGGAAACCCTTAGACCAAGAAGTTTAGAATCTCTGGACTAGGGACATTTTTGGAAAGGCATCAAGAATAGGATGAAGGGGGCGCCTGGATGACTCAGTGGATTAAAGCCTCTGCCTTCGGTTCAGGTCGTGATCTCAGGGTCCTGGGATCGAGCTCTCTGCTCGGCAGGGAGCCTGCTTCCTCCTCTCTCTCTGCCTGCCTCTCTGCCTACTTGTGATCTCTCTCTGTCAAATAAATAAATCTTAAAAAAAAAAAGAAAAAAAGAATAGGATGAGGAAGTCTTTTTGCTGAGTGGGCTTAGAAGAGGGTGGGGAGACCTGGCTTGTGTTGCCTGGAGGAAGGGGCCTCCCTCCGGTGGTGGTGCCAGATGGAACCTGGGCTGGAATGCAGGGACAGGCAGTGTCAGCTACAGTCCCATTGTCAACCCCCTGCTTGCTCCCCAGACCTGGTTGGGCAGGTTCTTTTGATGTTTCAGCCACCCACAAGGAGCCCGCGGGCAGCCCACGCCTGCGGCTGGCTTGCATTCCCGAGATGAAGCTGCCGCTGCTTTCTGACTTCAGGTTAGGCACTTGCTGAGAAGCTGATTGATGTCTGTACTGTGTTCTGATCCCAGGACGAGCATAGGAAATCATCATTGGCTTTCAGGAGAAACTATACCCTCCCCCTGCACCCGTGATAGAGTTCTAAGCTCAGATTGAAAGACTGTCTAAAATAATTATTTTAACAAAAGCAAGTGGGAGGCTAGTCTTATTACTGGCACAATTATTGTGGGGAAAGGGACATGTGGATTTTGGTTAATGATTTTGATAATGCGAGTATTAATAAGTTGGAGCAAAATTGTACCTTCAGTCTTTGACCTGTTAATTGGTCTTCTCTTGCAGGCGAAAGGGCTTGTGGTTTCGACTGAGGAAGATACTTCTCTGTATTCTGGGGTTGTATGTTGCCATTCCATTTCTCATCAAACTATGTCCTGGGATACAGGCCAAACTGATTTTCTTGAATTTTGGTAAGTACCACGTGCCCACTTTGCCTTGAATTTTAGTAAGAGTTCATTTGCATTATGATTGATGTGTTTTTATATCTACCACCCAGATCAAGAAATAGAACATTTCTATTACCCAGAAAGTTCCCTGTGTCCCTTCCCAGTTACAGGCTGCTGCAGCGACTGCGTTGCCCTCCAGGGCTAACAGTAGTGTGCACAGGTAACCCCTGCTTGGGTGGGGGTCCTCCTTTAGTGGCAATGGGTAAGGATGTTAACAGTCTTGTGTTGGAGGAGCTCTGCCCTTGTGCCATCTAGGAGACTCACTGCCCTTGGAAAAGATGAGCACTGAAAGGGGACCACCTTAAACAAAAATAATTAGGACTTTTTTCATTAAAAATTAAAAAAAAATCCACCTGACATGCTTTGGTTTCTATGGAATTATTTACTGGCTCTATAGGTATTGTAGTCTCCCTGAGTTAACTTAGACCATGTGTGTTCCAAAGGTGGGTTTTTGTTTTTGTTTTTTCATGCTGTGTGTTTACTTTCTTGCAAGTGGGAGGAGAAAGGTCCAGAAGTCTCAAGCTTAGGAAGTAGAAGGCAGAGGGCTCCCAGGTACATAATTGTTGGGAATAATCCTCTTAAGGAGCATCATTTTACACCTACAAGATGAGGCTAGAAGGGAAGAGGCTGCATCTGCAAGTGTTAGGGTTTGAAGATAGAACGTGGTGCTTGGCACACAGCAGGTACTCCGTAAGCAATGGCCTTCAGCTTGGTGTGCAGGTATGGGCAGCATCCAAACCAGTCGAGGAGGGCTCTGTGCATGCTCTTAGCTGTTGGTTTGCAAAGAGTAGGTTTGGACCTTGTGTATTGGGAGCTGGGGCTGATGCTGTGGGAAGAGGCAGCAGGGTTGCTGGTAGAGAAGAGGGAGAAGGAAGGAAGAGCATGAAAATGAGAGGAGGACAGACAGGAGGTGCTGAGATGGCTCACGTGTGACTGTGGCCTGGGACAAGCAGGGTGAGAGGGTGGGATTGGGGTCAGGCGTGTCAGGGCTCCAGAACCCCCTTCTGTAGTAACGCAGTGCTTCAGGCTCTGTAGGTGCCTGGGCATACGAGTTCAGGCTTATGAAGTCTACAGTGGACTTAATCACAGAAACTTGGAAGTCACTGGCTAAAAAGGGCATTTCTGCTCTAAAGAGGAACAGTAGTAGGAGGAAGAGAATAGTAAGCAATGTTTAATACTTTGTAAATCTAAAGTAAGTTTTTTTATTTAGTGTCTTAAAATAAGTGTAAAATATTTGTAGTATACCAAGAGGCATTTGATTTTTCTAATGGAAACATAGCTGAACTTTGAAGAATTTATCGTCTTTATGTTTTTGCCAGCATGAGAGGCACAAACTTAAAAGGAACTAACAATATACTAAAATCAAGGGAGTTTTGATTTTCTGACTTGAACCCTTAAATGTCCAGAGTTGGTCCAGCACAGAAGGGAGTTTGGGTTTACATATAAACACAAAGCTACTGGGTTGCAGATAACCTGATGGCAGACTTTAGGATGGACCCTGAATGGCTTTTCCAACTCTGTAGGCCTCCAGGTGCCTTGGGCAGGTGCCTTTGCCCCATGGTGGGGTCCCAGCAAGTATTTGAATTGAATTGCTTTTCTTCAGATCAGTTCTTTGGGCTACTTTAGACACAGCCCACAAATGTTGCTTGGTTGGTTTCCTCATGAAATAGTAGGATGTTGCACAGGATCAGAACTTTGGGTTCTTCTAGTCCAGGCCCCTGCACCCCCACAAGGAGATGTCAGTTCCTCACCCTTTTACCACATGTCCATTGTGTGGCAGTGGGGTCGCCTCCTGCAGCGGTTTTAAAGGAGATTGGTTAGCTGTCTGTGCTGCTTCCCCTGTGGAGGAATGGGGGGCAGGTTCAGCCCATGGTGCTGGAGGGCCAGTGTGTTGGGGTAGCACCTCCATTTTTGTTTCCTCAGAATGCGAATCTTGATCCTGTAGATTTCCATTTGGACTCTAAAGGAAGTCTAAACAGTCTTTTGGGCCTCAGAACATAATCAAAGAATATATTCTCAAGTTCACAGCAAAACTATCTGAAATCACAGTCATAAATCAGGTAAATAAGCTGTAGAAAAAGCATAGCCCCTAGGATTTAACGCATCATTCTACTTTAAATATATTTTTTATAAGCAAAAACTACACGAGCATTCCAAAAACAAAAGATTAATGGAAAAGCCCTGAATGTCAGTGAAGAAGAAAATAAAAATCATTCTGAGGAAATTGTTAATGTTGTTGCTTATCTATTTCCTGCTGGTCCCTTTTGTCTGAGTCTCTACACATAAACACAAATATATGTGCTTTTCACTACTTGGGTTCAAAAGTCTGATTCCAGTATCAGTGATGTTGGGTGATACCCAGTATTTTGTGGTCTTGAAGTCAAGATGACTTTTGTTGTTGTTGAATTGAAGTATAGTTGGCATACAGTAGGATATTAATTTCAGGGGTACAACACAGAGGTTCGACAATTGTATGCATTACTCAGCACTCGTCACAGTAAGTGTACTCACCATCTGTCAGCATACTGACTTACTACAGTAGTGTTGACTGTATTCCCTGTGCTTTATTTCTCATCTCTATGATATGTGTATTTAACTGGAAGCTTACCTTTTCATCTCCTTTCCCTATTTTTCCCATCTCCCCACCTCCTCCCCCTCTGGCAACCACCAATTTGTTCTCTGTATTTGTGGGTCTGTTTCAGATTTTTGTTTGTTTCAGTTTGCTTGTTCCTTTGTTTTGTTTTTTAGACACCACATGTAAGTGTATTTGTCTTTCTCTGTCTGACTTATCTCACTTAGCATACATAATGCCTTTTAGGTCTACCCACGTTGTCCCAAATGGCAAGATCTCATCCTTTTTTATTCCTGAGTAATGAAACCTAGATAGATATCTTCTCTGCATTCTTTGCCCTCCGATCTAGAACTGTCTCTTGGTGAGAAGGAATGTTTCAGTTCAGAGGCCTGCACAGAGCTGCTCCTCTCTGCACATTATGTTGGGCCTTTTTTGGGAAATAGGTTAGATATATGAATTATGTATTTGTTTTTTAAAGCAGAAGGCCAGCCAGTCTGCCTCAACATTCTCCAGGATAATAGTCCTTATGCTTCCTCTTAGCAGTACGTTTTAACCCTTGATAGCTTTCTTTCTTTCCTTTTAAAATTTTTTTATTTGAGTAGTTGACACATAATATTACATTCGTTTCAGGTGTGCAACATAGTGGTTAGGCTGTGCTCACTAGAAGTATAGCCACCATCTGTTACCATAAATGTGATTAAAGTATCATTGACTATATTCCTCATGCCATGCCTTTCATCCCTGTGATGTACTCACTCCAGACCTGGACGTCTGTACCTCCCACTTCCCTTCCTTTTTTTGCCCGTCTCCCATGCCTTTCCCCTCTGGCAATCATCAGCTTGTTCTCTGTGTTTACGAACAGATCAGGTCTGATTCTACTTTTTGTTTGTTTATTCATTTGTTTCTGTTTTAGTTTTAGATTCCACATATGAGTGAAATCATACGGTATTTGTATTTCTCTGCCTAACTTGTTTCACTTAGCATTATACCCTCTAGGTCCATCCATGTTGTGACAAATGGCAAGATATTGTCCTTTTTTATGGCTTTGTAATAGTCTAGTGTATGTGTGTGTGTGTACTACATTGTCCTTATCCATTTGTCTATCCATGGACACTTGGGTTTCTTCCATATCTTGGCTATTGTAAATAGTGCTGCAGTAAACATGGGGGTGCATATATCCTTCCAAATTAGTGTTTTCATTTTCTTTGGGTAAATAACCAGTAGTGGAATTATTGGATCATATGGTATTTCTATTTTTAATTTTTTGAGGAACCTCCCTACTATTATCCTTTCTTATCCCCTTTTCTCTTATGGAAGCCCCTACAGCCCCCATCACAATGTTAGAATTTGATAAAACCCAGAGAGCCCTCTGCCCTCCCCTTGTTGGCACCACACCCCTTCCAGTGTATCAGTGACTCGGATGAGAGGTGGCCTGACATTTAAAATCCTCAGGCGGTCAGAAGTATCCATTATGGCTAACTAGCTGTAGCCTCTCACCTTATTATGTATTTTGCAGATGGGCTAAAGAGGGGATGATAGACTAGGTCGTTTTCCATTCAGTCGTGTACTCACTGATTTATTCACTGACCACTGTTCGTGCAGGATCCTCTAAATCATGCCCATTGGTATGTGGTTGCCAATAAATGACAGTGAGGGCCAGAGGGGGAATAATGAAAAATGGAAAGGAAGGGAAGCCGGGGATGGGGTTGAAGCAACTGGATGTGTCTTGCAGGCACAGCAGTGTGTATACTGGGTTCCCGGGTTGTGCACTTAAGCTGCACGTGAGGCTGAACTTGTATAGCTAGCAGTGAGGGGCTGGGTCACTGTCCCGGACTCCTCACTCCTGCCCCTGCCGTGTGCCCTGTGGGCTGCCTGTAGGCCCTGTGCTATGTCCCTGCTCCAACCCCAAGGGTCACAGGGCCAAGGGATAACACAGAGGTCAGAGGGCCCTGGTACCCGCCTGTTCCTGGCCAGCAGAAGTGAGGTGTGTTCTGACCTGTTCCTGCCACCCTCCTCCTGCACCCCTTGACCCCGTCCCTTTGTGGCATTTTGCTTACTGAGACCGGTAGTTACCAGTGGTTCCTCTGGCCATGCCTCTCGAGCTGTCTGACCCTCTGTACTGACCACGGACTCCCACTCTCCGGAGGGGCCGCACGGAAAGGGAGGCACATGGGTGGTATCTGCTAGACTCGCCACATTCACTGGCTTCTTTTTCGTGGTTATTTCTACAACAGAAGTAAGAGTGGACTGAAAGACAAATTTTGTGGACCGAGGTCCTCCTGAAGGAGCATCTGGCTTCTCAGTTTCTAGATTTCTCAGGCCTGGAAGCTTTTGGGATTAGCTGCTAATCTTCATCAAACCCTTTTCACGGGTAGGGGGTTCTCTTGGAGCTGTGGGGTCCTGTGGAAGTAGCTTGGCCACCTTCTCCTTCTCCCCCAACACAGAACCCGCTGAGGCCTGAGAGCTGAACCAGCGGAAGCCAAGTGCCCTCAGCCCTTGATGACACCTCTTTCTGTTTGGCATGGGGTTGGGGGGTCGGTAATTCCAGTCTCAGGAGCAGAATTAAGGGAATCTGGATGTAGGGTTGAATAGTGGGCACGGAGTTGGGGTTTTCAGAGTTTTGTTTAGGAAGTCATTTCACTTCACAGTAGTCAGGTGATGAATGGGCAGATGAAGCTGCAGCCGTCAGCTCCCTCAGTATGGAACACTGTCCCAGAATGGAGATTGCAGGACTAGGTACCTGGGTCTGAAACAGCACGGGAAACAAAGGCCCTTGCCAGCCTTCTCTCTGGTCAGGAGCCTTCTCTGAGTCCCGTTGCCAGAGTAAAATCTGACCTGCATAGCATGGCTGCCTTGGCCCCCGGGGGCAGCTGTAACAAATACCACAAACTGGATGGCTTAAAACAACAGAAATGTATTCTCTCCTGCTTCTAGAGCCTGGAAGCCATGCTCCCTGAGACTCTGGGCATGGTCCTTCGTGGCCTCCCCCGGGCCTCTGGTGGTGGCCAGGAATCTGTGGTGTCCCTCGGCCTGTGGCTGCACCACTATGGCCTCTGCCTCTGTCATCACGCAGCTGCCTTCTCCCGGTGTCTTTCCACTGCCTTCCTCTGCCCTTGTCTGTGTCTGTGTCCCAGTTTTCCCTTTTGATAGGGATACGAGGTCTACTGGATTGAAGTCCACCGTATGACCTCGCTTTAGCTTGATTATCTCTGTAAAGACCCTATTTCCAAATAAGGTCACATCTGATGGGCTGGGGGTTGGGACTTCAGTATATCTTCCAGTGTATCCTGAAAAGGACATGAGGGCCAGTTAATATCAGAGCCATTTACCTTTCTTCCTTCCTGTCTGATTAGTCAAGAGTGTGGGCTGTGGAGTCAGGCTGCCTGGGTGCAAGTCCCAAGTCTGTGACGTGGGAGCTGGTGAATGAACAAGAGCTCTAAAGTGGAAGAGGTGGGGTGCACATTGCAGGAGGTGCTGCAGGAGCGCATGCACGGCGTGGGGCCGGCATGGTGGGAGCACCAGGACGTGCGGTGCCACTTCTGTTGGTCCTTTTTCTTTTGAGAGAAAGTCATAAAGTCTAAAATATTTAGCGTCTCCTTTGGGGAAGAGGTGGATTAAGAAGCTAAAGTTACAAATGTCAGCCCTTGTGGGAGGATTTATCTCCTTGCATGGTCTGAAATGTTCAGGGAATTTCTGGGGAAGGAGCATGAGTGGGTATTTCATTTCTTCAGCAAATGTGTAGTGAGCTGCAGTGGGCGTTGGAGGAGTGAGAGCTAAATGTGCAGGTATGTGGTGGGAGAGTACTCAGGTGGAGAGGACGGCAAGTGCAAAGGCCCCGAGGGAGGAGATCAAAGGCCGTGGCTCAGGAGCAGGATAGTAGTAGGAGATGAGCACATTTGGCTTTTGCGCCATATGGATATGTACAGTTATGTAATGAAACTGCTCTCTTCACCAAAGGAAACTGTATGGAGGTGTGTGACTCCCTCATACACGGTGGGATTGGCTAGTTTGTCACTAGCCAATTTTGTCACTACCTCCTTTGGGAGTTGCCGTTTGATAAAGTGAGTAAATCTCACCTCAAGGTTTTGGGTTTGTTTTTTTGTTCTGTTTTGTTTTTAAGCTTTTCAATCTTTGGGGTACCTTGGGTGGCTCAGTCATTTGAGCATCTGACTCTTGGTTTCAGCTCAAGTCATGATTTCAGGGACACGAGATCAAGCCCTATGCTGGGCTCCACACTGGGCTTGAAGCCTGCTTAAGATTCTCTCTCTCTCTCTCCCCCTCCCCTGTACCCTGCTTGCATGCTCTCTCTCTCTCAAAAAAAAAAAAAAAAAAGTTTTTCAACTTTTGACTAAATATAGCTTTAAAAATTATGTTCACCACAAGCAGTAAAAGTGCAACAGTATATAAAGGAAAAGTTAAATATCCCCCACCTGCCTGTGCATGCCTGCGTGCATGTATGTGTACACACTCACTTTCATAACAGCCTGGCCTATGTCTTCCTTTATTTCTTTCTGAGGCCCATGTGGATTATGATGTTGAATACATTTGCTTGTTTTTACAGTAACCTTATGGGACTATGCAGCATATATGGTCATCTCATTCCTCTGCTCTTCTACCTATAGTTCGTGGACATTCCTCCATGTCAGTGGGTCTCAGTTGGTCTCCAGCTAATGGCTCCTGGATTTTCTTGTGTCTTCTCACCTTGAACAACCATCAGGGGGTCCATCTGTACCCAGACCTCGTCCTCGCTAGAGGATGTGCAGGCGCACCCACAACCTTGCAGCGCTCGCTCACCCCGCTCTGCACCTGAGGCTGGAGCGCCCTATGTACCTGGCAGTCTTGGGTTGGAAAAGACTTGGCACTTCCTGAGAGCCCCGCCTCTGCTGTGTGTGTGTACACGTTGTGTCCATGCCCCCACTAATCCTGGTTTCCGTCTCTTTGTCCCCCACAGTGAGGGTTCCCTATTTCATTGACTTGAAAAAACCGCAGGATCAAGGTTTGAATCACACGTGTAATTACTACCTCGAGCCAGAGGAAGACGTGATCATTGGAGTCTGGTGAGTGCCCAGCAGCATGGCCAGTGTTGTCCAAGACCATCGCCTGTTTTTATCCAACCCCTCTCCGTTTCCAAAGCAGGGATGTTGGCTAAATTTGATCCTAATGGAGCATAGTGAGATGGCATCAAATCTGTTCTGGGGCTTTCAAACACCGAAGGCTTTGTGAACCAGGCTGTTTGTGGAAGAGAGCCTTATTTCCAGGGGGAAACAAGAGAGTTAAGAGCACAGAATTGTAAGCCCAGATTTGAGATACACCGTTTTTTCTCAGAGAAGGGAATGTTTAGACCCTGAAAACAGCTGAATTTCTTTCACACGCAGTGCTTCCAGCCACTGATAATGGTGGTGTTTGCTGTCTTGTGTTGACTTTTTTGAGCCACAAATTTAAATTAAATTTTAAAAATAAAATGGACTTAAGTTCTGTGACTTCTTTCTGTCTCCTTAGAATGTTTTCCTGCTTTTCCCTATGGACAAGTGGGTGTTTCTGAACAACTAAATTAAACTGGACCAACTTTTCTGTGGCATTTTCTTTCTTCTCTCAGAAGAAGCTTGGCATCACTGCCCCTTTATGTAGCTGGGTTTCTCATTTAGTAGCCATGACGTCTCTCTGCCCTCGCATTAAATTGCTGTATACGTGAGATGCTTCTAAACAAAATACTGTGGGTGGCTTCCCAGTGTGGGCTGTGAGGAAGTTCAGCCATATCTAATGGTCCCGGGTAGAGAACATAAAATGGGAAGGGAGATTATTTTTCTAGGAGTTAATGCTGGGACTAGGCTTTTGTTATTTCTGGGTTAATTTAATCTTACATTTACTGACCAGTGTGTGCGCATGGGACACTCTTCTTGTGTCCTCAGTCCGAAGCTTGATGTGTTTTGCTCAGAGCTATTTGGTAGGAAATTGGTCGGTCCTCCTGCTGGTTAGTGTGGTCTGTGCCTTGAGACACGGACAGGGGGTTGTTAGTAGGGACCTCTTCTTTGGGTAGTGGTTAGGGCGATCTATTGTGGGAGGGGTGTTTATGGTGCTGATACTTAGGCTGAAAGCTCCCACAGCAGTCACCCAAGAAGGTTGTACTTAGTGGCAGCAATGGCGAGACTCAAGTTAGTGACAGCCAGGCTGTGTGCTGCTGGGCCGCGGCTGGCCTGCCCAGGTCTGTGCCCTGTACTGTCGTGAGGATGCTGTGGGCCCTTGGGCAGCAGTAGGCCTTGTTCTCAGCTCCCTGTCTGTGGGCGTAAGCTCTCCATCTGGCAGGGGGGCAGGAGAGCCCTGGGAATAGGGTCCCTCTCCTCTGGCTAGGAGCTTCCTGGGCCCTTGTCAAGAGTACCAGGTTTGGGGTAAGCTGGCTCCTGGAAGTAGTCAGCATCCAGGACCTTTAAAATGTACCTTTTGGTTCCATAGGTTTATAATTATCAAAGAGTGGTCATTATGGTCAGAAGCACCCAAAATGCAATCCTCTCGAATGGGTCAAAGAAACGTTAGAAGTGAAATGCTGAGGGGCACCTGGGTGGCTCAGTTGGTAAGCATCCGACTCTTGATTTCAACTCGGGTCATGATCTCAGGGTCGTGAGATCGAGCCCTACGTCATGCTTGCACTAGGCGTGGAGTCTGCTTAAGATTCTCTCTCTGCCCCTCCCTCCTCTACCCTCAAAAAAAAAAAAAAGAAGTGAAATGCTGAAACTTAAGAGCTAGAAAATTTACAAATGGCTATTTAATATTTTAAAGCATTCTTGCTAATAAATGTGAATATGTTTTACAGAAAAACCTTATAAATTCAGACCCTCCCCAGCAATTAACAGTATTTGATGTGGACTGATTTCAGATTAACTGGAGCATCTCCCTGAGGGAGAGTTCTGGCCAGAGAGACTGAGTGCACCTGCCTGGCCAGGTGTGGGATGAGCTGGGCTGACACCAGTCCACCCATGCAGCATGTTGGCTTGCAGCATCTCCTCCTCCTGAGATGGGTCTGCTCCCAGATGCCTTGTGAGCAGGCTCTAGAAATGGTGCTGTAAGGATGTCTAGCTTCTAGTCCAGCTTATGAAGATCAGTGTCACTGAATTATCACCTATGACAGCATGAACTATTTTAAGTATGTTGTGAGTTAACTTGTGTACAGGTTAGACTAGATAGTCCAAGTGGTGGAGGACTTAGTTTTGTCTGGTCCCAGGAATTCAGCTAGATAGCTATCAAATCATTCTGAACACCTGTGGACTCAACCAGAGATCTAAGAAAAGAATAGCTGCAACTCTACAAATAGAAAAGCGATCACTTTCTGCAAGGGTGCAGAGAAGTGAATCCAAGATGATATATGGGAAGGTAAACCGTGGGCGGAGGGAGCCTCCGTAAACCGGCTACTGGAGTGATATAGCAGCAGACCACAAAATTGGAACTTTTAGAAAGCTGCTTTGGTAAGGGACGTCCCTGCCTGACAGGCACTCAGGCTCAGATGGCAAAGTGGGAAGGAATCCTAGGTGGGACAGTGTGGTCTCAGGATCCTCAGGGTCATAGGAAGACTGGAGGTGCCTGAGTGTGGCAGAGTTCCCAGGCATCAGAGCAGGGAAGCTGGCTGCAATCAGTGAGCCCAGGAGTGGGCTCTCAGCTCGGGGTTGCCTATCCCACGAACCATGGCATGGTTGGGCGACTGCTCTCCAAGCAGGGGTCAAACAAGTGGCAGAGCCGTGGAGAGACACTCTTTCTCCCCTGGGGAGGAGAAGCGCTGGTGCATACTGCAGGAGTCTGCAGGGTTTGGAGACTCCAAACGGGGTCGCATGCCTGAGATAGAAACACTCGATCACAGGTAAGTGAGCACAGAGCGTGAACTGAGTCCCCGGAGACAGGAGTGATTGTTTTTCCCTGAGGGTGCACTGAGGAGTGGGGCCCTATGGCCCGGAGACTGGGAGGCCACCATTTTCATTCTTGTCCTCTAAAGCTGCATAGAAAGCCTTCAGGGAACAAAAGTCACACCGAGCAATCCGGAGCAGATTACTTAGCCTGGCCCCTGGCAAGGGTGCTGCAATTCTGCCCAGGGGCAAAGACACCTGAGAATCTGCTCAACAGTCCCCTCCCCCAGAAGACCAGCAAGAACATCTGGCTAAGAAAATTTTACTGATCACACAGAACTGCAAAACTCCAGCGCTAGTGGAAAATAGTATATAGAATTCATGGTTTTTGTCCCATGATTCTTTAGTCTTTCAATTTTATTTTTTTTCTTTCCTTTTCAACCTGTTTCTTATTTTATCAACTCTTCTTTTTAAATCTTTTTTAATTTTCATTTTTACAGTTACAGTTTATTCTTTCATTATATTTAATTTTATTTTTGTATATATATATTAAGTTTCTCTTTCTTTACAGTTTTGGTATGCAGTTTCTTCTAACAAACAGCCCAAAATACACGCAGAATCTAGTGTATGGCTCTGTTCTCTTCGCCTGTCTGATCATATTCTTTTTCTCTTGTTTTTAAAAAATTTTTAAAGTCTTTTTTAATTTTCATCTTTATAGTTACATTCTATCTTTTCATGGTATTTAATTTTATTTTTGTACATATATAAATTTTTCTTCCTTTACAATTTTGGGATCTAGTTTTCTAAGAAACAGACCAAAATACACACAGGATTCATTGTATTGCTCTCTTCTGATCACATTGATTCTGATTATATTCTCTCTCTTCCCCCCCCCCCCATTTTTCTGTCTTTTCTTATTCATGCTGTATATTTCTCTGGAGTCGTTGTTGCCATTTTAGTATTTTGTTCTCTCGTTCATCTGTTCTTCTCTAGAGAGAATGACAAGATGAAAAACTCACCTAAAAAAAGAGAACAAGAGGCAATACTGACTACCAGAGTCCTAATCAGTATGGACATAAGTAAGATGTCAGGACTAGAGTTCAGAATAACAATTATAAAGATACTAGCTGAGGTTGAAAAAGGCATAGAAGACATTAAAGAATCCCTTTCTGAAGAAATAAAATAACTAAAATCTAATCAAGTCAAAATCAAAAAGGCTATGAATGCGATGCAATAAAAAACAGAGGCTCTAACTGTCAGGATAAATGAGGCGGTAGAGATTAAATAATGATATAGAAGACGAAATGATGGAAAATAAAGAAGCTGAGAAAGAGAGATAAACAACTACTGGACCATGAGGGGAGAATTTGAGAGGTAAGTGATGCCATAAAATGAAACAATATTAGAATAATTGGGATCCCAGAGGAAGAGGAAAGAGAGAGGGGGGCAGAAAGTATATTGGAGCAAATTATAGCAGAGAACTTCCCTAATGTGGGTAAGGAAACAAGCATCCAAGTCCAGGAGGCACAGAGAGCCTCCCCTTGAAATCAATAAAAGTAGGTCAACACCCCGACATATAATAGTGAAACTTGCAAATCCCAAAGACAAAATCCTGAAGGCAGCTCAGGATAAGTCCATAACCTGCAAGGGTAGAAACATTAGATTGGCAGCAGACCTAGCCACAGAGACCTGGCAGGCCAGAAAGGACTGGCATGGTATATTCAGGGTGCCAAATGAGAAAAATATGGAGCTGAGAATATTTTATCCAACTAGGATGTCATTCAAAATAGGAGGAAAGATAAAAAGCTTCCAGGACAAACAAACAGAAACTAAAAGAATGTGTGATCACTAAACCAGCCCTCCAAGAAATATTAAAAGGGATCCTTTAAGTGAAGAGACAGCCCAAAAGTAACATAGACCAGAAAGGAACAGAGATAATGTACAGAAACAGTGACTTTACAGGTAATAAAAAGGCACTAAATTCATATCTTTCAGTAGTTACTCTGAATGTAAGTGGACTAAATACCCAAATCAAAAGAAACAGAGTATCAGGTTGGATAAAGAAGCAAGATCCATCCATGTGCTGTTTGCAAGAGACTCATTTTAGGCCCACAGACACCTCCAGGTTGAAAGTGAGGGGGTGGAAAACCATTTATCATGCTAATAAACATCAAAAGAAAGCTGGGGTGGCAATCTTTATATCAGATAAATTAGATTTTAAGCCCAAGACTGTAATAAGAGATGAGGAAGGACACTATATCATAATTAAAGCTTTTATACAATGAGAACATCTAACAGTTATAAACATTTATACCCTAACATGGGAGCAGCCAATTGCATAGACCAATTAATAACAAAATTAAACAAACACATTTATAATAATACAATAATAGTAAGGGACTTTATTATTTTTTAAGAGATTTTATTTATTTCTTTGACAGAGAGAGAGCACGAGGAGGGGGAGCAGGCTCCTTACTGAGCAAGGAGGCTGATGTAGGGCTTAATCCCAGGACCCTGAGATCATGTCCTTATGAGATGCTTAAATGACTGAGGCACCCAGGCACCCCAGTAGTAGGAGACTTTAACACCCCACTCACTGCAATGGACAAATCATCTAAGCAGAAGATCAATAAGGAAACAAGGGCTTTGAGTGACACACTGGACTGTACTTCACAGATATATTTAGAGCATTCCATCCTAAAGCAAAAGAATACACATTCTTCTCAAGTACACATGGAACATTCTCCACAACAGATCACGTACTGGGTCATAAATCAGGTCTCAACCAGTACGAGAAAACTGAGATTATTCCATGCACATCTTCGGACCATAATGCTTTGAACCTGGAACTTAATCACAAGAGGAAATTTGGAAAAAACTCAAGTACCTGGAGTCTAAAGAGCATCCTACTAAAGAATGAATGGGTCAACCAGGAAATTAAAGAAGAATTTAAAAATTCATGGAAACTAATGAAAATGAAAACACAACTGTTCCAACCCTTTGGGATGCAGCAAAGGCAGTCCTAAGAAGGAAGTATATAGCAATACAAACCTTTTTCAAGGAACAAGAAAGGTCTCAAATATACAACCTAACCTTATGCCTAAAGGAGCTGGGGGATAAAAACCCCAGAAAATAAAGCCTAATCCAGCAGAAGGGAAATAATAAAGATTAGGCCAAAACTCAATGAAACAGAAACCAAAAGAACAGTAGAACAGATCAACAAAACTGGAAGCTGGTTCTTTGAAAGAATTAATAAGATCAATAAACCTCTGGCCAGACTTCTCCAAAAAGAAAAGAGAATGACCCAAATTAATAAAATGAATGAAAGAGGAGAAATCACAATCAACACTGAAGAAATACATACAACTATAAGAACGTACTATGAGCAACTATATGCCAGCAAATTAGGGAATCTGGAAGAAATGCGTGCATTCCCAGAGACATATAAACTACCAAAACTGAAACAGGAAGAAAGAGAAAAACTGAACAGATTCATAACCAGCAAGGAAATTGAAGCAATAATTAAAAATCTCCCAAAAAACAAGAGTCCAGGGCCAGATGGCCTTCCAGGGGAATTCTACCAAACATTTAAAGAAGAATTAATACCTATTCTTCTGAAGCTGTTTCAGAAAATATAAATGGAAGGAAAACTTCCAAACTCATTCTATGAGGCCAGCATTACCCTGATCACAAAAACCAAAGACCCCACCAAAAAGGAGAATTACAGACCAATGTCCCTGATGCACATGGATGCAGAAATTCTCACCAAAATACTAGCCAGAAGGATCCAACAGTACATTAAAAGTTTTATTCACCATTACCAAGTGGGATTTATTCCTGGACTACAAGCGTGGTTTAACATCTGCAAATCAATCAATGTGATAGACTATGTTAATAAAAGAAAAGCAAGAACCATATGATCCTGTCAATTGATGCAGAAAAAGCATTTGACAAAATACAGCATCCTTTCTTGATTAAAGCTGTCCATAGTGTAGGGATAGAGGGAACATACTTCAATATCATAAAAGCCATCAATGAAAAGCCTACAGCGAATATCATTCTCAGTGGAGAAAAACTGAGAGCTTTTCCCCTAAGGTCAGGAACGTGATAAGGATGCCCACTCTCACCACTATTATTCAACATAGTACTAGAAGTCCTAGCCTCAGCAGTCAATGAAAAGAAATAAAAGGCATTCAAATCGGCAAAGAGGAAGTCACACTCTCTCTCTTCACAGATGACATGATATTTTATGTGGGAAACCCAAAAGACCCCACCCCAAAATTACTAGAACTCATACAGCAATTCAGCAAAGTGGCAGGATACAAAATCAATGCACTGAAATCAGTTGCATTTGTATACACTAATGATGAGACAGAAGAAAGAGAAATTAAGGAATCAAGCCCATGTTTGCAATAGCACCAAAAACCGTAAGATACCTAGGAATAAACCTAACCAAAGATGTAAAGGATGTATACTCTAGAAACTACAGAACACTTATGAAAGAAATTGAGGAAGACACAAAGAGATGGAAAAATGTTCCATGCTCATGGATTGGAAGAATAAACATTGTTAAAATGTCTATGGTACCCAGAGCAATCTACACATTCAGTGCAATCTCTATCAAAATACCATTGACATTTTCGCAGAGCTGAAACAAATAATCATAAAATTTATATAGAACCAGAAAAGACCCCGAATCACCAGAGGACTATTGAAAAAGAAAACCATAGCTGGGGCATCACAATTCTGGATTTCAAGCTATATTACAAAGCTGTGATCATCAAGACAGTGTGGTACTGGCACAAAAACAGACACATAGATCAATGGAACAGAATAGAGACCCCAGAAATGGACCCTCAATTCTGTGGTCAAGTAATCTCAGACAAAGCAAGAAAGAATATCCAGTGGGAAAAGGACAGTCTGTTCAATAAGTAATGTGGGGAAAATTGGACGGCCACATGCAGAAAAATGAAAGCGGACCATTCTCTTATACCATACACAAAGATAAACACAAAGTGGTTGAAAGACGTCAGTGCGAGATAGGAATCCACCAAAATCATGGAGGAGAACACAAGCAGCAACCTCTTCGACCTTGGCCACAGCAACTTCTTGCTAGACTTGTCTCTGATAGAAAAGGAAACAAAAGCAAAAATGAACTATTGGGACTTCATCAAGATAAAAAGCTCTGCACAGCAAAGGAAACAGTGAACAAAACTAAAAAGCAATCTACATTATGGGAGAAGATTTTGCAAATGACATATTAGATTAAGGGCCAGTTTCCAGGATATATAAAGAACTTATCAAACTCATCACCGAAAAAACAAATAATGTAGTCAAAAATGGGCAGAAGACGTGAACAGACATCTCTTCAAAGAAGAAATACAAATGGCCAACAGACACATGAAGAAATGCTCCACATCACTTGGCATCAGGGAAATACACATCAAAACCATGATCAGATACCACCTCACACCAGTCAGAATGGCTAAAACTAACCGGACTGGAAACAACAAATGTTGGTGAGGATGCGGAGAAAGGGGAACCCTCTTAACACTGTTGGTGGGAATGTGGGCTGGTGCAGCCACTCTGGAAAGCAGTATGGAGGTTCCTCAAAAAGTTGAAAGTAGAGCTACCCTATAACCCAGCAACTGTACAACTAGGTATTTATCCAAAGGATACAAACAGTGATTTGAAGGGACACCTGCACCCCGATGTTCATAGCAGCAATGTCCACAATAAACAAACTATGAAAAGAGCCCAGATGTCCATTCACAGATCAATGGTTAAAGAAGATGTGGTATATATATATACAATGGAATACTACTCATCCATCAGCAAGTATGAATACTCACTATTTACATGGATGTAGATGTAACAGGAGGGTATTATGCTAAGCAAAACAAGTCAATAAGAGAAAGACAATTATCATATGATTTCACTCATATGTGAAATTTAAGAAACAAAACAGAGGATCATAAAGGAAGAGAGGAAAAAATAAAGACGAAATCAGAGAGGGAGACAAATCATAAGAGACTCTTAATTATAGGAAACAAACTGAGGGTGGCTGGAGGGAAGGTGGGTAGGGGGATGGTTAACTGGGTGATGGGCGTTAAGGAGGGCACGTGATGTAATGAGCATTGGATGTTATATAAGACTGATCAGGGGCACCTGAGTGGCTCAGTGGGTTAAATCCTCTGCCTTTGGCTCAGGTCATCGTCCCAGGGTTCTGGGATCGAGCCCCGCATCGGGCTCTCTGCTCAGCAGGGAGCCTGCTTCCCCCTCTCTCTCTGCCTGCCTCTCTGCCTGCTTGTGATCTCTCTCTCTGTGTCAAATAAATAAATAAATAATCTTGAAAAAAAAAAAAGACTGATCAATCACTGACCTCTACTTCTGAAACTGGTAATACATTATATGTTAATTAATCGAATTTGTATTAAAATAAATAAAAAATTGTGTACAGCTTAAAAATATGGGTATGTATGAGGGGAAATGATGTCACTTAGCTAGTATTTTTTAAGCACTCATTCTGTGCAAGGCCCAGATGAGGTCCTGGTGAGTGAGCCAGACTAGATCTTACCTTACAGGGTGTCCAGTTCACATGGGAGAAACTCCATCCCCACCCCCACCGCCAGCCCCTGCCCACCTGCTACCACAGAGAGCTTCTGTGGCCCAGAGGGGCCCGGGTGCGAGTGAGGAAATCTACCAAGGCTGTCAGAAGCCATCACTGTAGCTTGGAGTTCTGTAGTTATTTCTTCTGCCTTCCCACCCACCCGTCGTGCTCTGCGCTCAGTTGTGACTCTGATCCTGTATCATTCCGTCAACAGTCATCCTCATCTGATCATACCACTCCATTCTGCTTCTGTTTCCAGGCACACTGTCCCCGCTATCTGGTGGAAGAATGCCCAAGGAAAGGACCAGATGTGGTACGAGGATGCCTTGGCTTCCAGCCACCCTATCATCCTGTACCTGCACGGGAATGCAGGCACAAGGTGAGGAAGAAGAACCTGTGTAGCGTGTCCTCCCCGCACTGCTGGCCGGTCGCATCTGCTGACCCACTGCAGTGAGGGAGTGTACAGGCAGTGGGGCTGCGGGGCATCCCGAGAACACAGGAAAAGGCAGAGTTTATGGGATTTGGGGGAAAGGGATCAGGGTGAAACTCCCATGAAGCAGTGTTCCCACAAGCTCAGCGCCCTCCCCCACACCGTGTTAAGCAGATGGGGGAAGCTGTGTCCAGAAACCCCTTATCTGGGGCTCCCACCTGGGTGGGATGGAGGATCCCGCGTCTCTGTCACAGTGACCCAGATCCTCGGCCAGAGTGGGGTGTTTCCTTCTTCCTGAAGTAATCTGAGGGCAAAGCGAGGGCCAGTGGTTTAGGGAATCAGGTTTCTTGGTAAGTAAGGAGCAGTGGTTCCTCAGAGGGGTTGTTGTGACCCTTCAGGGCGGCTGTGCCCCTGGGGAAAGTGTGTCAGCCCAGTCTGAGGGTCGCAGGCAGGCTGGAGGCTTCTCACTGGCAGGCATGCGCTTCTGCGGGGGAGGCACACTTCCAGGCAAGGGGCAGTGAGTGCTGAGAAGGAGTCAGGGTGACATCGAAGGAGGGACGGCTGAAAGCACAGGGAGACCAGAGGGACCCCAGCTGAGTGCACACAGATAAACTCATCCACACAGGCCATCCCACCATGCTGTCAGGTTGGGTGATGGGTGTGAGTTCTCTCTCTCAGCTGTAAGCCAGCAATGCCAGTGTGTCCTGCCAGGCTGTGGCTGAGGCCCTGTCTGTGGCAGGCCAAGCCGTTGCTCAGGTTTATCCCAGATGCTTTTCAAGAGTGATTTCATGGACGCCTGGGGTGGCTCAGTCAGTTAAGCGGCTGCCTTCGGCTCAGGTCATGATCTCAGGGTCCTGGGCTCGAGCCCTGTGTCAGGCTCCCTGCTCAGCACATAGTCTGCTCCTCCCTTTCCCTCTAGTCCTCCCCCTGCTCATGCATTTGTGCTCACTCTCTCTCTCTCTCTCTCTCTCTCTCGTGGCTTTAATGTCCTGTCGTTCATATTCACTGGGAATTGGCTTTTTCTTCCCACATGGTTGGCCTTGCTCAGAAGAATCTCTGGGAGAGCAGCATGGGTGAAGGAGGAGGTACATTTTCTGAACAGAGCATTGTCTGAAAACCCACAGGAGGGCCACTGTTGTTGCAGCTTCCCTAGGGCGCGTGAGGGAGCCAGCAGGAGCTGGCAGGAGGCAGGGCTGCTGCAGGCCCAGGTGAGGGTCAGCGTGGCGCCTTGGCCGCTGTGGCAGGCTGAGGTGTGTCATTTTATAAGCAGAACCAACAAAGAGATGAATTTGCAGGCCTTTCTCGCGGGGGTGGGAGGGTGGGCAGCAAGCAGACCCTGGTGGTGTCGTTGTGGCGGGGCTGCACAGTGGACAGCGCAGTAAGTCCAGGAAGTGGGGGCCGCGAGGGTGCTGTGCTGCATGAGGCTGCAGAGCGCTTAGCTGCTGAATTATGCGTGCAATTGGCAGTTTGCTTTCTTTTTTGTCTGGGACAAGCTACAGTGGGGTTTCTCTTCTGCTTTTCAAAGGGCAAGTGGTTATAACCACTCTGCTAGCATCTTCCTATAAATGAGAAAATTTTGTAGTTTACTGGGAATAAGGTTCAGTTAATGCCAGTCACATGGTAAAAAAGACAAAGCCTGCCTAAATTTCAGGTTTGAAGGAGCCCTGTGACTTGGAAAGTGTTGCTGTCCTCTCCCCCATCCCCAGAGAGCCCTCCCTCCGCCCCCAGCCTAGCAGGATTACAGCAGCCCTGTCTCCCCGAGAGCCAGTCTCCATCTACTGCTGTGCACTGTGTCACGTGCTAAACCCCTCTTCTTTTTGCTCGAGGTAGGGAATTTGAACAATCTAGACAAGAGCCACCATGAATTTCTCCAAAGATAACTGAAAACATTTTGCAGTTATGGTCCTGAAACTCATTCCCTTGTATTTCTGTGGCTGCATTGCATTGGTTTTTCTCCTTTGTCTCATCCCTGTCTCTCTCAGGGACACTCCCTGCCCTCCTCACCCCCAACACACACACAGCAAAGTGGCCAGGGTGCTCACTATAAAAAAGGAAAACTGCTGAGAAGTCTGGAGAGGGTGAGCTCACCCGCTGACATGTTTTCCTTCCTGAGGTCGCCCCATCCCCACTTTGGTGTCTGTCCACAGTAATAGCCAACCAACAGCTGGACAAAGTGTGAGAAGGGACAGATAGTCCTCGGACAAAAAAGTACAGACACACAGAACAGTTTGGATGCACGAAAGCCTGTTTAGCGCCTGTAATAGGAAGTGCCCCCTCCACACTAATCTGTGGGTGCGGGCCTGGGAGATGGGCCACGGCCCCTCTGAAGACAGTTGGGCAGTAATTGTCAAGCTTACGATCACACACACCTTCCACCCAGCAGTTCTGTGTGTAGTAACATATCCCACACGTGGAGCACACGTATGCAGGAGGACATCAGCATGGGCTGGCCATGGCAGCAAAACTTAGATTCACAGCAGGTAGGAAAGGACCATGATGAGTGCAAGATAAGGATGGTGAACCACTACTAAAGAGTCCTGGAAGTTGGCTGTGAATTACTGAGTGAAAAGTGAGAGGCAGTAGAGTGTGTATGTCTAGGAAAGAAGCGCCTTCACTTCTGCCTACATGCTGGTCACCAGGGAGCTGAGGGAAGAGCTGGGCAGGAGTGGGGAGCTTGCTGTGTATCCTCTGTGTCTTCTGGATTTTGTGTTGTACCTACATATTAGCTAGTCAAAAATAGAAGTAAGACAATAATTAAGAAATATCCCCAAAATGCTAAGACTATCCCTTGCTTGTCACGGTACTACCAGAAATAAGCATGGAGCTGCTCTGATGCCCTGCAGAAGAGGTCACCTGTCCCCCATTGACCCTCCCTGTATGGATTTGGGAACCAGGCCACTAAGGACCCAGATACTCCAGTACTGACCCTGGGGCCTGCCTTTTCAAGATGTGCTAACACCCATTCTTGTTTCCTTTTCCCTGACACTCTAGAGGAGGCGACCACCGGGTGGAACTTTACAAGGTAGGTGACGATGACACACAATGTATGATGGACAGAGTGGTGTCCACAGGCCGTATGACAGGCAGAGTGGTGTCCACAGACTGCATGAGGGGCAGAGAGTGGTGTCCACAGACCGTATGATGGGCAGAGTGGTATCCACAGTGATGACAGGAGAGCGGCATACTCAGGGATGACAGAGCGGCATACATGATGTGATGACAGGAGAGTGGCGTACACAGTGATGACAGGAGAGCGGCATACACGGTGTGATGACAGGAGAGCGGCGTACACAGTGATGACAGAGAGCGACGTACACGGTGTGATGACAGAGAGCGGCGTACATGGTGTGATGACAGGAGAGCAGCGTACACAGTGATGACAGAGAGCGGCGTACACGGTGTGATGACAGAGAGCGGCGTACATGGTGTGATGACAGGAGAGCGGCGTACACAGTGATGACAGAGAGCGGCGTACACAGTGATGACAGAGAGCAGCGTACACAGTGATGCCAGAGAGCGGCACACACGGTGTGATGACGGGCGAGCGGTGTACATGGTTTGATGACAGAGCAGCGTACACAGTGATGACAGCATCTTACACAGTGATGACAGGAAAGCGGCGTACATGGTGTGATGATGGGAGAGCGGTGTACACAGTGATGACAGCAGCATACATGGTGTGATGACGGGAAAGCGGCGTACACGGTGCAATGATGGGAGAGCGGTATACACAGTGATGACAGGAAAGCGGCGTACATGGTGTGATGATGGGAGAGCAGCGTACACAGTGATGACAGCAGCGTACATGGTGTGATGACGGGAAAGCGGTGTACACGGTGCAATGATGGGAGAGCGGTATATGTAGTGATGACAGGAGAGTGGTGTACATGGTGTGATGACAGGAGAGTGGCGTACGCGTACACCATGTGATGACGGGAAAGCGGTGTACACAGTGATGACAGCAGTGTACACGGTGCAATGACAGGCGAGCGGCGTGCACGGTGCGATTTCAGGCGAGCGGCATGCATGGTGCGATGACGGGAGAGCGGCATACACGTACACGGTGTGATGACGGGAGAGTGGCGTACACAGGGATGACAGGAGAGAGGTGTACACGGTGTGATGACAGGAGAACAGTGTACATAGTGATGACAGCAGTGTACACGGTGCAATGATGGGCGAGCGGCGTGCACGGTGCGATTTTGGGCGAGCGGCGTGCTCAGTGCGATGATGGGAGAGTGGCGTATGCATACATGGTGTGATGACGGGAGAGCAGTGTACACAATGATGACAGCAGTGTACATGGTGCAATGATGGGAGAGCGGTATACATAGTGATGACAGGAGAGCGGTGTACATGGTGTGATGACAGGAGAGTGGCATACGTGTACACCATGTGATGACGAGAGAGCGGTGTACACAGTGATGACAGCAGCATGCACAGTGCAATGACGGGAGAGCGGCATACACACAGTGTAGGACACGCAGAGTGGCATTTACAGGGCAGATTTGTGTACACAAGGTGTATGAAGGGCAGAGCCACATATGTAGTGTGTACGATGAGAGATGGGTATCCACACGGTATACGAAGAAAAGCACATCGCCCAAGGGCTGTTTCCCACCAGTCTTCCCAGGAGGCACGTACACAAGGGAGTCTTTCCAGTACTTGTGAGAGAGATGATAAGCACTGGCCTTTCCAACACTGCCTTCCTGGAAGCCTCTACCATGGAATGCTTTCCTCTAATGCTGCTTCTAGAGAGAGCTTCCAAAAGCAGAATGAGTGGACTCTGGGCATCATATGCCAGATATTGGCAATTATATTAAAGGCATTTGAAATTGTCATTAAATGCTTCTTTTCTCCTCTAAAACGAATGGAGAGCACCCAGGGCCAGGGAGCCACACTCCTGCCGAGTTGCAGGGACAGGAGCTCTGCCACACCAAAGTCTCATCCATCACCAGATTCCAGGCTGACCTGGTGGAGGGACCAGTGGGTCTCCCAGCCAGGTGCTCAGACCCTCACTTCTGCCTGGTTGTCTTCTTTGGAAGCTTGAGTCTGAGAGCCGGAAATGTTCGGTTGCCTCCAGGGTCCTCTCCCTCATCTTCCTCTCACAGGGATGGACGCATGCATCGGCTAACCTGGCAGAGAGGGACAGAAGCAAATGCTAGGGAACATCTGCATCTTGTGGGCACCACTGTATCCCTCACACACCAAAGCCAGGCACTGCCATGGGCTGTGGGAGGGTTTGTTCCTTGACTGAATTGATCAAGTCGGGGAGGGGGTGCGCCTGCAGACCTGTGGCCCCCGCTTGAGGTTTGTGTTCTTAGCAAGGGTTTGCACCTGGAGCAGACCTGGCCCTGGTGGGGCAGACTCCGCAGGAGGCTTATGGCTGGAGGGAAGCGGCCACCACAGGTTGCCCTGGGGCAAGCGAAGGAGAAAGGAGCACACCTCCCTCAGGGGATTTTGGGACATGTTGGTGGCTGGCCGCTTCCGGCGTGGCTCTCGCGGGACACTCCAAGAGGGCTCAGGTGGGGGTTGTAAGTAATCATCTAGTTCAGGAGATCGCGTCATCTACAGGGATTTTGTTTGTAATAATAGAAAAATTCAACAAAAGCTTCAAGTCTGAGAAATGCTAGTTTGCAGTAAGGATCCCAGATGCAGTCTCTGACCATAGAGCCCCTCCTCCTGGGTCTCTGGTCTCGGGGTGTCTGCCTGGGGGGGTTGCTACCTGTGCCCCGGTGGTCTGAGCTGTGGGGGAGCCGTTCTTTCCATCATATCCCCGAGGCAGAGGGCATCCGCATGTCCTGTAGCAGCGGCAGACATGTGGGTTTTATAATGGGGAATGGGCAGCATGGTCACAGTCTTTAGGAAGCTCCCACTGTGTGCAGGGCCCAAAGACTGACTTTGGTCTGGGTTTCGTAAGAGGCAAGCTGCCCTCAATCCAAGATGTGTGGAATTGTGCCCAGCTATTTATTTTTCACATTCCAGGTGCTGAGTTCCCTTGGTTACCACGTGGTCACCTTTGACTACAGAGGTGAGTTCTTTTGCAAGTGCGAGTCTGGGCCCTCCTTGCACTGCTCCCATCTGGGTCTGCTGTGTGGGCATCAGTCACCCTGGGAGCTGAGGCGGCGCTCACAGCTCCCGGTGCCCTGACCTGCAGTGATGGCGAATGTGGTAGTCAAGGGCTGAGGGGACAGCGTCCTCCCGTGTGTGTCCTGAATGCAGACGAGGGGCATCCCTCAGCAACATTTTAAATGTAGAAAACATTGTCTTTTCTTTACTGCACTCAGACTCCCCCAAAGCTGGTCATCGGACATGTTTTGTGGGTAAAAGAGCTTGTCTTGTTAAAGTTCTGAAAGCAGGAGAAAGAACTGTTAAGAGAGAAGGAAGATTCTTCTTCTCGTCCCTCAGTATGTTTTCTTTCTTGAGTGAATCAGAGGGCTTTGCCGCCAAAGAGATGAAGAACCCGCAGTTATTGTAGGCTAAGAACGGTGTACCTTAATGAGCCAGGAAAATACTTCATACTGACCAGGAACTGCCCTGTGAGAAGAGTGGGCCTCCTGTAGTCTCAGTGTCAGAGGTCAGAGGTCAGAGGGCTGTTTGACCTGCTTAGCCTGCTTAGCCTGACCTACTGGGGGAGGGTAGTGGTGTCGATAGCCTCAGACCGAGGGTATGGGCGTCGTAACAAATTGCCACACACTTGATGTCTTCAAACAGCACAGACTTATTATCTTGCAGTTCTGGAGGTCGAAAGTCAAAATCTTTAGCTGCTGGGTTAAAATCCAGGTGTTGGCAGGGCTAGTCCCTTCAGGAGGTTCTGTGGGAGAATCCAGTTCCTTGCCTTTTCCAGCTGCTCGAAGCTTTCCTTGTGCCTCAGTACATGGCCTCTTGAGTCTGATCTCTGACCTTGACTTTTGTCTTTCTCTCTCACTTGTCCAACAGTCCATTGTGATGACTTTGTATCCATGCTGGTAAGCCCATTATCACCCATGTCATAGTTCGCTGATCAGCGGCCTCATTTCCTTCTGCAGCCTCAGTCCCGCCCCGTGCTTGCCACAGAATTTAACGTACTGACAGGCTCCAGGGATGAGCACACGGACCTCTAGGGGGGAAGGGGGGTGCGGTGGCCGTGCCTGCTGCTGAGACGGTTATTTCCCAGAAGAGTGTTCACAAGTTCTGGGTTGGGAAAAACTATAGATAAGGATCTAGAAAGTAGTTCACCCAGTTGTCCTTTTCTCCGTGCGAAAAAGGGTTTTGTGTTCCCGCAGGGAGCTGGAGACTTCAGGGTGATAGAAAGAGCGGACTTCTTCCTTGTTCACCTCCTTGTGCTTCTACCAGGAAGTGAAATCCCTCTAGCACTTTGTCTTTCCAGTTCTCATGGAGTCTCTGCATTTCTAAGCCCTACTTCTGCCAATCTCTGTCTCTCTGTGTCCCTTTCTCCTGTCCACACCCTGAACCTCACAGGGTGGCCTTGTCTCTCACGTGGCCCCTTCCCTAGTCTGGCATCTGGGATGCCCAGGGGCTGTGGCTTATTGTGCCCACTAGCTGCGGGTTTTGCTTATGCAGCAGAATGGGCTCTTTCTGAGCCTTGTGGTGCTTTCAAATCATTTGACGATGACTCACTGCTGAGTTGCTAGAAATGACAGTGGCACTTGCCCTTTCCAAGAGCCTGGGGGGAGGGCTCTGGGGGAAGATGCAGTCTGGGGACAGAGATGATTACCTTTCCTCTGCTAGTCTAAGAGCCCCTTCCCTTTCTGGGTCAGAGTTGCCTTGAGCCCGGAATCTTGCCCCCACCCCCAGCCTGACTCCCCACATCTGTCTTTAGCTGGGCTACAGATGGCCGTGGAATCCAAACTCGGCTCAGGGGCCCCCTGGGAATGCTCCTGTCCTGCCGGGGCTCCTGGGCAGGCTGGGGTCTCACTGGCCCGTCACCTTGGGCCAGCTACCAGTAAGCGCTAAGGGTTGGGGAGGTTGCTGCCCCATCTGCCCACAGAAGTCTGTGGGTCTGACTGCCCTGTCTGCACAGTTGTTTGTCAAGACTCAGATAAGGATGTGTGGATGGCTGTTTGGGTTCAGGGGTTGTGCTGGCTGAGGAAGTGGGAGAAGTAGGAGCAGGCTTGTCCAGGCACCCCTCGCGTGGGGTTGTGAATGATGGTGGCAGAGACTTCTGTTGCCCCAGACAGGCCTGGGCTGCCTGTTGAGAAAGAACGGGATGAGCCCACCCCTCAAGAGGTTCCAGGGGCTGGGTTTGACTTCCTCCTCTTGCTGCTTCTCCCCCACCAGGTTGGGGCGACTCGGTAGGAACGCCATCGGAGCGAGGCATGACATATGACGCCCTCCATGTTTTTGACTGGATCAAAGCAAGAAGTGGAGACAACCCCGTGTATATTTGGGGTCATTCCCTAGGCACTGGGTGAGTTCACAGCATGGTGGAGCCGTGGGGGAGCAGGTCTTCACAGGGCAACGTCTCACCAGGTCTCTCCACGAGTGCCCTGATGGCTTCTGGATCCCGTGACACCATGAGTCCCAACAAGCCTTGTCCCTCATTCCCGCGGTAGGGGCAGGGGAGGAAGTGGCACAAGAGACCATGAAGAGTTTGAGCTACTTTAACTCCTCAACCCAAGAAGGGACTCGAGACACACACAGGCAGCTGTGGGGTGGCCGTCTCCCTCTGCAGAGAGGGTGGGCACACTTGCCTCAGTCCCAGGGTGTGCCTCAGGGAGGTGTCTGCAGAACAGAGTGAGACAGGGCACTCAGGCTTAGCATCGCCTGGCTTTGGAGTGTAGGTGCTGGCTGGGAGCCTGAGGGCCGGGGCTTTGACCCACGCAAACTAGGGACGTTTGTAAACAGCGTGGCCACTTAGCCTGTACTTGGCTTACCAGAGGACTTAGGGGAGGAAGTGGGTGCTTCCCTTCCTACATCTGTCAGGATGGGGGAAGCAGTTTAATATTCCATTTGGGGCTGCCTGAACCTCTGCTGCTGATGGAAGGTCGACGGTGTTTCTAAAAGGGGCACTGCTGTCAGTGCCCGGAGTCCCAAGGCCTTCAGCGGCCATCCCTTTTCCAGCAGCCTTTCCTTTGGGTGCAGTGGTTGTGGCCCCTTCCCCCCCTGCTGCTCACCTTGGACAGCGTGCTGCAGTTGGGTGAGCCTGTGGCCTGGGAAGTGCCCGTGGAGAGGAGCCGGGGCTGAGCAGGGAGCAGGCTGTCCTGCCACGGCTGTCTGCGTGGGACCCGCCCGGTGTGGTCCTGGGTTGGCAAGAGGTCCGGGGTCTGTCATTGCCATCGTAGTCGGAGGGGGTGGCCGATGGCAGGGGCAGCAGGGCCCAATCACGGTCCTGGGGCATCTTTGTCCACACCCTCCCCCCACCCCCGGACCCCACCAGTTGCTTCACAGATCCCACAGCTCCTCTTGTCACTAGAACAGTCTCATCTCAAACAACTTCTGTCGTCATTCACCTAAACTGTTTCTTCCTCCCTTCTCAGAGTGGCGACAAATCTGGTGCGGCGCCTCTGTGAACGAGGTAGGGGCTTGTGTGGCGGTGGGAATCCTGGTGGGCTGGGCAGGAGCTCCTCCTGGTCCCCGGGCTCGGGCGGGGTGGGCAGCATGTGTGCGCACACTCGCCGTGCCCCAGGCTCCGCTGTGGGTTCTTGGGAGGTGGATGCTGATGGACAACAGCACAGCGACGGTGCTTGGTGTCATCTCGGAGCCCTGTGGGCTGGACACGGAGGCCAGGCTCTGGGTAAACCCTCAGCTGACCCCAGCCTGCATTCCCCACAGATTTTCGAGCAGCTGGCACAGCCTCATCAGGGCTGGGCTCCCGAGACACAGCTTCAGTGGATGTGAACCACATGGTTCAGTGGATGTGGGGAGCAAATCACGGCTGCCTGAGATGCCCCTGTGTGGGCCCCCCATGTGGGCACTTCTTACGTACCAACCGTGCAGGAGGGCCTGGTGGGGCAAGGCTGGCTGGAGGGGGGGGGCGCCTGGGGTCCATGGTCCAGTCTGGGGGACCCAGCCTCTCCCACGAGCGTTCGTGGGGGCTTCTTGCTCACCTCACAGCCCACCAGGACTCCTGTTTGTTTTATTTTTTAGAGACACCTCCAGATGCCCTTATATTGGAATCTCCATTCACTAATATACGTGAAGAAGCTAAGAGCCATCCCTTCTCAGTGGCAAGTACAGATCTTATTAAAAATTGACTTATTGTTATTATTAAAATAATTACTATTAAGGTAACTCTGAAGATAATAAGTATAAAATAAAAATTAATCCTTGTTTAGTGCGGGGCACTGGGCTGACCACAGAGCTGCCTGGGAATTTTATAACTCTGCAGCCAGGCAGAAGAACGGGTTCACAGCTGGGTTGTCCAAGGACAGCAGGACCCCTGGGAGGCCTTGCCTCTGAGGCATGGTTTGCCTAGCTGGCATCATTGCCCCGCAGGGCTCAGCCCAGGCTGGCGGCTGCTGTCCTGGCTGCTTCTGTGGACACGGAGCTGGTGGGTGCCCTTGCTCCCTGTCCGAGTGGACGGTGCTCAGCAGCCAGGCTCTCCCAGTCATGTCTCCATGTGAACCCTGGTGGGGATCCCAGGGTGACTCGGGCCCTTCTTACCTGCCAGGATTGAGGCCTTGGACCCTCCTTTTACAAGCCTGGCCCAGAGGGGGCTTCTCTGTGTCCTCTTTTGTCCCATGTGTTCTGGGGGGCCTGTGTCAGCCCCCCACCTGACCTCACAGTGCTCTGTTGCAGACCAGAGGAGTCCTCTATAGTCTTACTTCTTTGATGTTGCTTTACCCTCAAGTCACATGGACCCCTGTTTTCCCAGGGACGGAGGCCCTCATGTCTGTGGAAAGTACTGTCTTGGAGCTGGTCCTGCCCGGCTGCTGCTCTGAGGTGTGGGAGCCCATTTTGTGGGCAGCCACGGGTGGCCAGTTCAGGAGCCTCTTAAGTATAGAGTCTGTGGTCTGGGGGCAGTGGGGCACCCCAGCACAGCTCTGGTAGGGCCTCAGGTCAGTCCACTCGGAAGCACGGGAGGCACTTAGGCACTCAGCACTCTGTCTGAACCCTCGACCTCGGCCTTCTCCATGGCTGTTTTAATTGATGCTTCTGCATGTTGTTTCCATGTCACCTTCAGATATATCGATACTTCCCTGGGTTTGACTGGTTCTTCCTCGACCCCATTACAAGCAGTGGAATTAAATTTGCAAATGATGAAAAGTGAGTACTATGGTACAATACCTCATTTTTCAATTTAAAAAAATCACTGAGAACCCCCAGGACTAGTCACCTTAACCAAATATGGTTAAGAATGGAATTCTGCGTACTGGGGTTCTTCTCTAACCATCAGACCTTCGTACAGGGCAAGTCATATTGAGAGCTGCAACCAAGAGAAAAAGGATTTGAAAAGGCCGTGGTAGCATTAAAGCAATAGGAAGACAACATGTCCCTATGGTTTGTTTTATTTGAAACTAGTCCATCAGAATCAGAACTCATGACAGGTTCTGCTAAGGCGTGTTATTACTCAAAAAATGACACTGCCTCAGCCGTTTGATTTCTGTTTCGTTGTAGAAAAATGTTACAAAGTTCACTATTAAAAATATTTCTAGGGATGCCTGGGTGGCTCAGTTGGTTAAGCATCTGCCTTCAGCTCAGGTCATGATCTTGGGGTCCTGGGATCGAGCCCTGTATAGGGCTCCCTGCTCAGCGGGGAGTCTGCTTCTCCTTCTGCCTGCTGCTGCCCTTGCTTGTGCTCTGGCTCTCTCTCTCTCTCTCTCTCTCTCTGACAAATAAATAAAATCTTAAAAAATATATTTCTGTTGTGGCTCCTGGGTGACTCAGTCAGTTGAGCAGCTGACTCTTGGTTTTGCCTCAAGTCATGATCTCAGGGTTGTGGGATTGAGCCCCATGTTGGGCTTCATAAGGAGTCTGCTTGAAGATTCTCTCCCTGTGCCCCTCCCCCCACTCACTCACTTGCTGTCTCTCTAAAACAAATAAATCTTAAAAACATAAATATCCAGTTAATATTTAAAAATCTATGCTCTGAAATGTGAAAAAATGGAATATTTTTCCCCTTAATTATTTGTTTTGGTTCTGAAAATAGAGCAAACTAAAAATTGAATAGACATAAGCAAAAAACCTGCTTGTTTATAAATATTGTTTTGGAGCTTCAAGAATGATCTGGAAAAAGTGGATTCCAACAACAAGCACCACAGTGAGTGTTGGGCCCCCTGAAGGTGCCTTTTGGCCCTGCTCCCAGGTGAGCATTGAGGGGTGGCAGTATTTCATCCACGGGAAGTCACAAGCCCCCACTTGGGCGGCTCTAAGGTGACAGCATGTGAACCAGGCCTTTTCTAGAGTGGGTCAAGGTTAGGACATACTACTTAGAGTGGAAATCCTGAAAAGATGGGCAGTTCTGTTGTCAAAGTATGACCCTCAAAGCAGAAACGCTCCTCCCTGGAAGCAGAATGCGGGGAGAGTGTGCATGTGTATGTGCTGTGAGCAGAAGCCCAGATCGCCAGACGGGCTGGGCGTCGGTGGGGCGATGAGCCTCCTGGCCAGGTCCTGCCCGGTGCCAGGCTTGCTCAGTGAGGGGCGGCCAGAGGCCTCCGGGGCCTGTCTAGTCCCACAGCCCATCCGTGGTTTGCTGGAGGGTTTGGATCATGTGAACCTCTTGAAAACGTTAATTTATTTGTAAACCTTTACGGTGACCTTAAATATCATTTTCAATAAAGACAGGTTAGAGCATGTGGGCTTTTTTACCAACACATTTCTAGGGACCTTTGTTTGCAGTAAGTTTCTTGGCCCACCTCCGTGGACCAAATATAAATATCATTTTGTAACTTTTAAAGAATAGGTCTAGTGGGGCACCTGGGTGGCTCAGTGGGTTGAAGCCTCTGCCTTTGGCTCGGGTCGTGATCTCAGGGTCCTGGGATCAAGCCCCTGCATCGGACTCTCTGCTTGGCGGGGAGCCTGCTTCCCCCTCTCTCTCTGCCTGCCTCTCTGCCTACTTGTGATCTCTCTCTCTCTGTCAAATAAATAAATAAAATCTTTTAAAAAAAATAAATAAGGAATAGGTCTAGTGGCAAAAATAATCATTTTCAATTTCCAGAAAATACGCAGGAGCCAGATTTGGTGAATGGATTGATCTCTAGACTTGACTGAATAGATGTTGGTGGAAAATATCTGAGAAGTCAATCCGTAGTTCTCTAGTGAAAGGCCAGTCGAGTTCTAGCTCTTGAGCACCATGGTGAAGCCCCTACTAAACCCAGGTGGGCCCAGAGACCCCAGCCCTCTTCCTGAGGCGTTGGTCCAGTTCCCTCTCCCCCCGCAGTGTGAAGCACATCTCCTGCTCCCTGCTCATCCTGCACGCTGAGGACGACCCGGTTGTGCCCTTCCAGCTTGGCAGAAAGGTGAGAGTCGGTGCCAGACCTGGTGGCTGTCTAGCCAGCTCCCGTTTAGGCTGGGCCAGGCCTCTGCGGGTATGCAGGGTTTCTGCTGCTGCCAGATGTGTGACCCCAGGAAGAAGAGAAGGGTGGGGGAGGTTAGCCGCAGGATCGGGTGGGGGCCAATAGTTGATGTCTTATCAGCAAAGGTAAACTAGAGGGCGTGGACGTCTTCACCAATACGTTCAGTGATGGCAAGAGGAAATGAGAGAAGTAAGCAGATGGCTCCTGGCCCCTGTGCAGGGGGCCTGGCCCGACAGAGACGTGACTGCTGGGTACTCAGCCAGGCTGGAGGGAAGGAACCCTTGAGGAGGATTCCCCGGCCCCCATGCGGGGGTCCCGGTCAGCGGACTTGATGTAGAACCTCTTGTCTGTTCTGCTGCCTTTGGGCAGGGCCCGATGTTGGGAATACCATGCTGTTGGGGGGCCTCCGTGTTTGCTTTTGCTGAGTTTGCTCTGCCTTTGATGCTAGGCAGCAGCATTTGATTTGTAGGGGAGTGTTGTGGGAGCTAGCAGCATCTGGCGTGGCGATGGTGAGGGGCAGAGGCAGCCTCGAGGGGAACCCCCCCCCCGCCAGGGGCCAGTGGGTTCCATCAGGGCCAAGTCCCCTCCCTCCAGCGAGTCCGGGCCCACAGGGCTGCCCCGAAATGGCCGCTCAGACCTGCAGAGCCATCTTGGGGGTGGGAGGAAGGTGCTGAGGAAGGACAGATTGTGAGCCAGGCTGCCGACTGGCCTTGACCCAGGCACCCGGAGAAGTCCGAGGCAGACAGCTCAGCCCAGGCCCCAGGATGAGCCCTCAGGGCTGCTCTGGGCACCCAGGCCCCCACACCCCTGCATGGCAGGCAGCTCTTCCCATGAGGTGGGCTCAGCCACCTTGCCGCCCCCTGCAGAGGGGCCATCTGGGAGAGGGTCTCGAGTGTCAGGCCAAGGAGCTGAGGCTGGGCTGGGTTCCTGTCCGCACCCGTGCCCCTTGCCCTGGCCACGCAAGCAGCAGGACAACACTGTCGCTGGCGGGGGGCTTGGCTTGCTCTTCGGAGGCAGCAGCCACTGACTGGTCTCTCTAGTGGGGAGACCACCAGGCAGGGCTGCCATCTGCGGGTGCTGACCTGTCTCTCCCTTGTCCCAGCTCTACAACATCGCTGCTCCATCCCGAAGCTTCCGAGACTTCAAAGTTCAGTTTATCCCCTTTCACTCAGACCTCGGCTACAGGCACAAGTATATCTACAAGAGCCCTGAGCTTCCACGGATACTGAGGTGAGGCATTCTCCCCCTGGGGGGTGATGGCTCAGGCCAGGCATGTGGCAGGCCCAGCCCCGAAAGCTGCCTCTGTGGGGCCAGGAGTCACTGTAACTCGAGAACTTTCATCTCCATGGAGAGGGGTTGAGTGTTCACGGCCCCCTCCTGAAGCGCTCCCGTGATCAGACAGGGCAGTGACTTCCCTTTGGTGTGGGTTGTGCAGGTTGCATAGACACCCCACTCAGGGGAGCATCCAGCTGCTGTGGGTCAGGCCTCAGTCTCTTCCCACACACCGTCAGGTCCTGCCCCTGTGCGTATGCACACAGGAGACTCTGGGCCAGCTCGCAAAAGCCTGTTTGTCCTCAGCTGCTTCTTGAAAGGAGGCTGTGCTCCTGGCTCTGCCATGGTAGCCACAGTCTGGGGACCAGGACAGCGGCTGGGGCCATGGTGCCCATCCTGTGCCCAGGTGCCGAGCCCAGCCATGAAGGGCGAGATGGTGGCACAGGGCAGTTTTGACTGGAGGAGGCCTGGCCCTGCCTCAGGAGCCCAGGCTTTTGTGCGGGGACGGATCCCATTGCTTAGGCCGGTACTGCCCGGCCTCCTTGCCTCCCATCCCAGGCACAGGCAGCCCAGCACCTCTTGGCCGTGTGTCCTTCTGCAGGATGCCGAGGTGGGATGCTGCGAGTTTGCCTTCCTGGGCCTGCTGAACCTGGAGGTGTTGGAATTGGCCCTCAGTGAGTTTTATGCCATCACACTTCAGCTCTCCTTATGGCTGCCTCAGCAGTTCCAGAGGCAAAGCCGCATTTCTTTAGTGGTTTGCCATTTCCTGCATCAGGGACCTGGGTTGCTGAGGTGACTGTGAGCTCAAAGAGTATGGGTTTGTTCTAGGGTTGTGATTTTTCCAGCATAAAAGGAGTAGGTTATAGGAAATTTAGCTCAGAGTATAGCTCTAGAGTTTAGAACAAAGAAAAGTAGCCCATTACCTGGTCTTTCTTCCTACAGGGTTGGGGTTCTTTTGGTGCCTTGCTTACTTAACTCAGGCTTTCTGAGCAGGAGTGGTCCTCCAGGCTCCTTCTCAGCCTCCTAGGATGGGCTGATTGAGGACGGAGGAGGCAGGACCTCAGGTGTGGGCTCTGGGTTTGGCTGATGGCTGTCCTCGTCTTGTCTAGGGAATTCCTGGGGAAATCGGAACCTGGGCGCCAGCACTGAGTCGTGCTGCCTGAAGGAGCATGAAGACCTCTGCCCTCCTCCCCTTTGCTCCGGCCAGCCTGGCACCCCGGGGCCTAGGGGTGCCAGCATCTTCAATGCCCCCGGAGAGAGGACTCGGATGCCAGCTAGGGCAGGCAGAGGAGGCCCGGCAGACCTGAGGCACCTGTATTGGGTGGCTGGGAGCATGGATCTTCGTGGAAAACACAGGTTGCAGGCATGGGATCTCCTCTCCCTCTTGTTGCCACTCAACCCGAGCTCTCGTTGGGAAGACAGTGACAGAGCGGGCCAGCCACCAGCCGGTCAATCCCACACTTGCTGAGCTGGGCACGGAGAGCCCGGGGCAGGAGGCGTGGGGTCTCGGGATCATACTGAGCTTTCTAGCACCACTGATGAGATTGTGGCGAGATGGGTTCTTCTGTCCCTTCCTAGCCCATGCAGAATGGACTCTAATGTCCCATCAGCCCCTCCCACCCGGAGCACCCTGCTTGCCTACCTTGGCGGTCCCTGCCTCCCTGGGCACACCCCACTGCTCACAGCAGGGGAGGTGCCCGTGACCTGCACTTCCTCCACTTTCTGCCCACCTGTTTGCCTAACCTGGCCTTAGACTGAGCATTTATTTAAGAATAAAATCGTGGTGGTGGTCTATCTGCTGTGTCCTCAGTGACCGCTCCAGCTGCCCCCAGGCCACGCTCCGAGCCCAGCCTGTGGGAGGAGGGGCAGCTCTGTAAGGCCAGGCATCTGGGCCCTCCTTTCCTCCTTCCTTTCAGATGTGGAGGCCCATGCAAGGAGGAGCATCATCCCAGGGTAAGGTATGTTCATGGGGGGGACCCCTTCTCCAGATGGGACAGAGGGCGTTTTCCTAAAATACCGGCCCCCTTCAACCTCACGCCGTAGCTAGCTTGATGGATGTTGGTATTGGTCAGCAGGCTCTGGGGTTTCACCCGCAGACCCCAAGCAAGCCCCTGGCACGAGTCCGTGGAACGACGCGGGGCACTGGAGTGGGAGGTCCGTAGTTCTGGCCCATGAGCACTGCCTCATTCACTGACTTGGTGGGGAGGTGGGGAGCTGTTAGGTTGCTCAGCTTTTTGTCAAATCAGTCTTCCCTGGACTTCTGCCGCCCCCACTTGGCACCCTCTGAGGATCCCGCTTCTCATCGGCCCCAGTGCTAGTGAAGGGCCAGATTCCCGCATCCTGGCTAAGTAACCTGAGTGAGAAGTTGTGTGGTTTAGTAAGAAAGGGAGTTTCAGGCTGGCCCCACAGAGGACTGTCCTACCCCTGCAGCGCAGGGACAGAGGCGTGATGCACAACAGAGGATGTAAGCCCACCTGGGACCCACTTCTCCTGATGGCTGGACTCCCCCGGGTCGTAAGGCTCTGGGACTTTCTGGTCTTGGCAGCTCCAAAATTCCCCCGGGGGTACAGAGGTCCTCGTTCACCAGCCTGTTTTTCAAGGTCTGTGGCCACTGTTGGCAGCTGTGGGCAGGCCAGGGGGCCCAGATGTCAAGGCAGGTTGACAGCTTCTCCTTTCTGAGGCACCTTCAAGCTGCCTACAGTGATTCTCATATTGGGGAAACCATGCCTTTCTTAAAGGGGTTAAAACATGAACAGAGCCTCCTGAGGTCAGTTGTCAGTTTATGTCTTCCTTCTATTGGATGGGTTCCCCTGGCATCAGATTTGGGTGTGTGCACTGCCTGCAAGACCCCACCCCATCCGCGGGGTGAGACACAAGCCCCTTCCTGTAGTGTGTTCCTGTGTAACTGCTCTGCGTGATGTGCCCCTGGGCCCGAGCAGCCCCCCGAGGCTTGCTCTTCCGGCTCTGTGTCAGAGGCCTCAAGTCAGAGCCACCCTCCCCGCCCACTTCAGCCAGTGAGGAAGGTGCGGCCCGCTCGCACACACGCTCGGACCCTGCCCGCCCTGCCTGGGCTGGAAGCTTCATCCTGTTCCGTGTTGTGTGTGTGTGCCGTGTGAGATAGGGTAGGAAGTAAAATACAGGCTCTTGGTATTTTGATAGGTGTCTAGAAAGCACTGAGGGGGCTGGTGAGCTGCTGGGCCATCGGGTCGGCTAATCAGGTCCAAATGCTTCCACCTGCTGGCCTCTTAGATTATTAACCAGGCAGAAACTGGCTAGGACAGACGTAACCTCTGCTGATTGCAAACCCAGTCCTTGAGAAAAAAAAAAAAAAGGAACAGATCAAGACACCCACAGGTCTGAATTCTGCAGTTACTATGTGTGTCCTGGGAGCTGCTCAGCTCCCCTGACCCAAGACTGCCCGAGCAGGCCCATGGTGCGCCAGTGTCCTGAAGTTCTCAGGTTGTTTGGGTGACAGCCCCAAGTTCGTGTCTCTCTTGGCTTTCGATTCAGCCTACAGCGACACAATTTAGGGGGAAATGCTCTGGTCCCCAAGGCATTCCATGTCCAAGGGCCAGGAGTGGCTGGCAGAGGACAGGTGCAAAAGAACCAATGCAGTTTGCACCAGCGGTGCCAACAGACGACAGTTTATACAACAGATTTGATGATTCTTTTACCAGCTGGTGGTTCAAGCACACATACTCCACAGCTGGCCTGGGAAAGCTTGTTCTGTCCTTAATCCCAGAGTGATGGGCCCTTTACAAGGGAGGGTCTGAGGCCTGCCCCTGGGACCCAGCCCCCACCCTGCCCTCGGCGCAGAATGAAACACAGGCCAGGTCAACCAAGCACAGGCGGGAAGGTTTAATCGGTTTCTCACACAAGGCAGTAATAGCAAGTGGCACAGTGATGGTCACACACGGCCTAAGAAATGGGGCAGCAGAAGGTGGCGGGGGTGTGACCATAGCCCCAGAACATGGGCCTCCCCAGCAGACCTTCACAGCTCTGGTGAAGGGTGCATGTGAGCAAATCCTCTATGGCCTGATTCTGTGAGCAGTCAGGCCCCGGGGTGAGGGCAGAACCCTGTGCCATCCAGACCCAGCATACAAGGATGCAGAGCCTCTGGAAGGGTGCTTTCCTGCTCTGTGTCCCACTAAGCCCGTGGTGAAGCGCGCCAGCCTGCTCCCTGGCTCTCTCCCCCCCGGCAGCTGAGAGGGGCTCACCCACCCTTCCCACCACCAGCCTGCCGTCCAGGCAGAGTGGAACGTGGGCTCCCTTCTGGGCCTGCTCAGTCCTTTCCAAGGGGGGGGTCGCACTGGTGGAAGTGGAGGGAGAAGGGAGGCTGGCCCCAGGACAGAGCAGGGGCATTCGGCCTCTCCAGCAAAGGCAGCGCCCCACCCCAGGCCCCCCAGAGCTGGGCAACACATTCTAGCATTGCCTCCCTAGCACAAAACATCAAAAGTACAATTTTTAGTTGCTAAAACAAGAAAAGGCTTCAGCTACTTTCATTTCCTTGGGAGGTTATCCTCTTGAGAAAGCAAAACCAAGCCAGCTTTGCATCAGCCAGCCTTGTCCTAGCCAAGGGCCCCAGAATGCTGGACACAGATGTCCTCCCCCATGTCCCCCTCAGTCATCCTAGGGCCCCTTTATCTGATCAGTCTGGAACCTTGGGCCACAGCACCCACGTAGCAGCTACAGATGTGGCCAGAGTACTAGCTTGGCCAGGAGGCCGGGAGCCCACGCCAGCGGGCCAGCATGTGTGGTGCAGAAAACACACAGTTCCCCAGGCTTTACCACAACTACCTGCCCATACCCCGGAATCCCGAGGCTCAAAACGAAAAACAAGCTCACTGCAAGGTATGTGCAAGGTCTGAGAGGAGCCCAGCCAGTGGCTCCACCCTCCCCACCTCCTTGGGGCAGGTGAGTTAAAGCTACAGGGCCAGCTGCCCCGGTCAGTGCTGTGAGCTTTGCTTTCCTGCAGGAAACTGGGAAGCATCTCCCTCTTTGCACCCTTCCTTCTTTGCCCACCCCAAGCCACCACTACGATCCCCATGGCCCTCCAGAAACAGCAGGCCATTGCCAGGGCGCCTAATCCCTGGGGAGGTTGGGGGGCGGGATCTGCAGGTCGGAGGGCTCCACGCCCCAGATGTCCCGGGCGTACTCTGTGATGGTCCGGTCACTGGAGAACTTGCCCGAGCAGGCGATGTTCCTGATGACCTTCTTGGTCCACTCCCTGGGGTTCTGCAGAGGGAAGAGGAGGCTGAATAATCTCAGGTACCCTGCAAGACAGCATGCACTTCAAAAACTTCAGGACTGTTCCCAGATGGGCTCCCAGCCCCTGTTCATCAGCCTGATGAACAAAGATGAAATTGCAATCAACAGCTCACTGAAATGGGGGCCCTCGCCAATCAGAAAAGCTACCAAATGACTAGATACGGGGGCAAGGAGCCTGAGAAGGCCCTGGGCCTCAAAACGTGCTACGTATTCTGGGGCACAGCCCACCTGACAAAGAAACACCACCAGGTGAGTACTCAACAAGTGCATCCAGGGAAAACAGCTAAGTGGTCTCCCGTCCATGGCTTCCCCCAGAGCCTTGCAACCACTCCCGGACTGAGCCAAAATTAAGGGGAGCCTCCCCAAAAGGGCAGACTCTGCTGAGGCCCATGTCAGGGGAGCAAAGGCACTCCCCAGAGCCCTGCTTGGCCACTTAGCTTCCCAGGCCCCTCTGTTCTTTCATGGGTCCTCAAGGGCAGACAGCTTCCCTAAAGGTGGGGGATGGGGGCCAGGACTGCAACACATCAGAAACACAAATCCTGCAGGTCTCGTCCAAGAACCGGGGGAGGAATCCATCTGACCCACCACTGTAGACTCACGCCACGGCAGCCAGAGTCCTCTCCCACTGCCACCCCCGGTGGCGCACACAGGCTGAGTATCTGGAAAACCCCAGCAAGGGGAGAGAAGTGGGCACCAAGGGACACCCTCCTTCACCCCCGCAAGCTCAGGTCCTGGGTCTTCCCATGAGGTCCCACATGGACATGCCCACTCCCTCGGGGACACAGGCTGACACATGCTCCATGAAACTAGGATGGAGCTAGGATGAGGGGTTCCCCCTTGTCCACCTTCGCCAAGGAGTAGGGCGCTGGCTGCAGCGGTCTGGCCCTAGAAAGGCCACTCCTTATAGCAATGGCCCCTCACTCAACATGGAAGCTTGCATCTTTCCAAGGAAGCATTCTCATTCTCATTTTTAAACACAGGCTTTCTGTGTGCACACATATCTTCCTGGCTCTGCACCTGCTCCCCACACCCTCCCAATCACAGCTGCTGGGGGCTCAGACCAAGGTGGGGGGCACAGCCCATTGCCTCTGCCATCCACAGAAACTCCTGTCCTGCTCACGTGCGTTCTGTGGCAGCTGCTCAAAGGCTGGCCAAAAACGTACCAGCGTTGACAGTGGCCTGGCCCCAAGGGGTCACAATGCACCAGCCTCACCAGGAGACAGCAGAGGGACAACTAAGACCGTGTGAGTGGAAGATGATCAAGAAGCCCTGGACAGCCCTCGTCCATGACTCAGCTCAGCCCGCCAAGTACCCAGCCACCCTGCCTGGCGCCACAAGGTGGACAGTGGCCTCCCAGGACTGGACCTTACAGATGTTCCCTGCTGCTTCCCTGCCAGGGCCACCCTCCCGCCCCAGCTTGGGGGCCCTAGAACCATACCCGGTACAGCTGGTCCACCTGGGCCTGGCATGCCACGTATGCTTCATAATCTGCAAACACCTTGAACCTGAAATGGGAGACAGGCAGCTAGACCACTGTGGCAGGTGGTGAGTCAGAGGTCAAGAACTGGGCCACCAGGCCCTGGCCATCCAGGTCCTCACGCTTTGGGATGACGGCGTCTACCTGGCCACAGAGGTGGCTCCAGGAGCAGGACTTTTGTCCTGGGGATACTACTCTACAAAAACCTTGTTTCAGCCGTTTCTTTATAACGCACCCTCCCCACGCAGATGGGGCCGACCGGCACAGGCCGACTGCACTGCCCCAGGGAAGCGGCACAGACGTGCAGCCAGGCTCTGCCTGGCCATCCCTTCCCAGAACCAACGGGGCGAGAACTAGTGATCCAGGGAAAGGATGCTGTGGACAGCATGGCAGGAGTTAGGAATAGGGGACTGCATTTCTGTTTATGGTTGAGTCGCAGAGACTATTCGGGAAACGTGAGCAGTGTTTCCTTGATCCCAGTCTGAGCCAGGGCCAAGCTTCCGCCCTGTTCTGCGTGGGGCCGCGATCTGGTGGGACTGACGCCAGGCCCCAGCACTCACCGGGCAGTGGCAGATGAAACCCACCCAAAGGCAGGTGAGAGTGGGACAGAGGTCAGCTCTTGCCAACAGGGCAGAGAAAATAAAGGTCACAAGAGGGCAAGCGGCGGTGCTGACCTGCTGTAAATGAGTGCGTGTGGGAACGTGGTGTAGCCCTGTGCCGATGTGTTGTAATAAAACATCACAACATAATCTGTGTCACAAGTTAATTCCACTTTAACCACCCGGTGTCACCACCAGCCAACACCTGCTCAGCTGGGCCTGCGGGACTTTGGCTGTGGAGGCCCAGCCCCCCACCCCACCCCCCAGAGGTTTCTGGGGCCTCCTGCCCACACTCCTGTTCTCCCTAGGGAGGAGAGAATCAGGAATCACCTCCGACCAGCCCCATGTGAAACCACCTTCTGCTTGTCATGCCCTTCTGAGGGGGCGGTCAGCCAGGGCTGGGGGGCCCGCGGCTGGACCATGCACCAGCCACCCCTACCACCAGGGCCCCCCAGCAGGCAAGCACCTCCAGAGGCCCCTGCAGGCCCTGGTTGATGGCCTGGGGCTCTGCCTGTGGGCTGGGGTGATGAGCAAGCCTCACCATGGCTCAGGGTCACCCCTAAAGTGCAGGCTTCGGCCCACCAGAATGACCCCTCTGTCTGACCAGCCAGTGGGGTGGGACATGAGAACAAACCTGTCGTGGTTCAACAGCATGTCGACCACGTCCCTGAAGCAGTGTGGTTCCTTGGGAGAGAAGACGCCGCTGCTGATCTGGTCTACAGCCTGCTTCAGCTCGGGCAGGCGGTCATAGTACTCTCGGGCATTGTACCTGTGGGTGCAAGCCTGCAGGGTCAGCTTCCGGGGCGAGGGGCGGGACGTCTCTACTGGGCACACCCCTGGCTCCAGGCCCGCTCAGCCCCATGTGCCGCTGGGCCCCGCAGAGGCAGCGATGTGCTGGACAGGCAGAATGAATCCCACAGCTCCCTGCTCACAGAAACACGATCGCTGGAAGACCCAGAATCACATGTGTGGTGCCATCGTGTTCCTGTAGGGGAAGGCTGCCCGAGAACGTGCCCGCTGCATGCCACCTCCACCCCATTGCCCTGTACCCCTGCCCCTAACTGTCCCTGCCCTGCTTCCTGCCACCCCTTGCCCCCTGCTGCCAGGACAAGGGAAATGAGGTGTAGACCAAGCACAACCGGACACAAGAGGCCATGGCCATCAGGGCATCTGGGGGAGGAAGCATGGAGCAGGTGTGCAGTGCCAGGACACTGGGGTGGGGCAGAAAGCCCACACTGAGGTGCAGGCAGAAAAGGACACGTGGGGAGTATGCTCTCAGGCTGAGTCACTCTCAAGCTGTAACTTCTGGGTTTTCACTCAGCTGGTGCCTGAGGCCTCACCAAGTCTCCTGAGAGCTTTTGGGCAACTAGGCAGTACTGTCTTTGATTTTGCATTGTTCCTCTGAATCGGGCTGGGCCAGACTCAGGAGGGTCCAAGGTCATGACACATGAGGAAAGGCTGAGAATGTGTCACAGACCAGAGGAGACTGGAGACCTGCCGTCTAAACACAGGGGTGCCCTGGGTGGGATCCTGGGACAGAGAAGGACATTTATGAGGAAACTTGAAATAATCAGGGACTTCAATAAACAACACTGCACTGCTGCTGGTTAGCTAATTCTGATAATGTACCACTCAGGAAGATGTCAGCAATAGGAAAACTGGCAGAAGGGTCTACAGAACTCTGTGCTCTCTTTGCAACTTTTCCGTAAACTTCAAACTATTCCAAGACGATAAGGTTACTTTACAGAATCAGGTCAGGGAATCTCAGCAGCAGGCCTGCCCCAAATCCCCACACTGGCCCGGACTGCTCAGGGCTTTCCCTCCAGAGACCAGGGCCTTCCACCCTTTTAAAAACACTTGCTCTGAACCCCACAGACTGGGCCAGTGGAGCCCAGCACAGAACAGCCAGCTCCTGCCCAAGCCAGCCTCCTGGACAGCCCATGGGGTGCTCAGGAGAGGTGCAGGCTCGGCCAACATGCCCACAGCCACCCCCAGCCACCAGGCAGCCATCACCCCAGCAAGCACGGGCCTGGCTCCCAGGGTGTTCTCAGCTCCCCCACCCCCAGTGCTCTGAGCCGTGCCTGGGGTGCTGCTGTGCCCTGATGGCACGGGGAGGGACACGCACCCTTTCCGGTCCAGGGCCTCGACGTCCTCCACACGCATGCCGAAGATGAAGAGGTTCTCAGCTCCAGCTTCCTCAGCCATTTCCACATTGGCACCATCCATGGTACCAACGGTGAGGGCCCCATTGAGCATGAACTTCATGTTGCCCGTGCCCGAGGCCTCGGTGCCCGCAGTGGAGATCTGCTGGGACAGGTCTGCTGCAGGGATCACTGTAAGCAGGTGGGAGAAGGTACATCACGACAGGCTGCTCACAGCCTGAGAGCCATGGGAACTCTGTGTAGGGACACCACACGCCCTCCTCCAGCCCACAGCTGGTGCTCCCAGAGCAGGCGCCACCTGGTGCTCAGTCCAGGATGGGCCTGAGCCCTGCAGCGCACCCCTGCTGGCCTGTAAGGGCTTCCCTTCCTGATCCAAAGCAGCCTGAAGCCAAGATGGTGACTCCTGAGAAGATCCCAGGTCACAAAAGACCTTTGTTCTGGAACCTTCCAGGGACCGAGCCCACCCATAGTCTAGGGGCCTCTGGTTCTGGCTTTTGGTGTTATCACTGTCTTTCATCCCGATAGGAGTTCTATCTCATGCCATCAGCCCATAAGGCTCCTTAGAGCACTTTGAGAGGACTGTGGACTCACAGAGCCAGAGAACTAAGAAGATGGGGCAACTTCCTTGTGTTCACATGCATGCGAGTCACTATGCTGTATGCAGCCTGGGCATAGCTGGCCACAATGATGACCCAAACGCCGGGGCCCCGAGGTTTCTCCCAAGGGTGGGCTCCCCATGCCTCCAAGATGTGGCTGGTGGGGAAGCTGCACCTTCCTACCCTTCTTGGCCTCCCTGCCCCCACATCCCCATCTTGTCCATGGAGCTGATGCTGCTTCCCCAGCCCAGTGGTTGGCACTTGGGGTCAGCAAAGAGCAGAGTCCAGCCCTTCTTCGAGGTCAAGCCCAAAGAGCCACGGTAAAGAGATACAGGCATCTCCAGCTCCCTCGTAGCTCTGCATGGAAAGCAGAGGAACACAGGCTAATGTGACAGTGGACATGCTGCTACAGCAAGTTCAAGAGCTGAGGGGGTACTTGGGGGACCCAGGCCCCAGCTCTGAGGTCCCAGACCGGCACCCCAGTTCAGTTCCAAAGATGCCCAGGAGCCAGCCAGCCCCTAATAACAGCGAGGAGGGGGAGTCCCAGGCAGCAAAGGGCTTGACAAAGATGTGTCAGAAGCTCAGTGAGGAACTAAGCACAGTACTGACCCTGAACCACATATGGTCTGTGACAGCTAAGGGACCCTAGAGATGGTCCGATGAGCTGGTCGAGCTGGCGGGAGAAGGGAGCGAGTCAGTCTGCACATAGTCACTCAGGGCAGAAGGTAGCAGCTGGTCTGTCTGAGCTCCAGAAGTGCCTACTACTCAGAGCTCAGACTTCCCATCTCTTGCTTCCTGCCAGAGAGGGGCCTTCCCTCCAGAAGGGGCCGGTTTAGAAAGTCCTGCCCAGCTCAGGAGTCATGCTCCAAGGCACACCTGGCTTTGGGAACTTCTCCAGATGGCAGTATACACCCTTGGAGGAATAGCCCCAGGGGGTGCGATGTCAGGCCCTAAGCTGCCCTTGAAAAGGACAGAAGAGGCAGGTGCCAGCCCAGATCAGAAGTAGTTAATGCCCCTGAGAGCACACTGGTGGTGACAGCAGAAGCATCCTCTGGGGGTGGGAGGAGGGGGCAAGGAGGCCAACCTGCAAGCATATCCCGCCAGCAAGAGCAAGCTCTAGAAGCAGAAATGAAAGCTGGGGAGCAGAGGAAGGGGGAGGAACAAGGTCACAGGCAGAAGTGAGAAGGTACAGAGACAAAGGATGTCCGAGGTAGAGAGTAATTCTCTGCACTTGGTGATGGGCAGAGAGCTCCCCCGAAGCCTTTCACTGCTAGAACGGAGGCCCCCTCCGGCTGGGAGAGTCTGGTGTCCGGGGCAGAGTTCATCGGCCCCACCAGCAACGACCACCCACATCGCACCCAGGCAGGGGCAGGCTTTCCTGTCTGACACGGCCGCCCCGGGCCTACCTTTCTCAGCCAGAGACACTCGGTAGTTTTCCAGGAAGATCACTTTGAGCTTGTCGCCCACAACAGGATCGCGGTTGATGACACTGCCAATGGATGTGACCAGCTTGATGATCATCTTCGCCATGTGGTAACCGGGGGCTGCCTGGAGACGGAGGGAAGTTCAGAGCACACCTGTGCTCAGGGCTGCGCAGGGTCCTCGGAGCATCCTGGGGCTCTGTGCTGGATCGCTGAGGTCATGCCTGGCCGAACGGGCCCCCTGCCTGTCCTGCAGTCTGGCAGACAGCCTCATGACGGAGGAACCTGCGCCCCACAGGGTGTGACGCCCGCCTGGGACCCCGCTCCAGAGACCACCTCCCCCAATGGCCACCACGGCCTGGGCTGAAACCTGTCAGCCCCCAACGCGTCTCTGACTCTAGTCAGTTCTTCAGAAATGAGATAAAAGGAGAAGGACTTTTAGAACTACCAACTTACAGCAAACATAGGGAACTAAGCAACATACTGGAACATGCCAGACACATATCTAGAAGACACACAGCCCAATCTCTGTAACAAATCAGTTGTGGGGAGAAAGAGGAGGTCGGCATGGGGGAAAGCCACTGACAACATGTGGCAGATAGCAAGCAATCGCCAGGCGAGGCCCGTGTCAGGGTCCAGAGTCAAACAATCTGCTCCAGATATTTGTAAGTTCACTATCTATGTGTGAAGATGGAATCGTGTGGTGGTGTTAAAAAGAGTCTGTTTCTGTGAAAATTTGGGAGGAAAACGTTATCAGGAATGTGTGTGAAGTATTTAGAGGTGAAGTGATACTATGTCTGGAACTGACTTTGACATGGTCCCGCAGGAGTCTGGGATGGGTGTGTAGATATTATTACCAGGATTTCTACTTTTCTCTAGGCTGAAAAATTTTAATAATGAATATTTAAAGAACTGTTGGAAAGCCCGTACCTCTAAGAAATGCACCCGAGGATACTGACAAAGGAACTGACAGGTGCTGGGGGAGGGGCAGGGGCCCAGCTGGTGGCCCCGAGCTGGGGCTGGGGCTCGCTGGCCCTAGGCAGGTGCTCGTACCTCGCGCCCCCCCTCGTGTGTGCTTGAACTGGTGGGGCAGACAGGGCCCAGGCTCCACCCCGTAGTCCCCCACACACAAGCTGCGCCCCACAATGTCCTCATGTTCTCTGATGATGCTGAGGCTCTTGGGGAAAAGTGGCGGAGAGTAGGGACACAGGCCCTAGAGCACAGAGCATGGAGAGGACACCCACCAGGGAGTAATGGCCACACACTGGGACTCCATGATCGCATGTCCAAAAGCATGCACCACCGTGAATAAAACGGGAGGAAGCTAGGCTAAGCTCCCAGCTAGGGCACATCGGGCTGATAAAGCAGCCAGCCATCTATGTCCACTTAGCACACGAGTGCACGGGAGTGACTGGGCAGCATGCTGGGGCCTGAGAGCCGGCACAGGTGTGGAAGGACGGTGGCTATGTAAGGAAGGGCATGGCCCCATCAGATGGAGGGCCCATGAGCCCGCTGGGGCTGGGGACCCCCACTCTCACATTTGGCAGGCAGGGGTCCCCTTTGGCTCCCTCCCGTGGCTGCGCTGATGGACACTGAACCAACTCAGTCCACAAGCACAGAGGGGAAGTAGAGGGCCTCTGGCAGTCTGTGCGTATGCCAGCCCTGAGCCACCGCAGTGTCCAGCACACTGGGCAGCCGGCACCCCAGTTAAGACACAGTCTGCACAAACAAAAAGCATGGTGGTTTGTGCATTCAAGCTAAATATCAAGCAAGGAGCAAAGAGGACATCAACTCACCTTGCCCCCGATCATGACAGTCCTGGGCACAAAGGTCTTGGCTGGGTCCTTCTTTATTCCTGCAGGACAAACAAGAGATTCAAATAAGGCACTAAAGCCAGCCAAACCCCTGCTTTGGGACACAGTGTGGTGACCAGCATCCTCAAAGATGAACAGTGACACATGGGGCAGGGTGCAGCCACTGCGCCCCCATGCGCCTGCTGGGAACTCTCACTTACAAAAGGGGGACAAGCCCCTAGATGCTGCATTTATATCCCGCTTTGGTGAGGAAGGAGGCTGGGAACAAACTCTTCCAAAAGGCTCACAGGAAAAGTTGCACCTGTTTCCAGAACAGCCCAAAGCAGGGGGCTGGCTTGGGACTAGTCACTGGCTGTCAAGGCCCTTGCACATGATGGATACTTGGAAAAGAGGGGACCCTGGGATCATGGTAATCATACCATCAGCCCTTGACAGGTGCCAGGCGAGACTCCAAGTTTCCCTCTACCCTTGCTGTGACCAGAGGTGAGAAGCTCTCCCGAAGCTCTCTTGCATGGGTGCAGCCCGAGGGTCAAGGTACAGCGGCAGGCTCACCTGCAGCCCCAGCAGACTGAGGGAGTCCTCGCCAGGCCCCTGGCTCTCAGTGTCAGTATGTACGGGCAGCTGCTGGACGGAGTCTACAAAGAGGGGGGAGGCAACCCTCCACCACATTCACCAGAGACCAGGAACCAACCAGAGCAGTAAGAATCCTGGCTGAGCTTTAACAACTGACTCCAGGTCCTACCAAGAGCAACAGCTGTCCCCTTCGTTCTGAAATTTCCCACTTCCAGAAATCAGACCAAACAACAGGGCAAAGAAGAAAAAATAAACACAAACTACATTTTCACCAAAACCCAGAAAGAGGAAAAACACAAACTCCAGGTCTCTGAGCAGTTGTGCCAGATCATGGGGTGGGCAGGGGATAGGGGTGTGAGGGCAAGGGGTCCCCAGGATCCAGCCTCTCCAGAGGAGCCGTCAGCAGGGCTGGTGTCCTGGGGTACAGGAAGGCAGACCTCATCTGTACCTCTCCTCTAGGGAAACCTGCTTGGAGGGTCTGACATCCTGGGGCAGAGGCCCCCGGGGCAGAAATCAGGGGGCCAGGGTGGGTGACCTCCTGAGCCAGCCTGGGCTTGGAGAGACAGAGGGGCCACGGCCGCACAGACAGGGGCCACAGCGGCGCTGAGGAAGCTGGCAGCTGCCCTGGGCTCCATGAAGCCTCTGCTGGTAGCCCCGGGCAGTGCAGCTCAGGCAAATCTGAACAAACGCAGACACTTGGCTTTGCTATAGACGAGAAGCGGAACCTCCCTGTAAGAATCTCCAATCTGGGAGGGCCGTCAGCTCGGAAGAGTCCACAGACCGGAAACTGACATCGGGGGGCGGGGGGGGGGGCGGGCAGCACACGGGAGCACATGAGATGAGAACTGGCAGGACACGGGAGTAAAAGGAAGCCAAGAGGGAGGCGAGATGGAAAAAGCACACACACACAGAGGGTGGAAATGAGAAAAGCAGACAACGTAGCAGAAAAGGAAAGATCTTTGGAAATGTCTGGAGAGAACTCAAGAGACAAGAAGAAGATAGGTAGAAGGAAGCCAGCACACACCTCGCTGGAGTCTGGGAAGAAGGAAACCAAAACAGTGGCGCCAAACAAATGTTTTAAATACACTTCAAGAGACCTTCTCAGAAATTATACAAGACCTCAGTGAATGTATTCGGAATGCCCTGACCGTCCGGGAAAACTGACCCACGACATCAGCACCAATGACATCAGTGCAGGCCCTCACGACACCACGACACGCCAACGTCGTCCCCCCCACCCCCTGGACAGTGCAGGACAGACCTAAAAGATGCTCAGGGAAAGAAAGTGAAGCCAAGAATGTCACCTGCAAACGTCCTAGGTGTTCTGAACAAGCAAGAACTCAGAGCACGGTTCACATGAGTGGCTGTCATGAACCCGAGGGAAATCTGGGTGGAAGGGCGGAGCAGGACAGCTTTGCCGAAAGACGCATGGTGAGCACAGACTGAGTTCATCCGCAGACTGAGATGGGAATTGGGACAGCAGAGCAGAGGGACACGGCAGTCCGCTGTGACCAGGGAGAAAGTGTGCCTGGCAGGCAGGGGAAATGAGGGGGGAATGGTACAAGCCCCCCGCAGGCTGCCTGGCAGTAGAGCTAGGCTCGCAGGACTCCACGGAAAGCTAGCAAGCCCAGAGGTGGCGTGGGGGGAAGCACGCGGGCCCATGTGGAGAGACAGGGACGGCGTGGGGCGCCCAAGGACATCACAGCTGCTCACAGACAAGGACTGATGGATGCTTCCAGCAGAGGCCCACGGACAAAGAAAAGGCAGAAAATCACAACCACAAAAGAAAACCATGGCAAAGAAAACCAAACACTGTCTCTGAACTGCTGTCTCTGGCCAGGGAGGGCCCGTGGAACACCTTTTTTGGCCATGCACATGGGGGCCCTCAGCTGGGGCCTTTCCTGGAGGTCAAGCACCAGAAGCCTCAGAAACACTCAGCCATGAACGTCACCTGTCCTGTTACCTAACTGTCTCATGAGGGACCGGCTTCCTCCACCTGAGTCTTAATGAGGAGCTCTGCATCCTGAATAGAGTATTGCGCTTCCTCGGTTTCCAAAATTGACACCATATTAAATTACAAAATTCTAATTTGCATGAGGCTTTATTATATTTACAAATCTAGCAAATATTCATATATACTTTTAGGGGCTCTTTGATGCATGTTTGCTCCCATAATTGAACTGCTTAAACAGTTTAAGGTACGTGTATAAATTTAACACGTACTATTTTATTTTGGGTAAGTATACTTTAAACGTCTCTGTTAAGTAAAATCTTTCGCAATAACTCACGACGACTCTAACGGATATCAACTAAGCTTGAATGCCACACTAGGCGGAGCCTCTCGCCCAGCCTGAGTCCCCTGCGGTGCCGTGGTGGCTGCTGGGGGCTGCGGCGAGGGCCCCGGGGCCCCGAGCACACTCACGGTTGTACAGAGTGATGATATGCAGACAGTTCAGCAGCTGCCGCTTGTACTCATGGATCCTCTTCACGTGCACGTCGAACATGGAGGTTGGGTTGATTTTCACCTTATATTCCTTCTCTAGGAAAGCAGAGAACTTCAGCTTGTTTTCCTGGGGGAAAAAAAAGGACAAGGATGGTCAAACCCCCCGAGTCCCCAAGGTCTGACTAAGGCTCCGGCTTTCCAGCCACACAGCAGGGCAAGGGCTCCCAGGGATTGGGGGCTGGGGGAGCGGGGTGCTGAAGGTGGGCACACACCCAGAGTAGCAGAAATAAATGGGAAACTAGACCAAAAAGCAAACCTACACAGAAGCAGAAGGGTAAGAAGGCAGAACAAAGGGGAGTTGTGAGTGTGGAGTGAAAGGACACAGATGGGGGCTGGCAGGGAGAGAAAACTCAAGATGAAGGACTCTTTCTGGGCCCTAAGACCATGTGGCAGCCCAGCAGAGAGGCAGGCTCCGGAGGGGCCATGTTCTCAGTCATGGTGGCCACCTGTCAGGTTTGAGGGCTCCAGGGGTCCTGGCCTGTCTGTGAGGCTGGCTGCCCCGGGGAGAGGCTCTCACACAAGCAAGCAGCGTGCTGCGTGCAGGGATGCCAGGACTGGATGGACTTTCAGAGTGCCTCCTGTGGACGAGCTCTTCCTGTAGAACTTGGGGCAACGCATACTTGGGCTGCTCTGGGGTCTGCACCTGCCTGCCCGCCTGCTGGTGACCTGAGGGCAGCCGCTGGATCTGACACCCAGATCACGCAGGACTGCTGTCTCACATTGGGCCTACCTGCTTGACCTTGGCCACATCCCTGATGAGTGCCTCATCATCAACCAACGGCAACAGCTTCTTCAGTTGGCTCAGGTCAGTCAGGAAACCCTCCCCGATTTTCTGTAGAATCGTAAAGGGACACAGGGTTTCTGCTCGCTGTGGGGCCCATCCTCCTGGAGACTGTCCTCCCATTTTGTCATCTTTGCCTCTGTTTTCCTCCCTGGATCTGCTCCAGCCTGGCCCCAGGCCTGCTTCTCTCTCACAACACCCAGCTATCAGAAAACACCCCCATACTGTGGCTGCAACCACCATGGGCAGTCCCACCCCGGGCTCCCTCTCAATCAGACTTAGGTTTGCTCCTGACCGGGACGTCGTAGTCTGGTCAAGCTCAAACATCCACAACAATCATACAAGCCTTCCTTGTCCCCTTCACAGACACGTCCCAAACCTTGGGGCCAACGTGGTCCAGCAGCTCCTTCCTCACCCATTCCCAAGGCCCTGCACCCTCCAGCCACTTCCTGGTCCTGCCCTCTCTGTGCTACAGCAGGGGGGTCAGTCTGAATGCACTGCTCATCAAGTACCCCCGCTAAGTCCCCCTGTTGCTAACTTAGGATGACAAGGAAAACTCCTGGCCTGTCCTCCCTCTGCCTACCTCGCCAGGCGCTGAGCCCCACTGACCTTCCAGCTCCCAGGTGGACCAAGCCCTGCCGCCAAAGGAGCAGAGTCAGGGCTTCTGGCTCCCTCCTGTTAGCCCTTAGGATCTGTGCTCTGCTGGCTCTTTGCCAGGGCTGCCTTCCCTGACACGCGTAGCCCAGACCGCCAGTGTCCCCATGGCAGGCCCTCACCAGGCACCACCCTCCAGCCACCTGCTGCATTCTCAAGGCCAGCACAGCACCTGGTATGTAAAAGCACCCAGTTCCTCCTTCCTTCCTGCAGGAGCACATGAATAATCAGTTCACCACTGCGTGTCTGCCTCACAGAACCTCTCCAGTGGGCCTGTGGCTGCCGCTCAGCCGGGCGGCCCCACTGCAGTCCTTCCCGAAGCCCAGGACCTCACTTCTGAACCCCCACACAAGCCGCTGGGGCCACTGACTGATGGCGCAGCCTGGCCCAGCACCCCCATGTCTGACCCCACACACCCCCTGCCAGGAGCCACTGCTGGCCACCACAGAAAGGAGGATCGCTACCCCCTCGGCACCTGCTGGTGATGGGCCTGAGGGCCTTGGGCGACAGCTGAGGCTCTAAGCGTGCCTGCAGCTCCCTGGGGACCCAACGGCCGCGGGTCTCACCTCCACGATGGTTTCGGCCAGCCCCGGGTTACATAGCAGCAGCCACCGTCGGGGCGTGATGCCGTTTGTCTTATTCTGGAACTTCTCTGGCTCCAGCTCATAAAAATCCTTAAAGCTAAGACAGAAGACAGGCAAGTATCACAAGTGCTGTGTTTGGAACAAGGTGAGCCAGAGAACATTAAGGAAACCCCCTGGAAGATCCTGAAGCTCCGTTTTTTTGTTGTTTTCGAAAGAGCACAGAGCAGTCAGCATTACTGCCTGCCTTGACCACAGTGGGCATGGAGCACATGCTTTTCAAAGCTCTGCACATTCGGCCACAGAGTGATGGCCACACAGGCAGTGGAACCTGGCCATCTTCCACAAGGATCGTGACATTGGAGGGTACGGGCTGTGGAGCTTGAGAACCGGGGTTTAGTTTCTTCATCCGTAAAATGGGGACATACCCCACCAACAGGCTTGCTGCGGGGATTGAAGACTATTACACGCGAAGCCCTTGGGCCAGCCCTGGGAACACAGAAGCCTCCACACGGACAGACCTGGTGTGCAGTCTACCTGGTGCTCATGCAGGTGCTCCACACACGTCTGGGTCGAGGCTGGAGGGAGGGAGTTCCAAGATCACGTCCCACCAAGAGAGTGAGGGGAAGCACGAGATCTGACCTACGAATTCCTCCTTCCTCTTGCTGACGAGCCCTGGCTCTTCCTGCCCTGACTTCCATGCTGTCTAGGCATGGGACACTTGTCCCAAAGTGGGGCACTCCCGGCACCTGGCCAGCAGCAGATGGCTCCAGAAGAGAGCCAGAAAAGAGGAGGGCACTGGTGACAAGAAGGCTCAGCCCCTCAACATCACCTGCTGAGTTGGAGCCCTCGGTGTCTTCAGCCACGGATGGATATGCCCTAGGCAGTTCGGTCAGTGCCCACGATGGCAGCAGAGCAAGTGTGGAACATGGGCGACAGGCCTCAGCCACCGTGTGTATGGCTGCTAACAGTCCCCAGAGGCAGATCTGGGGTCAGGGAGGAGATACACCCAGCTTAGGGAAAATGCTGGCCCCACTCACACTGACTGCTTCACAATCTCCGAGTGGATCCTTGCCACGCCGTTGACAGCATGCGACCCGATCACACACAGGTGGGCCATGTTAATCCGCTTGCAGTCCCCCTCCTCGATCACAGACATTCTCCGCAGGCGGTCCACGTCCCCAGGGAACAGGGCGGCCACGTGCTATTGTAGACAGAGAGCTGTGAGCAGGAGGCCCAGGGGCCCACATGGGAGGGTCCACCTCCTCCAAGAAAAACCTGGGGTTGCTGCACCCCAGACATGCCTTTGAGCTCCTGGGACACACATCCCAGAGCCCCGCGTGCAGGAGGAAGCTCTCCATGCTGCCGCCACCCAGGGAAGGGCCTGGGCTGGCCGGAGGACTCGGCAAACCTGTCCTGCCAGAGGCAGACAGTCGGAGGACCTCGGTGCTGAGGCATGCCATGTGACTCACAAGGATGAGACAGAGTGCCGCCCTCCTGGCCTAGGCAGGGTCCAGCCACAGTCTGACCAGTTGGGAATGGCTATTTTTTCACCAGAAGGTTAAACAACTGAACTACAGGAGCACGTGGGTGGTTCAGTCCGTTAAGGGTCTGACTTCGGCCCAGGTCATGATCCCGGGAGCCCGGTGTTGAGCCCCAGCTGGGCCCCCTGCTCACTAGGGAGTCTGCTTCTCTCTCTCTCTCCCTCTGCCCCTCCCCCTCACTTGTGCTCTCTCTCTCTCTAAAAATAAAAAAGACTTAAAAAAAAATGAACAAACACACCTGCCCTTTTCATGTACCATTCTCCTCTCTGCAGGTGACAGGGAAAAGACAAATGCCGCTTGGTTTCCAATCACCCAAATGCCGCTATGATGTCCCAGGACAAAGACATTTCAAGAACAGACACATCTGAGCCCCACTCAGGAATGGGAATGTTTTAAACAGACCTGAATCCACGACTCCTACATACACTGTGGGGGTCTAGGTGTGGGGACTATGTGTCACCTCTGCCAGGTGACAGGCCCTGGGCCCCAATTCCCCAGCTGGGCAGAGACTATTCAAGAAATAAGGCACCTGTCCCAGGCCAGACGATTCCATGTAGAGGACAGGAGGGCCCTCCATCTCTGCTCACCACCTCCACCCCTGATCATGACAGGGGGGTGGTCAGGCAGCAACCCCCAAGCTCCCACCCACATCCCTGCTGCTCACATCCAGGTGCCTCTGGTTGATGGCATAGATGATCTCCAGGTGCCGTGGTAGGAGCGACTCAAACATGGACACGGGCCATCGCTCCAAGGCCTCGGGTAACACGGTGTGGTTGGTGTATGCACAGGTCTTCTTTGTGATTTCCCAGGCCTAGAACATTCCAGAACATTCCAACGTGTTTTGTTTAGGAACAACTCTACCAGATGCCTAGGCAAGGGGCAAGTCCAGGATCAAAGGGAGACATTCAGATCCCACCAGAAAGGGGCCAGGATGGCTAGCTGTACATCCCTGCCCTCTGGGGCCAGTCTAGAATCTTCTCAAAACCTACAAGTGAGCACCATGCCCTTTACATTTCAGACATGACCATGTACATTCTACTTCCTGACAGAGCACACACACATAAATGAGTAATGCTTACCTCACCATCTGGTATCATTCATCGACTCACTTTTCTTCTGTAAACCATTTTTTATTGGTGAACAAAGCAGAACACCAAACAATTTTCTACTTTATTTCCACCCAACTGATCTCACAACCAGTCTGAGAACACCGGGAAACCGTGGGACCTCCCTCCACTGGCTAAGAGCGGTTGGGACGACAGGGGGCTGCCCAGCCCCACCTGGAAGTGCACCCCAAACCAGAGGGGCTCTGGGTTCTACAAAATGACGTAAAAGTTGTTCTACAGTATTACATGTTGATTTAAACTAGATCAAGAAAATCCCACTATACAAGTATCTAGGACCAAATGAATCAGGAGAACAAACTTATAAAAATGGAAACAATGTGTTTCTTTACACTTGATATTTCTGGGGGTTTTGCCACAATTCTAAGATGAGAAAATGCATGTGAGAAGCTCTCAGAAGTGTCAGGATCCTTTTTCTATCTTCCAGAAAATTGCTCTTGTGTGCCTTTGCACAACTGCCCCACCCACCGTGTCCTGGTGCCTTGGGAGAAACCCCAGACCCACTCCTGGAATGTCCTCCTCCCCATGGCTCTGTCTCCTCAGGGACAATGTCCCTTTCTCCCCAGGCCACAGGGGAAAGGCCTTCCTCAGCATCCTAGGGCCAGCTCAGTACTCACCACTGTTGTTGGGACAGGCTTGAAGGTGAAGGGGACACCGACAGCCCCCATGCAGGTCTGGGGGGACACTGTCACCCCCAATGCAGGTCTGGGGGGGACACCACCACCCCATGTGCCCAGGTCTGTGGGGGACACCATCACCCCACGGGGGAGACACCATAACCCCATGCGCCCAAGTCTGTGGGGGACACTGTCACCCCACGTGTAGGTCTGAGGGACACCATAACCCCACATACCCAGGTATTTGCAGGGGATACCATCACCCCACATGCCCAAGTCTGTGGGCAACATCGTCACGCCACATGTCCAGCTCTCACAGGGAGAGTGTCACCCCACATGCCCATGATTTTGGGGACACCATCACCCCCAGCACCCAGCCTTCAGTGCTCACCTTGTCCCAGTCCACTTTCTCCACGTCCACCAGTATCCGCATGAGCTCAGGGATGGCAAGGGCTGGGTGGGTGTCATTCAGCTGTATGGCAACCTGCAGTTTACATAGGGCCATCCCCCTCAATCCCCTTGCCTGCACGGGTGCCACCATGGTCAGTGTGAGCAGAATGGGGGTTCTCAGCTGCCCACCCCTGAGAAGCCTGGTGTACAGGGCCGACAATGGGAACTGAAAGCATGGCATAGGTGCTGAGCCCCGCAGGACAACCAGCCAAGGAGGAGGGAGTACAACAAGGTCACAGGGGCCACAGGGAGGGGCCAGGAAGACCCCATAGGCAGGCTCCGCAGTAGGACCTTCGGCCCGCTTCCAAGGCCCTCCTCATGCCCCACACTGCTCCCCCAACCCAGAATGTTCCTCTCACCTAGGATACGTTGGCCTTGTTTAAAAACACAGAAACCAGCCTGCCAAATGCATCACGCTTTGCCCACGGGAACCTTGTGTGGCCCTAGTCAGGGAGGAGGGGCCCAGCCCCTGACGACAAGGAGACCAGGATAAGGGGGGACTGCTGTCCTGCCCCTCCCCTACCTACCCAAGCCCCAGCCTTGAGGAAGAAACCAAGCCTGGGAACGTCCTGCCTTCTGCACCGGGGTCAAGACCCATCAACAAACCAACCTTGTCGGGGAACGTCTCGAAACAGGTTCTCACTGGGTCCCGGCAGCCAAACTTGGAGGACTTAAAGCGGCGAATGATGTCCTGGAGGGTGGCAGCCACCACAAAGTACTCCTGCTTCAGGCGGAGCTCCTTCCCCTCGAAGAACTGCAGACATGGGATAACGCTGGCACCACCACCAGCCATCGGGGCCACCACAGGCCCTCGAGGGACCTCCCAGGACCAAGAAGGGCACTAGGCCGAGGGCTCCTGCTCCAGGGACCGCAGGGACATATGTATACCTGAGAGCGGGAGCCCTTGGGGGCCAGCACGACGCTGATGCCTCCACCCCCACCAGCCTGGGCCCGTGGTCAGGTAACCTGCAGCTCCAGGGCACAGGCATTAGGTGACAAGGGCCTACCCTGCGTGTGATCTTGAGACAGGGAGGCACCCAGCACAGGGCCACACTGCCCTGTGTGAGGACAGCAGGCACGCAGGTCTCATTCCTTAACAGCCAGAGCCACTCAGAAGTACAAGCTCCAAAGCGTCAGGTGCCTCACACCCGAAACTTTAGAATCTGCTTAAAATCTTGGTGGGGGGAGTGAGGATGGGTGTGTTTCATTGTGAGCCTTTCAGCACCAATGCCCTTTGCTACTAATATGCACATATTACTCCGATTAAATAGAAAACACAAACCCACTAAGACAGGCAAATTCCAAGGGCTCTTGTCTGGCAACAATAACGAAGCCAGCGGATGCTGAACCTGGTGGCAATGGAGGCTGTGGTTGGGACTTCATCTAGTGGGTGGTCGCACATACTAAAAGCTTTTCAAACCATGACTGGCATATGTCTCAAGGCATCACTGACAAACGGGGACTACTGTCCCCACTTGAGAAAGGGGTCATCCAACTCTCAGGGAAGCGGCATCACGTGGCAGAAGAGCAGAAGACAGCTGCACGTGACGTCTGACGAGCTTTCACGTTTCCCTCATGTCCCCCTGCATGTGGCCTTGTATGGGGTCAGCTCAGAGCCAGCCCTCAGGGGCGGCTGTGTACGGGCAGTGTGGATGTGTGAGAAGGGGCCACGAACCTCCCGAGGCGTCCCCTTAGGGAGAGGCCAAGGGGGAGATGCTGAGAGGCACACACAGACTTGCGGGGCATCATCAAGCATGCGGTGCCGTCCTCACCCCAAAGAGCCACACGAGGGCCCTGGTGGCCACTTATGTGCTCTCACCTGGTAAGTGTGGTCCTTCTAGAGAGCCCCAGCCCCCCAGGGCACTTTCCCAGCAGATGAGAACCAACCATGTGAGCTACTCACATTATCGTTTGGATACAGGACTCTGGAGATGTTCTCGGCCAGGTTCCTGTCCAGGACTGCCTCGATGTAGCCACCCACATTAACTGTGAGCAGAGACGGTGAGGTCAGGACCCGTGGGCCTTCCCCTGACTCCCCATGTGCCCTCTGCCTACAGTTTCTCCCTCACCTCCCTGAAATGCGGGGGGCATTCCTGAACAGGGGTGCCCCCAGAGCCACGGTTTCACTGCGCCCTCACACCCTACAGGACCCCAGGCCCCTCACTCCTTCCTAAAGGCACAGGGTCCCAGGACCGCTGGCTTTGCCCATGCACGCTCCCTGGGAGGCCCCAGTGCTCTGAGGAGCCTGCCCTCTGCCCTCGGCAGCGAGAGCCTTGTGCTCTGGACAGCAGGGATAGTGCAGATAGGACGAGAGCTGCGCACAGCAAGTTTGGGGGAAGCCACCCAAAAGAGACAAGAGGGGCAGAACACACAGTCATGGAGCTTGAAGTCGTTGGGCGCCTTGGCGGACCACAGCCTCATGGTGTTGACGGTGTTGTTCCGGTAGCCGGGCACCGGGGTGTCGTACGGCATGGCCAGCACCACCTGGCCAAGGAGAGATGGTCCAGTCCAGTCAGCCAGAGACACAGTCCACAGGCCCAGGCCTCCTCATCCCACCAGCAACATTCTGCTGCCTGCTGGCGGCCAACCTGCTTGCCCTCTGGCTGTACCCCAGACTCCTGCCACTCGCCCCATGCAGGCCGCGGTCCAACACACGGGCAGCCCAGGCCAGGAGCACCTGTGTGGCCCCTCAGGGAAGGTCCTGACCACACTCTTGAGGTCACATCTGTCTTCTCTAGGTTCACCTCCTTCAACACTGGCATTAAGAATTCTTCCCACTCAGCAGCTCAAGGGGCCATTGCGTCAACCTCACTCATGCTCCGTTAGTAGCCACACCTCCTGAGTCCTCGTCCTCTGCCCTCCACACTGTCCCTCTTCTTACCCCACTCTGCCTGCGCAACTGCAGGACTCAGCTAACTTCTCCACAGACGGCTTCTATTTCTGACTCCGTTTCCCAATGTCTGCAGAAGACCCTGACCTCTAACCCTTAGAGAAACCAAACCAGCTCACACTCTACTCACAACGGAAAATGCAGGGCCTGCACTCCACACACAGAGCCTGCCACACCCCCTCCTGAGTCCCCTCTGTCCACAAGTATCTGCTTTACTCTTATCAAGGGCAGGAAGATATGCACAAGCCTCACAGTCACTTCCAACCTTCAGACCCCCCGATGGGGCTTCTCACACTCAGGCCTGCCCGTGGGGGCTCATACAGGTTCAACTCTGTGGCTTTATAAGATGAAATCCACTCTTATAGCCAAAAGGACTACAGGATAGCATCCCTAGAACCTTAGTGTCACCTTTCCCCTCCCTTCTCCCCTCTCCCCCTGCTCCCCACAGCCTTGTCCGGTTACAAAGCATCCCTAACGACCCTTGCATCCCTGCAAAGCATCCCTAACGACCCCTCCTTCCCTCTCTGGGGCCAGCCCTCCAGCTTAAGGCCCCCACCACACTCTTCCTGAAATGCCCCCATGGTCTCTGTGCTTCCCTACATATACTGATATGCTCATCTTCTACAAGCACATGTGCAGGGATAACTGACTCCTTCTCTTTCAAATTAAATACAACGTAGGATGGCATCTTAGGCCTCCATAACATGGCTCCAGCCAGCGTTAGCCTATGCACCCTGTTTAAAACTTCTGCTGCAGAAAATTTAACGACTCACATCTGCACACCCAGGACTTCCCCAGTCTCCCGGGCTCACCTCCCCACATCCAGAGGACTCAGCCGTGTTCATTACAGCTACGCCCCCCAGAAGGCTGTCCTGCTACCTCCCTCTGCCCCCTAAGACCACCCAGATGGCCACTACCTGCCATCCCAGAGCCTGGACTGGACTCTCCATGCTCCTGTCTCCTTGTCAGTGCCCCGTTTGGGGACATCTACCCAGCTCACCACATGCACAGGGCTCGGATGGCTCAGTGGTGGTGAGTGACACCCAGAAGGCACTACTAAGACCTGCGGTGTGTGGTGAGGGCAAGCATCAAGTGCCTGCTCTCTGGAGATGCTGGGGGGCTATCCGTGTCCCCCAGGGCCTCCATGCCCTGCCCCCGTCACCACACTGTCCTGGCTAGCCGTTCAAGGACTGCTGGTCTCAACTCCAACACAAGCCCCTGCTAACATGCAGAGCCTGGGGGCTTTCCGCGGAGCCTTTCTCCCTGCCTGGACAGCTCCCAACAAGGGGTAAGAAGCGGGTGTGTGAGGACAAAACCTCCGAGGCGTTCCCCTCGGGTCAGGCCCTGTGGGAAAACCGCACAGCGCGCACTCCCAAAGGGAAGCAGGTGTGACGAGGAACCGTGGCCATCTCTCACTGCGCAGCAGGCTTCCCCGGGGTGCCGGGGAGGCTACCTGGGTGTCCAGCCACTTGACGCCGTCAGGGGTGTGCTCCACTTTCCCGTAGAAGTGCACAGGCAGCATGTACTCGGGCCGCGCCTTCTCCCAGGGGTTGCCGTAGCGCAGCCAGTCATCCGCCTCCTCCACCTGGAAAGGGGCGAGCAGTGAGGGCGGCTAGTGCAGGGGCCGCGGAGGAGACAGGCCCTCAGCCCACGGGGACCGCGCTGTCCAGACGCCGCCGACCCCGCGCGGAAACAAACCGCGGACTATGTTCACGGAGAACGTTTCCAGTTCTGGTAGAGGCCTTGTGCTCAAAACTGAACATGTTGGACTATTAAAGAAATGAACTCCAAAAAACGCATTAAAGTAAAAAGACATTAAAAATCACCCGAATTTAGGGGCGCCTGGGTGGCTCGGTCTTTAAGCATCTGCCTTCAGCTCAGGTCATGATCCTGGGGTCCTGGGATGGAGCCCCACACCGGGCTCCCTGCTCGGCGGGAAGCCTGCTTCTCCCTCTCCCACTCCCCCTGCTTGTGTTCCCTCTCTCGCTCTCTCTTTGTGTCAAATAAATGAAGAAAATCTTAAAAAAAAAAAAAAAAAGAATCATCCAAATTCAACAATAAAAAGGAATGGAGTCCCACTGCGTGGGGCAACATGAACCTCGTATATACGTGGAATCAAAGAAGCCCCTGCAGGGTAAGGCTCCATTCACAGGAAATGTCTGGAACAGCCAAATGCATAGAGACAGCAGGTAGGTTAGTGCTTGTCAGGCACTAGAGTGTGACTGCCAATCCATCCGGGACTTCTTTTTGGGGTGATGAAAGTGTTCCGGAAACAGTGCTGATAGCTGTCCAACTTTGTAAATGTATTAAAAAACACCGGCTATCTCGATAAAGCTGTTATTTAAACTTTTTTTTTTTTTTTAAGATTTTACTTATTTGTCGGAGAGAGAGAGAGAGAGGGAGCGAGCACAAGCAGGGGAAGCTGCAGGCAGATGGAGAAGCAGGCTCCCCACAGGCTCCCCACTCTCACTGAGCAGGGAGCCAGATGCGGGACTCAGTCCCAGGACCCTGGGATTATGACCTGAGCCAAAGGCAGCCGCTTAACTGACTGAGCCACCCAGGTGTCCCATAAGCTGTTATTAAAAAAAAAAAGTCACTGGAGCCCACTGCTTGGAAAACGACACCACAAATTAGTGGGTATCAGGGGTTGGGCTGCCTTTGCTGCAGGAGTGCCTGGACACGCCACTGGAAGACACTGCTTTTTTGCTGGGCCTTCCTTAAAGCAACTTGTTTTTCAAAAACTGCACCTGGTAGCATCCCAAATCAGTAAATACACATAAAAAAATCCCACAAATAAAACTAAAAGTAGCCCCACAGATCTAACAATCTTTGAGTAGAAGCATTTGCTGGGGCTACAATGGAATAAATTAATTCGGTAAGCAGTGAATAAATTATAAATGTAAATTAAAATTTAAATGAGAGTCTTCTTCAAATTTTTTAAAAAGATCTTTTTATTTATTTTAGAGAGGGAAAGAGAAAGTGTGCACACACTGTGCACACGTGGGGGTGGAACAGAGGGACAGTGCGCAGAACACAACGTGGGGCTCAATCTCACAACCCTGAGATCACAACCGGAGCCAAAACCAAGAGTCAGACACTTAACCAACTGAGCCAGCCAGGTGCCCCTTTCTTCTTCAAATTTAACAAGCAACCCTAAGTACACGCACACCTCGGAGATATTGCAAGTTTGACTACAAACCATGGCAATAAAGCAAATATAGCAATACAGAGAGTCCAATGAATGTTCTGGTTTCCCAGTGCATACGAAAGTTACGTTTACACTACATTGTCTTCTATAAGTGTGCAACAGCAGTATGTCTTAAAAAACAATACCGTAATTAAGAAATATTGCTACAAAATGCTAATCATCTGAGCTTTCAGCAAGTTGTAATCACTGATCACAGATCATCAGAACAATGTAGTAATAACATTTGCAATATTGTGAGAATTACCAACATGTGACAGAGACATAAAGTGAGCAAATGCAGTTGGAAATGTGGGACCCACGGACTTTCTTGATGCAGAGTTGACGCGATCCTTCAAGTTGTAAGAGATGTGGTATGTGAGAAGCACAGTAAACTGAAGTGCAATAGAACGACATGTGCCCGTATGTTACCTTCAGGGTTTTTTTTTTAATTTTTATTCTTTAATTTTTATTTATTTTTTTAAAGTAAGCTCTATCCCCAATGTGGGGCTTGAACTCACAATCCCAAAATCAAGTCATATGGTCTACTCACTAAGCCAGCCAAGCACCCCCGTTTTCTGTTTTTGTTTTTTAAATGGTTCTTACACAGAAGTAAAAAGTCAAGAAGAATATCTGGGTGCAGTTATAGGGAGATGACGTGGCCAAGGTTACTGCTTCAATTTGCGTCTCTGCATCGTACTCCTGGTTGGGCTTTTCTGTCTGGTGCAGGCAGCTATTCATCATGGGATCAGCCCTGCCTTTTGATCTGGTGCCATGTCCTTGTACATTAGTAAGATTCTCCAACACCACACCCTGGCCATCTCCTGCAGAGTACGTCCATGAATTGTTTGCAGAAGCAGCATCTCCCCGACTACAAGAGGTTGGGGGGGAGGTCTCCCAGGGGACCCCCATCTCTGCCCCCATGGCCAACAACACTGCTGTCTGACCAGTGCCTACATTTAATTCTGCTACAGCTAAACTCAATTAAAACTGGCTCCCATGAAAACATGGTGGGAAGAAGGTGAATTTATAACTCACCTATCATCCCATGAGTGTCTTTAAGGTCTTATGCAAGATGGCAAGAGGCGGAAGAATGAGAACACAACAAAGAAATGTCTGTGATCAAGCAAACAAAAGACAACACAAAAAAAATCTTCCTGCCTATAACCACAACACCCAAGTAGCCAATGAGGGGCCTCAGAGTTTCTGTCTTATGAGCGTACATTGCATAGACTGTAAGGAGCTTGAATGGGTCAAACCACACAGGTGTACAAGGGCTGGGGCACCTCTATGAGACACACACACATGAGGAACTCTGCATGAAATTACCCAGAATGTACCAGGAGGACAAGTGCAGTTCTCTCTAAGGTTGGAGAGAGTATGTCTACAAATTATGCAACAGATACAAATCTGTTTTAAGTTTTCTTTTAATGTTAGCCATACTTTTCCTTGTCAACTTTTTATTATGAGTGTCTTCAAACATATAGAAGTGTTAAAAGAATTGGCAGTAAACACTCATGCACCTTCAACTTAGGATCCATAACTGTTAACATGTTGCTATACTTGATTTATCACATATCCATCCATTCCCATCTTGATGAGTTTCAAAGTCAGTTGCAGACACCTGTATACGTCTCCATGAACAGTTGAGCATGCACACCATTAAGGACAGTTCATTCTGTGTTTATGTTTTAGGTTAATTGGTACACAGCGCAATGTATAAACTTGAAGGATACTCTTGAGCTCTGGCAATTGCTCGTGCCCGTGACCCAAGCCCCATCAAGACACAGGAGCTTTCCATCACCCCAGTCTGTTCATGTTCTGTACTACTTTCCTGTTAAAAATCTTTTAATCCCAGGGCGCCTGGGTGGCTCAGTTGGTGAAGCAGCTGCGTTCAGCTCAGGTCATGATCCCAGGGTCCTGGGATCGAGTCCTGCATCGGGCTCCTTGCTTGGCAGGGAGCCTGTTTCTCCCTCTGCCTCTGCCTGCTTGTGTTCTCCCTCTCTCTGACAAATGAATAAATAAAATCTTAAAAAAAAAATCTTTTAATCCCAACCACAGCCCTGCTTTATATGTCACTGTTAGGCCCCAAATTATATTATGTAAACTATTTTACAGTCAAGTGGAATAGCTATGCCTTCCATTTTGAAGTCCTGAATGAGGGAAATGGTCCCCTTGCCCAGTGGAGGGAAATGAGGCTGTACTTTGAGATTGCACTCTTTCCACTGATGTGGTCTTGGCCACCTCCCTTTGCTGTGGTTTGATGCTTCAGAATCTAAGCCCGCTCTTCCTCAGAGCCACTTTGCTTTGCAGTCTGGCCTCTAACCCCCAGGAGGCAGAAGGTGGGAACAAAACCTACAATAACTACTGTTTTTCGAACTACTCTGAGTCAGTTGTCCCACTGAGGGTGAACCAGAGAAGGCCACCTTTGTTCCACATTGAGGTACAACAGGGAACCAGCAGACAGCATGTGATGTCCTCAACCCCTGGTGCTCCTGTAAGACCAGCCAGGCCCAGGTCCCACCCCAACAGGCCTCGCAGGAAGAAGGAAGGAGTAGTTGTGTGCGATAAGCTCACACAGAAGATCAGCCTCTGGCAGCCCACAGAGAACTCTAAGGGAAGCATGGAGCTCACAGGATAGCCCCAACCTGTCCCACCTCCTTTGGCCAGGACTAGCAGACAATCTCTCCAGAAAGGAGTTCGACTGGAGTTCAACTCCAGAAAGGACTGAAAGTGCCTGTTTGTTTTCTGGTGCTCATGAGAGCCGGAAACAAGTGAAGAAATGGAGTCTCACTCACCTGCCAGCCGTTGACAATCTTCTGGTTGAAAATCCCAAACTCATAGCGGATTCCATAGCCATATGCGGCCAGGCCCAACGTGGCCATCGAGTCAAGGAAGCAGGCTGAAAATTCCAAACACAAAGCACTTCTTGGGATCAAAGACAATCAGCAGCTTCGAGGCCCACTGGAAGCAAAGCCTAGAGAACCCACGTTAAGTAGGCCCTGGGACGCCAGCCTCTAGGTCCCAGGAGGCAATTAAAGGCTGACCTGTCAGCTTCAGATTTCATGAAAGGAAAACAGCCCCCTCCCCATCCCTTCAGCCTGAGAGTCGGGGGGCCGGGCCAAGAGGGTGTTCAGTGTGGGGGGTGAGGGGAGGTGGCAAGGGCAGAAGTGAGGCACCCCCACAGAGAGCCCCATCTAACTTGGCATGCCTCTGACTGCACAGTCCCCTCACTGCTAGCTTTGCTGTTGGGAGCTTCATGCAGGCTGGAGGGTGCAACGCCCCTACACATTCTACTTAAAATCCAAGTTGTTTGGACAGTAACACCGCAAAATAGCTCTACACACTAGTGAAGAAGGCACAGGGATGGGGCTGGGAATGGATGGACATCTTGCTGTCTCTAAGGACTCAAACACCTAAGAGCCAAAGTTCCCCAGGGCCCCCAGGAAGGTGGCTGGAGCAGCACGTCACCATAAGGAGACTTTGTTCCAATCAAAATGTCTTGAAAAAAACAATGTTTTAAAGATTTATTTATTTATTTATTTATTTATTTATTTGATAAAGTGAGAGAGAGCTGGGGGAGGGGGAGGGAAAGGGAAAGACAGTATTAAGCAGACTCCATGCTGAGCATGGAGCCCGACGCAGGGCTTGATCCTATGACCCTGAGATCGTGACCTGAACCAAAATCAAGAGTCAGCCAAAATCAAGAGTCAGACACTTAACTGACTGAGCCAGCCAGGCACCCCGAAAAAAACAATGTTTTAAGTAAAGATCTAGAAGGCAGCCTTATTAAATTTCCAGATTAAAAAGAAAAAAAGTCCATAAGATACACCAGCAAATAAAATACTTGCTGAATTGAACAAACATGCCCAGACCCCTGTTATCAGACCTTGTGCTAAGGGGAAGCAACAAGAGTATCCACAAATGTAAGACTTAGGCTCTTGTTTTGAAGAAATCATTCTCGCAGGAGGGACACAGGACACATCAAGTTACAATGGGCTGGGGGCTACCCACATCGACACAGGTGAGAGGAGTTCCAGAGGAGGTCACGCCAGTCCATGGGCAAGGCCAGTGGCGCCACAGAAGGAGCAGGAAAGGTGACTAGGAAATTGATAGGAACCAGACTGTGGAAGGCCTGCAGACGCCCTGAACCCCTGAAGGGAGGGAACCCCTGGAAGGCCAGGGATGGGATTGCCCTGGCTGACAGTCACCAGCCTTGGGATCAGAGGGGAGGTTAGGCAGCTTCCCTGAGCCGTGAAGAAGACCGAGGGATCTGGAGCCTTCCTCGAGCTTGGTGAAACGGGTGCTGTTTTACTGACTGGGAAGATGGCTATGACTGGGAGAATGCCGTTGAAGGTGAAGTGGGCCACAGGGGACTGACCCCTAGGGGCTTGCAGCACACTGGGGCTCCCTCAAGGCTGCACGATGCAAACTAGAGGGGAGCCCTGATTCCATCTGTGGGGGAAGTAAGGTTCAACTTCCTGTCTGGGATGATCTCATCTGCATTTGAGAGCAGATGTAGGTGACACAGAGGCTTTTCACACGAAGAGGTGGGGGTGGGACGGGCCCTGCCAGCTGTTTCCTTACATAGATCCAGGTGTTATTTCATCTGAGAGAAACATATGCTGCTTTTATAATTTTTGAAGGATTTAACTTAAGATTTGAAAACATAAATACATGCTCAGATAAATTTTAGGGGGTTGATCCCTTTACAAAATGACAACTCTCAGAAGGGGCAGTAATGCAACGTGGTAGGGGTCTGAGCCCACCATCCTGTGCCTCACACACAAAGGCAACATAAAACTTGACTTATTTCTGTTCCAGAAACACTGTGCCCAAGAGCCTTGAAGCACAGAGAAAAATCAAATTTCACGGTGACAGTGATTTCCACTTCTAAGTTCTTGGGTTTTTTTAAGTCCATTTATTTATTTATTTATTTATTTAGTAATCTCTATACCTAAAGTGGGGCTCGAACTCAGGACCCTAGATCAAGAGCCGCATGTTCTTCCAGCTGAGCCCACTAGGTGTCGCTCCACTTCTAAGTCCTTCACTCAGCTCCCTTTGCCCCAAAAGGCTAGCAAAAAATAACTCCAACAGGAAAAACAAAACCAAACTGGATATGCTCTCCAACACAATGGCCCAAGGGAGCAATATCCCAAAAGGAATGACTCTGCACTTCTGGGGCAATCTGTTTACTACAGAAACGCAGGAACGGCTTGCCAGCGGGGCTGCATTCATCAGTCGTGTGTGTGTATGTGCATGTACCTGTGTTTGTGTGTGTACAGATGTGTGCATGCATATATGTATGTGTTCACGTGTGTGTGTGTGTTCATGTGTGTGCCTGTGTGCATGCATGTGTGTGTCTATCCATCTTTCGCCCAATTACTGGTTGCGGGATGTGATCAGTCCATTGGAAACTACCCCCTCGGATCCAGCTACTCAACACTGGCAAGCCCGGTCTTCGTGATAATCAGGCAGCATCCCTGTGTGAAGGAAAACATGTTTTGCATTTTATTCCACTTGGATGACACATCTCCCATCCACTCAGAGGGGCCAATTTACCCCAACATATCGCTGTTGGGAGGACAGCTGACTTCAACCTCACCATGTGATCAGCGACCAGGGCACCGTATCAGGAGAGGCCATGCCCTAGCCAGAGGGAGGGGTTACCTGCCAGCCTCCCCAAGCCGCCATTCCCAAGGCCGGCATCCTCTTCTATTTCCTCCAGTTCTTCCAAGTCCAACCCCAGCTGTACAAAAAAACAGATATCAATATTCAATCAATCAAATTCAATATCACTTAATATCTTCCTCAAGCAACAGGTGGAAAGATATTAAATCTTGTCAGTTTATATCAATCAAAGGTTAGAGTCTGCTTTCTTTTAGACTTGAAAATCTAATATTAAAGTCTGGCATTTAACCAATGCATGAAAATGAAAGTTTCCAGGCATTTCAAAAGCTGCCAAACTACATAAGAATTAATAATCAAAATGAGGCATGGCTTAACAGCCAAAGATACTTATTGCCAGGTTATTAACCTGTATTCTAAAAATAAAACCAGTGGTTTCAGTAAATCTCTAATTTCGTATGGTCTCATGAAATTTATGTGACTTATTTATTTATTTATTTATTATTTAACGGGCTATATTTATTATTTGCCTCTTTGAAGTGGCCTCTTCTCTACGTTTAGCTGTGGAGAATCTGTTCTGCCAGGCTTCAGGTCAGTTTCTGGGTTATTTACACTGATGTGAGAGTCAGCTAGGTGTATCTGTGGAGGAGGTAAGCTTAGGGTCCTTCTGCTCTGCCATCTTCCCAGGAACTCCTATGTGACATCTTTTTAGACTAAAATCTAAAAGCACCTTTCATGGGCATCCCAACTGCATTCAAGCAATCTTGTAAAGCAGGTATGGAATGTTAAAAATCGGAAAGAAAGCAACAAAGTCCCAACTTCTTCACCTGACTTGAAACCAACCCATAGTGGTTTGGATAGATAACTGTTCCATCAATCCGGCTTTAGTGTGTTAAACTTCACAAATGGCTCACACTAATTATCTTGATGAGTGTGTTTTAAACTTTTTGGCTTCAGGAGGACTTCAAGAGCTACTCTTTAATGGAATTAATATCTATCAATATTTATCAAGTTAGAAACTTAAAACAGATTAATGTTTTTAAGGATATATGAATTCATTTTAAACTAATAAACCCATTAATATTAACATAAACAACACAACGTAATGACAGTTTTTAAAACAAATTTACTGAGAAGAGTAGCAGTGTTTTACATTTTTACAAATCTCTTTAATAAATTTTCTGCTTTAGCGTTCAATCTGTTGAGATATTGCACATCAGATAGCCTCTGGAAAGCTTCACCACATAGTTGTGATAGAATAAAAATAAACAGTTCTGGCCTAGTGGACCACCTGAAAAGGTCTCAGAGTCCCCAGGGGTCTCTACCACACTTCAAGAATCTGATAAATTACAAAGGGTGAAAGCACACTTGTGGAAAAATAAAAACATCAAAGTCATAAAGAGATAGTTTAGTGTCTATTAAATAAATTGAATGGTATTAACACAAACATCCACTTAAGTGGCTATAATTGTAAGCTGATTCAGAGTAAGATTTCAAAATATTGACTGAATTCCATAGCAATTTCAAGGAGCATGTTCCACCAAAAATATTTTGGGTATGTGGGGGAGGCAGGATTTACCAAGTAATACACACCGGCTCCAAGTTAAGAAACATGTTTAACTACATTTTCCAAATTTATCTGATTGTGGAACCTCTTACTCACGAAACATTTGCTAAAGTCAAAGACCAGCACACTACATAAAGGCGGGCTAAGAGCAGATGTGGGAGGCAAGATGTTTTGTTCTTCTCTGTTTTTACCGTGAATGTTGTAGGCACACCTCAGCCTAGTAAGGCAAATTTTGTCATGAGTTTGAGAGTATTCAAAAGAGGCACAAAAAGAACTAACTGATAGAAAGTCTAAAATCTTGCTAAAGTGGGCTTCTGAACTGACGACAGAAAAAGTACGCTAGAGTATGTTTAACCTGTTTTTTCTTGAGATATAATTCACATCCCATATAAAATCCACACTTTTTTTTTATGATGGTTTTAACATATTCACAAAGTTGTGCAAACACCACTAATTCCAGTACTTCCCTGCCCCAAAAACAAATCCCATACTCACTAGCAATCATTCCCAGTTTCCCTATTCTCTCGGACCTTGGCAATAACTTTTCTACTTTCTGTCACTATGGATCTGCCTATTCTCATCATTTCATATAAATGGAAACATACAAACATTTGGCCTTCTGTATCTGGCTTCTTTCAATTAGAATAATGTTTTCAGGGTTGATCCGCAATGGAGCACACGTCAGTACTGTTTATCACTGCATAGCTTTCTGTTGTAGGACTATTCCACATTTTGTTTATCTATTTATCAGCTGAGGGATATTTAGGCTTGTTCCAATTTTGGGCTATCATGAGTAATGCTGCTATGAATATTCACATACAATTTTATGTGTGGACATACGTTTTCATTTTTCCTGGAAATAAACCTTGGAGTGAAATTGCTGGTTTACATAGTAATTACATGCTTAACTTTTTGAGTAACTGCCAAACTATTTTCCAAAGTGGGTCCACCATTGTACTTTCTCCCAGCATTATATGAGGGTTCCAATTTCTCCACATCCTAGCCAACATTTGTTCTCTGTCTTTACAATTATAGCCACTTAAGTGGATGTGAAGCAGTAGCTCACGGTTTTGATTTGCATTCCCTGATGACTAATGATGTTGAGAATCTTTTCACATGCTTTTTGACCATTTGTATACCTTTTTTGGGAAAATGTCGATTCAAGTGCTTTGCCCATGTTTAAATTAGGCTGTCTCTTTGTTGTTGAGTTGTAAGAGTTCTTAATGCATTCTGGATACCAGACCCTGGTCATATTTATGATTTTTCTCCTATTTTGTCCTATTTTCTACTATTTTGTCTTTTCACTTTTTCATAATATCCTTTGATGCACAAAAGTTTTTACTCTTGTCCAATTTATCTATTTTTCTTTTTATTGCTTATGCTTTTGATGTCATTTCTAAGAATCTACTGCCAAATCATGAAGAGGTATCTATATTTATTCTTCTAAGAGTTTTATGGTTTTAGCTCTTATATTTAGGTCTTTGATCCATTTTGATTTAATTTTTATATATAGTGCGAGATAAGTATTCAACTTCATTTATTTGCATGTGGACATCCAACTGCTCTAGCATCATTTATCAAAAAAAACCTATTTTTTCTCTATTGAGTTGTTTTGGCACCCTTTTCTTTAAAAAGAAGAAAAGCAGTCGACTACACAGGCTACCAAAAGCACAGGTGACAAAAGAAAAAAACTGGACTTCAAGAAAATTAAGAACTTGTCCACATCAAAGGACACTATCAACAAAGTGACAAGGTAGCCCAGGGAAAGGTATTAGCAAATCATCTATTTGGTAAGGGATTAATATCCAGAATAGAGAACTCCTAAAACTCAACAACAGCAACAAAAACAAACAGCTTAATTGAGAAATGGGCAAAGGACTTGAACAGACATTTCTCCAGAGAAGACATTTAGATGGCCAATAAGCACATGAAAAGATGCTTAACATCACTCAGCAGTAGATAAATAATGTTAATTAAAACCACAATGAGATACTATCTCCCCTACATAAGAATGGCTACTTTAAAAAAGAAAGAAAAAGAACAAGTGTTGGTGAGGAGAAATTGGAATTCTTGTGCACTACTGGTGGGAAATTAAAATGGTGTCACCACTGTGGAAAACAGTACGATGTTTCCTCAAAAAGTGAAACATAGAACTACCATATGATCCAGCAATTCCACTTCTAGGTATATACCAAAAAGAACTTGAAAGCAAGGTCTTTTTTTTTTTTTTTTTTAAGATTTTATTTATTGGAGGGGCACCTGGGTGGCTCAGTCGGTTAAGTGGCTGCCTTCGGCTCAGGTCATCATCCCAGGGTCCTGGGATCAAGCCCCATATCGGGCTCCCTGCTCAGCGGAGAGCCTGCTTCTCTTTCTCCCCCCGTTTGCCGCTCTGGCTGCTTGTGCTCTCTCTCTACCTCTCTGTCAAATAAATAAATAAAATCTTTAAAAAAAATTTTTTTTATTTATTTGAGAGAGTGAGCACGAGAGCCAGAGAGTAGGCAGGAGCAGGGTGAGAGAGTACCAGTAGGGTGAAGGGCAGAGGGAGAAGCAGATTCCCCGCTGAGCAGAGAGTCTGATGTTGGGCTCGATCCCGGGACTCCAGGATCATTTCCTGAGCTGAAGGCAGATGTTTAACCAACTGAGCCACCCGGGTGCCCCTGAAAGCAGGGTCTTGAAGAGCTATTTATACACTCACGTTCATAAAAGTATTATTCACAGTAGCTAAAAGGCAGAAGCAACTGAAGCGTCTATAGACAGATGAATGGATAAACACAGTGTGGTATATACATACAGTGGAGTATTATTCATAGAGCCTTAAAAAGAAAGGAAGATTTTGACATATGCTACAACATGTATGAACCTTGAAGGTATTAAGCCAGTCAGTCACAAAAAGACAAACATTGCATGATTTCACTTATATGAGGTACCTAGAATATCAAATTCATAGAGACAGAAAGTAGAATGGTAGCTGTCAGGGGCTTGAGGGAGGGGAGAATGGGGAGTTAGTGTTTAATGAATACAGAGGCTTAGTTTTACAAGATGGAAAGGATTCTAGAGGTGGATGGTGGTTGAGTACGGTACAATATGAATACAATTTGTTATGTTTATTTTACCACAATTTTGAAAAACTGGGGGAAAAATCAATTGACTATAAATGTGAGGGTTTATTTCTGGACTCTCAATTCTATTCCATTGTTCTATATGTTTATTCTTATGCCAGTACACACTGTCTTAATGACCATAGCTTCACAGTGAGTTTTGAAATAGGGAAGTGCGAGTCCTTCAACTTTGTTCTTCTTTTTCAAGTATGTTTTAATGATTTCTGGTCTGTTGCAATTCATCTGGATTTTAAGATCAGTTTGTCAATCTCTGCAAAGAAGACAACTGGAATTTTAGTGGGAATTGCAATAAGTCTGTAGATTGATTTGGGGAATATTTCCATCTTAAGATTAAGTCTTCTAAGACATGGATGGACATGTAATGTCATTTCATTTTCAGGTCTTTAATTTCTTTCAACAATGTTTTATAGTTTTCAGAATGTAAGTAAGTCTACATCTCTTTTGGAAATTAATTCCTAAGAATTTTATTCTTTCTGATGCTATTTTGAATGGCATTGTTTTCTAAATTTTATTTTTGTTTATTTTTTTAAAGATTTTATATATTTATTTGACAGAGAGAGAGAGAGAGAGAGAGAGAGATCAAAAGTAGGCAGAGAGGCAGGCAGAGAGAGAGAGAGAGGGGAAAGCAGGCTCCCTGCTGAGCAGAGAGCCCGATGCGAGGCTTGATCCCAGGACCCTGAGGTCATGACCTGAGCCGAAGGCAGAGGCTTTAACCCACTGAGACAACCAGGCGCCCCTAAATTTCATTTTTGGACTGTTCATTGCAAGTATATAAAAATTCAGTTGATTTTTGTATATTGATCTTATATCCTGCAATGTTGCTGTACTCATTCATTTGTACTAATATATTTTTATTGGTTTCCATAGGATTTTCTAGATCATGTCAGCCACACATAGAGATAGCTTTCTTCTTCCTTTCTAATCTGGATGCTTGTTATTTCATTTTCTTGCCGAAATACCCCAGCTAAAACCATCAGTATGATGACGAGTAGAATTGGTGAGAGCAAAATCCTTGGGACAAGGTAGCAGGTTAAATACCAGATAGGGGGCATCTGGGTGGCTCAGTTGGTTAAGTGGCTGCCTTCGGGTCAGGTCATGATCCCGGCGTCCTGGGATTGAGTCTTGAGTCAGGCTCCCTGCTCAGTGGGAAGTCTGCTTCTCTCTCTACTCCTCCCCTCTGCTTGTGAACTCTCTCTCACTCTTTCTCTCTCAAATAAATAAAATCTTAAAAAAAAAAAATACCAGCTAGGGACACCATTAGTCAGAGACTGTAGGACACTCAACTGGACAAATCCAGTTTCAACAAATGAACTACAAGGCAGAAAAGTAAAAAAGAGAAGTCTATAGATTAAGAGAGACTTAAGAGACATACCAACCAAATGCAAATAAGATTTTGAATACATATATTGTTAAAAAATTATAAGGCAATCAACAAGTTTGTCAACTGCCTGAAAATTATTGTCAATATCTTAGGGGTCATAATGGTGTGTCCCTATCTTTAGAGACAGCTGCTGAAATAGCAATAAGTGAAATATGCTGTTTGATATTAGCTTAAATAATCTGGAAGGCATAGGTGTGTGAGGAAAACAGAGGTCATGAGTGAGGCTTAAAGACAGGTGGAGGTTGGTGATGGGTATATGGAAGGAGTTCATCATAGGAGTCACTCCATTTTTGTACATAATTAAAATTTTCTATGATAAAAAATATTTAAGCACACCCTTGATGGCTCAGTCAGGAGGGAGCTGCTTCTATTGAAATTCCAGTTTTTAGTGTAACCTGCTCCCTAGAACTTCTTTCCAGCCCTGTACAATAGAGTAGTGGCGTGTTTCACTTTTCGCACTATATTATAAATGTGGGAGCCTGAGGGAGGGGGCCCATCTAAGCTCCGCATCATCATTTGGTTACTACTCAAAAAATCTGGCACCCCATCTTACAACTAGAAGGGCCCAGCAACTGTGTACCTAGAGACGCTCAAGTTTTGATCATCAGGAAAACCTTTCAAATACAAGATTAATAAAAAGCTTAAAGTGAGTGAAGTACCACTTTTAAGAAAAGAAATGTACATATAAAAGGATCTATGCTATCCTGAATTTTCTAAGTTTCTATAATTAACATATTGTGTAATAAAAATTATAAATGGATATGGCATATTTATGATATAAACAGTCCCTAAAATCTTTACTATCTGTACTATCTGTAAGAATTATATCTGGAAGAATTGTATAGAGAAAATGTTTCAAAAAATAAAACACTTCCTATAACAATAAATTCCACTGAAGACCTAGACTTTACATGTTCTGTGGTCCTTACATGTTCACATTCAGAAAACAGAATTCAAATGACAAAACACCTACCAGGATAATGTCTATCTTTTTAGATAATTTTTAAATTCTAATTCCAGTATAACTAACATACAGTGTTATATCTCACTATTTCAGTGTAAAATATAGTGATTTAACAATTGAATACATCACCCAGTGCTCTTCAAGACAAGTGCACTCCTTAATCCCCATCAGCTATCTCACCCATCCCCCACCCCTCTGTTAACCATCAGTTTGTTCTCTATAGTTAAGAGTCTGTTTCTTGGTTTCTCTCTCTTTCTTCCCTTTGCTTGTTTGTTTCTTAAATTCCATATATAAGGGGCGTCTGGGTGGCTCAATGGGTTAAGCCTCTGCCTTCTGCTCAGGTCATGATCTCAGGGTCCTGGGACCAAGCCCCGCATCAGGGTCTCTGCTCAGCGGGGAGCCTGCTTCCCCCTCTCCCTCTGCCTGCCTCTCTGCCTACTTGTGATCTCTCTCTCTCTGTCAAATAAATAAATAAAATCTTAAAAAAAAAATTCCACATATGAGTGAAATCGTCTGGTATTTGTCTTTCTCTGACAGACTTATTTTACTTAGCATTACACTCTCTAGTTTCACCCACGTTGTTGCAAAAGGCACGACTAGATTCTTATTTATGGCTAATATTCCATTGTATCTATATACCACCTCTTCTTTATCCATTCATATATCAATGGATACTAGGGCTGCTTCCATAATTTGGTTATTGTAAATAATGCTGCTATAAACATAGGCACGCATGTATGTATCCCTTTGAATTAGCAATTTTGTACTTTTTGGGTAAATACCCAGTAGTGTGATTACTGGATTGTAGGGTAGTTCTATTTTTTATTTTTTGAGGAACCTCCATATTGTTTTCCTGGGTGGCTGTACCAGTTTGCATTCCCACCAACAGTGCAAGGGGTTCCTTTTTCTTCACATCCTTGCCAAAACTTGTTGTTTCTTGTGTTTTTTTATTTTAGTCATTCTGACAGGTATGAGGTGACACCTCATTATAGTTTTGATTTGCATATCCCTGATGATGAATAATGTTGAGCATCTTTTCATGTGTCTGTTAGCCATTTGAATGTCTTTGGAGAAACGTCTGTTCATTTCTTCTGTGCATTTTAAAAATTGGATTGCTTTTTGGGTGTTGAACTGTATAAGTTCTTTATATATTTTAGATACTAACCCTTCATTGGAGATGTCATTTGCAAATATCTTCTCCAATTCTGTAGGCTGCCTTTTAGTTTTGTTGATTGTTTCCTTTTCTGTGCAAAAGCTTTTCATTTTTTTTTTTTAAAGATTTTATTTATTTATTTGACAGAGAGAGATCACAAGTAGGCAGAGAGGCAGGAAGAGAGAGAAGGGGAAGCAGGCTCCCTGCTGAGCAGAGAGCCATATATATGGGGCTTGATCCCAGGACCCTGAGATCGTGACCTGAGCTGAAGGCAGAGGCTTTAACCCACTGAGCCACCCGGGCGCCCCCAAAAGCTTTTCATTTTGATGTAATCTCAATAGTTTATTTTTGCTTTATTTCCTTAACCTCGGGAAACATATTTAGAAAAATGTTGCTATGGCTGATGTCAGAAACCTTAGTATTTTGTTGAGGTTTTTTGAATCCATGTTCATCAGGGATCTTGGCCTATCCTTCTCTTTTTATGTGTATCTTTATCTGGTTATGGAATCAGGGTAATGTTGGCCTCATAGAATAAATTTGTAAGTTTTCCTTCCTTTTCTATTTTTTTGGAATAGTTTGAGAAGAATGGATATTAACTCTTCTTTAAATGTTGGGTAGAATTCACTTGTGAAGCTATCTGGTCCTGGACTTCTGTTTGTTGGAAGTTTTTTGATTACTGATTTTATTTTATTTTATTTTTTTAAGTTTTATTTTTTTTTGACAGAGAGAGATACATACAGTGAGAGAGGTAACACAAGCAGCGGGAGTGGGAAAGGGAGAAGCAGGCTCCTCGCAGAGCAGGGAGCCTGATGTGGGTCTTGATCCCAGGACCCTGGGATCATGACATGAGCCAAAGGCAGACACTTAACGACTGGGCCACCCAGGTGCCTCTGATTACTGATTTGATTTCTAAAGAAATCAAATTTTCTATTTCTTCCTGCTTCAGTTTTGGTGGGTTATATGTTTCCAGGAATTTATCCATTTCTTCTGGGCTGTCCAATTTGTTGCCATATAGTTTTTCATAATATTCTCTTATGATTATTGTATTTCTGTGGTGTCAGTTATTTCTCCTCTTTCATTTGTAATTTTATTTGAGTCCTTTCTCTTTGTTTCTTGATGAGTCTGGCTAGAGGTTTATCAATTTTGTTGATGTTTTCAAAGAATGAGCTCCTAGTTTCATTTATTTGCTCTGTTTTCTTTTAATTTTTTTGGTTTCTGTATCATTTTTTTCTACTCTCATCTTTATTATTTCCTTCCTTCTGCTTTGGGGTTTTATTTGTTCTTTTTCTAGCTGCTTTAGGTGCAAGGTTAGGTTGTCTACTTCAGATTTTTCTTGCTTCTTGAGGTCGTGTTGTGGTCATAAAAGATGCATGGTATGATTTCAAACCTTCTGAATTTGTCGAGACTTGTTTTGTGGCCTAATTAATATGTGATCTATTCTGGAGAATGTTCCATGTACACCTGAAAAGAATGTGTATTCTCCTGTTTTAGGATGGAATGTTCTAAATACATCTGTTAAATCCACCTGGTCCAATGTGTCATTCAAAGCCAGTTTGGGATGCCTGGGTGGCTCAGTAAGTTAAGCGTCTGCCTTCAGCTTAGGTTGTGATGTCAGGTTCCTAGGATCGAGCCCCACATTGTGCTCCCTGCTCAGCGGGGAGCCTGCTTCTCCCTCTCCTTCTGCCCCTCCTCCCGCCTCATGCTCTCTTTCTTGCTCTGCTCTTTCTAATAAATAAAATCCTTTTTTAAAAAAAGCTACAGTTTCCTCATTTTATTTTTGTTTGTATGATCTATCCATCAATAAGAGGGATGTTCAGTCAGAATGGCTAAAATTAGCAGGTCAGGAAACAACAGATGTTGGTGAGGATGCGGAGAAAGGGGAACCCTCCTACACTGTTGGTGGGAATGCAAGCTGGTACAGCCACTCTGGAAAACAGTATGGAGGTTCCTCAAAAAGTTGAA
>CM052885.1:78676824-78737871 GCA_028534135.1 Potos flavus
AGGCAGGGTGGGGGGTCGTGGGGGGTAGGAGAGGGAAATGAAACAAGAGGGGATCAGGAAGGAGACAAACCACAAGAGACTCCTAAACTCACAAAACAAACTGAGGGTGGCTGGGGGGTAGGGGTGGGTAGGGACAGGGTGGCTGGGTTATGGACGTTGAGGAGGGTATGTGCTATGGTAAGTGCTGTGAAATGTGTAAGCCTGAGGATTCACAGACATGTACCCTGGGGCAAATAATACATTATGTGTTAATTAAAAAAGAAAAAAATAAGAAAAAATAAGAGGGGTGTTATGTTCCCTACTATTATTGTATTATTATAACTGTTTATGTATTTGGGTGCTCCTGTGTCGGGTGCATAAATATTTACAATGGTTGTATCTTCTTGTTGGATTGTCCCCTTTATTATTATATAGTGTCTTTCTTTGTCTCGTTACAGTCTTTGTTTTGAAATCTATTTTGTCTGATAGAAATATTGCATCTCCAGCTTTCTTTTGACATCCATTTGCATAATAAACATTTCTCCATCCCCTTTCTTTCAATCTGCAGATGTCTTTAGGTTTAAAATGAGTCTCTTGTAGACAGCACATAGATGGGTCTTGCTTTTTCTATTTCATTCTGATACCCTATGTCTTTTTTAAAAGTTTATTTAACGTCTACACCCCACATGGGGCTCGAACTTGCAACCCCGAGGTGAAGAGTTGCATGCTCTTCTGACTGAGCCAGCCAGGCGCCCTTGCCCTATGTCTTCTGATTGGAACGCTTAGTCCATTTACATTCAAAGAGATTATTGATAGATATGTATTTATTGCTATTTTATTGCTTATTTTGTGGTTGTTTCTGAAGTTTTTCTTTCTTTTCTTTCTTTCATGGTTTGCTGGTTTTCTTAGTGATAACCCAGGATTTTTCTCTCTTTATTCTTTGCATATTAGTTAGTGGTTTTTGATTTGTGGTTACTATTAGCTTTTTTTTTTTTTTTTTAAGATTTTATTTATTTATTTGAAAAGAGAGAGCGAGCACAAGCAGGGGGAGCTGGAGAGGGAGAAGCAGAATCACCCACTGAGCAGGGAGCCTGAAACAGGACTTGATCCCAGGACCCCAGGATCGGGACCTGAGGCGAAGACAGATGCTTAGCCAACTGAGCCACCCAGGTGATCTCTATTAGGTTTTTATATAATATCTTCTGCATATACGTCTATATTAAATTGATGGTTGTTTAACTTTGGACCAATTCTTTACTCCTCTCCTCCCTATGTTTTACATATATGGTGTCATATTTCACATCTTTTTATTTTGTGAGTTCCCTGACTGATTTTTTACTGAAATTTTCATTTTACTGCTTTGTGTTTCCTACTTTCATGGTGTCATTTCTGGTCTTTCCCTTCCACTCAAACTGTCCCCTTAATATTTCTTGCAGGGCTGGTTTAGTGGTGATGAACTCCTTTATTGTTTGTCTGGGAAACTCTTTATCTCTCCTTCTATTCCGGGTGACAGCCTTGATAGAGTATTCTTGGCTGAAGATTTTCCCCATTTAGCCCACTGAATATATCGTGCCATTCCCTTCTAGTTCCTGAAAAGTTTCTACTGAAAAGTCCGCTGAAGGCCTTAGGGGGTTTTCCTTATATGTAACTGTCTTGTTTGCTGCTTCCAATTTTTTTCTTTATCACTACATTTTACCATTTTAAGTACAATATGTCTTGGTGGGGGTCTGCTTTTGTTGATTCTGTTGGGGGGGGTTCTTTGTGCCTCTTAGATCTGGTTATCTGTTTCCTTCCCCGGATTTTTCAGGGACATTTTCAGCTATTATTTCCTCAACTAAAATTTCTGCCCCCTTTTCCCTCCCTTCTGGGATCTGTATAATATATTATGTTTGATGGAGTCATTGATTTCCCTAAGTCTATTCTTGTTTTGCATAATTCTTTTCTCTCTCTTTTCTTAAACTTGACTACTTTCCAATACTCTGTGTTCTAAGTCATTAATTCATTCCTCTGCTTCTTCCAGCCTGCTGTTCATTCCATCAAGCATGTTTCTCATTTTGGGGATTGAACCCTTTATGTGTGTCATATTATCTCTGTGTTAATCGTCTCACTGAGGCCTTCTACTCTTTTCGCAAGTCCAGCAAGTATCTTTATGATCATTACTTTAAATTCTCTATCAGGCATGTTATTTTTATCTGTCTTGCTTAGACATCTGACTGCGGCCTTATCTTGTTCTGTCATTTGGAATAAATTTCTGTCTTCTCGTCTTGTCTAAGTCTCTTTGCCTGTTTCTGTGTGTTAGGAAAGTCAGCTACCTCTCCAATTCTTGAGGGTAATGGCTTTATGAAGGCGAGATTCTGTAGTGTTCTGTAGTGTTGTGTCCCATGTTCCCCAGAACCTGGCATTTCAGGGAGTGTCTCCAATGTGTGCTGTGTGCACTCTGCTGTTGTGTCCTGGCCACTTTGTCCTTCAAGCCAGTCATCTGCAGAGGCTCTTTGTTGTGGGTGGTGTTTAGTCCCTGGCCCACATGTAGAAAGTTTTGTCTAGGTATGCTCTGGTCTGCTTGTGAAATGATACCTGTCTCCACCACTGCTGAAACTGAGGCCCCCAAAACTCCCACAACAGGAGACATGGTATGAGCAGGGGTTTGGGCCAGTCTTCTGGCAGAGAGGCGCCACCACCCTGGGACTGAGACAAGCATGACTGGTAGGGGCAATTCCACTGGATTGGGGGGTGGGGGTGGGACTTGGTAGTAAGTAAGTGACCTAGTGAGTGTCGGCACTGTGTCGGTTCCCCTGGGTGGCCCTGTGCACATGCTGAGGGGTAGGGGAGAGAAATGGTGCCTACCAGCTCCTTTGTTCTCAGAGGGGTCTCTGTGAATGCTGCCTCTCTGTAACATGCTCCGAGATGAGCAAATAACCTCCCTACTGTGTGCCCCGGTGCTCTTCAGATAGCTGCTTCCATGCTGTAGGTCTGCAGGCTGTTTGCCTGCCTTTTCTCCAATAGCAGTGCAACGCCCCTGAGTTCTATCCCAGCCAAGCCCACTGACCTTTAAAACTCCAGGCTTTAAATAAGCCCCACTGGTTGCAAGAAGTCATGAAATTCAGCCCCTCTCACTGTCCACATCGGTTGCTGTGGGGATTCGTCTTCCCCGTGTGCTCCCCTGTGTGGTAGTCTGTCTCTTGCCATTCTCTGCAATCATGGCTCCCTCCCCACCACCGCAGCCATGATCCATTTCTCCCCCAAACCATCCATGTCTCCATACTTCTGATCTTCTTTGATGTAGCTTCTTTTCTCCCTTTAGTTGTAGAGTTTGTTCTGTCAGTCTCCAGGTTGATTTCTGGGATATTTAGGTGTTCATGGGACAAGGCGAGCCTAGGGTTCTCCTATTCCATCACCATCTTTCCTTCCAGTCTCTTTTTAGATAATTTTGAGGATACAATTCCCATTTGGGGGAGTCAAATTTTTTTCCAGATTTTTATTTTGCCAACTGAAACCACCTGCCCCAGCAACTCCTCTCCACTAAGTTGTGGAGGGGAAGACGGGAGCCCCAGAAATGCGAGGCTGCTGAAACCCATGTGAGGTCCCTACCACGCCGCTACCAACAAGGCCCCCAGAACACCTCCCACACCAAAACTGAACAAAAGCAAGAGCAGGAGAAGGTGCTAGGGGAGGGAAGCCTCTGGTGAGGACACTGCTATGTTCATGCAGGAGGGCGGGGGTGCTGCACGTTCATTTCCTAAGAATTGTGTATTGAGTGTCCAGTGCAGGAGGAAGATGGTGTCCAGAGAGGGGGTATGTACGGAGACAGAAAACAGACAGGATGGATTTCAGTTCTGCTCAAAAACCACAAATGAACTGTGGATGGAATCAGCATCCAAGTGTGTAACTGTTAACGAAGAACACTTAAGCAAAGGCACTTTTTATTCTGATTGGGGAGTAAGGGCAATTTTATACCTAGAGGGCAAGATGAACATAAGAGGTTGCCTGGGGTGGGAGAGGGGACCGGAGGTGGGTTGCTAGTTCAGTAAATTGATAAGAAATGGGACAGTACCACCCACTTCTGCCCTATGGTAAATCTGCCCTGGGGTGGGAATGAGTGCAATGGCTTTTAGAAGCCGTGAAACCTTGCATCACAATGCAATCCCGTGCTCACAGGCTCATGCACTGGCTTCCCATCCAATCCTTATGTTTTCCCTTTGAGGAGTATCACCCACCGACCCATCCTGCCCTGTGTAGGGCAAACTAGACTATGCTGTAAGTTACTCCTGGCCCCAGACAGCAGCAAATGTCAACATCAGTGCTCACCTCTGCGGGGCCTGGTTTAAAACTTAGTGTGCCATGAGAGGCTACCCGGCAGCAGGGCCCCAGGGTCCCGTACCTGATAAATGGCTTCATCACAAGCATTCTGAAGGCCCAGGTTCACCATTGTGTTCTGCAGGGTGCGGCCCATGTAGAATTCCAGGGAAAGATAATAGATGCGCTGAGGAGGCAAAAGAAAGCATCTCAGATTTTGTGTTCCAACCCCGCACACGAGGAAGATTAGGGTGATGAGCAAATTCATAAGAGCACCTACTTAGTGTTTCATTTGGGTTACCCACACAGACCCCAAAAGGGCTCACTCCCTCTGCCAAACCTTGGCCAACCTCAGCTTTCCAAGGGCAGCACTCAGGACCCTTTGACTGCAGAGCCTCTGCTCACTGCCCTGCTGGATGTAAGCTGGCCTCCCCCAGATGGCATGAGGCAAGGCAGGGCAGCTCTGGGGAACAAGGCTGCCAGAATGGACAAAGCCAGGTCTGAACTTACCTTGGCCTCTTTCCCACCACATGCCCTTGAGTAAATGTCCTCTTCACCTCTCTAACATAGGAGAAAACAACCCTGTGATAGCGGAATACTTTCAAGTATTAATAGCTTCTAACACCCACGTTAAGTACTCAGTAAACACCACCCAGTCAACACAACTGGATGGATGGATGGATGGATGGATGGACACATCCCTTTCCACTGGGCACAAGTCTGGATAGTGCCTGCTGCCTGACTTTGGGGGACTGGGATATGTGACAGTCCGTGTAAACAAGAAGGACCAACCACGCTCGCTGGGAGCTGAGTGGGGTTCTAAGCCCTTCCCATGCAAGGTACAAATTACTCCTCACAACCAACCAGTGGGCCATGAGGCGGCAGTGGCTGAACCACACTCTGGCCCTCAGAGTCTTTCTCTAACATGGACTCCATGCTGCTTCCTGCCATTGAAAGGAAAGCCTGGGAAAATAAATGGGGAAGAAGGGAGAAAGATTCCTTACAGAAAAATTGCAATGAATGCACGCAGGCAGAATGAGAGGGACAGAAAATCACCACTAGTACAGCACAGTGTAACTGCCGCAGACAACACTGAATACAGCGGGCACAGCTTTACAGACTAATGGGGTATCTGCCAGCCTCCAACATCTCTCCCCAAATATTTATTAATTACCACGGTGGGTTCAACAAATGTCCGAAAATTCTGGTATCTGTCCCCCTAGCAGGTGGTGCTGGATGGGGGTGATTCCCATCTACTCAATAGTCTGGGAGGGGGAACCCTAAAACTTCACAGGGGAGGGACCTGGCTGTGCCACCTTCCTCAGGTCACAGGGATAACAGCCTCAGTGCCAGGTTGTGGTGATACGTTGTGATGAGAAGGTACTCTGCGGTATTCTTTCCAAGCCCCTAACCCAGACTAATCAGGAGAGAGCCCTGGACAGGCCCCCAACTAAGGGTCGGTCTATGAACTGCCTGGCCAGCATTCATCAATTTGCCAAGGTCATGAAAGAGAAGGACAGACCAACAACCGTCGCAGGTAGAAGGAGATTAAGGAGACATAATAACTAAGGGACCCTGGATGTGATCCAGGGACAGAGATAATGTTAGAGGAAAAAGTGGTAAAAATCTGAAGAAAGTGCTGAGCCAGTGCCAGCTCATTTGATAACCGAGCTATGGTCACGCAGAGAGAGCGCCACACAGTACTCCACACTATCTTTGTGACCCTCGGCAAATCTAATGTTGTTCCTAAATAAAAAGTTACAAAGCAAAACCAGGCCTTGAAAAGAGGTAAGTGCACGTGCACAACGATGAGTGTGTGTGTCTCGGATTCAGATGTGAATCCAGGGGGAAGTACAGACTGTACTGTTTTCTGCAGGTTAAAATGTTCAAAATACAATTTAAAAAAAAATCAGCTGCCCTCCCAGCTGCAGAATGCAGGGAGAGAATTCACTTTCCACAGACCGTTGGCAGGCCTTGTCGGCCAGGGTTTAACTGGGATGTCCTGCCTTTACAGGGCGACCTGCGTGAGCCACTTTGGGACCCACACTCTTAAACTGTATTTCTTTATACCCCATTTAGAATTCTGACCAGCAGCTGACCAGAAACCTTTTGAGAAAACCACGGTTTCAGTTTCAGTAGTGTGGTCCTCTGGGTTTTTGCAGCTGCGTTCATACCATTACTTCATGCTTTCATGCAGCAGTTTTTAGACAAGTCTCTTCAGAACCAAGAAGCAGCCTCAGAGGGTGAGCCAAGATAGAAAGGGGCTCCCAATTTGCAAAATATACAGGCAGGGGAACTAGGAAAATGGAGACATCCCATGTCAATGGATTGGAAGACTTAACATTGATAAGATAGCAATACTTCCAAAATGGATCTACAGATTCAACATAATCCCTGTTAAAATTCCAGTTGGCTTCCTTGCAGATTGATAAACTGATTCATTAGGTGGATTAGGTGGATCGATGGAAATGCAAGGGATCTGGAATAGTCAAAACAATCTTGAAAAGGAAGGACAAAATTGGATGACTTAGACTTCCCAATCTCAAAGCTTATTACAAAACTATAGTCAGCAAGACTGTGTGGTACTGGCATAAGTGTGGACACACAGGGCAATGGAATAGAGGCCAGAAATCAACCCTCACATTTATGGCCAACTGATTTTCAACAAGCATGCCCTGATAATTCAGTCGGAGGAACAATGTCTTCAACAAATGGTGGTGGGACAACTGGATATCCACATGCAAAAGAACGAAGCTGGACCCTACCTCACACCATCTATGAACATTAATTCAAAGTAGATCAAAGATCTAAATGTAAAAAACCATACAACTTTGGGAAGAAAACACAGAAGTAAATCTTCATGACCGTGGAATAGGCAATGGTTTCTTTTGTATGACATCAAAAGCGTAAGTAAGAAAAAACAGATAAATTAGACTTCACCAAAATTAAAAACTTCTGATAACATGAAGAAAGTAAGAAGGATGGGAAGGAACAGAATGGGAGAAAATATTTGCAAATCATATAACTGTCAAGAGATTTGTATCTAGAATATTTATACAACTTAATAATAAAAAAACAACCCAATGGTTGGTTGGGCAAAGGATCTGAACAGATGTCTCTGTAAAGAAAATACACAGTGTGAACAAGCACACGAAAAGATGCCCAACATCACCAATCATCAGGGAAATGCAAATCAAAACCACAATGAGACATCAATTCACATCCTCTATAGGACAGCTATAATCAAAAAGTTATCAGATGATAACAAATGTTAGCTAGAGTTTGAAAAAATCAGAGTCTTCATACATGGGGTATGGAGAGTGAGTTGTAAAATGGTGCAGCTGCTTTGCAAACCAGTCTGGCAGGTCCTCAAAAAGTTAAAAGGAGTTACCATGTGGTCCAATATCTCTACTCTAAAGCATGTATCTAAAAGAAATGAAAATCTACGTCTACTCAAAAACTTGTATGTAATAAAGGACAGAAACCACTCAAATGTCCATCAGTTGGTGAATGGATAAATAAAATGTGGTGTATTTGTAACATGGAATATTATTCAGCCATAAAAAGGAATCAACTACAGAGGTGCCTGGGTGGCTCAGTTGGGTAAGCGTCTGGTTCTGAGATCGAGCCCAGCGTTGGGCTCCCTGCTCCGTGGGGAGCCTGCTTCCCCCTCCCTCTGCCTGCCTCTCCCCTGCCTGTGCTAATTCTCTCTCTCTCTGTCAAATAAATAAACAAAATCTTAAAAAAAAAAAAAAAAAGAGGAATCAAGTGCCAACATATGCTACAACAAGAAGGAACCTAGAAAATATTACACTAGATGAAAGACGCCAGTCACAAAGGACCACATATCGTATGATTCCCTTTATAAACTATAGATAAACCTATAGAAAGAGAAAGTAGATTAGGAGTTGCCTAACTAGGAGCAGGTAGGGAGTTTGGGATGGGTGATACCCTAAAAGCTGTTGGGTTTCTTTCTGGGGTAGTGCAAATGTTCTAAAACTGACTGGTAATGATGGCCCAACTCTAACTATACTGAAACCACTGAATTGTTACTTTAAATGGGTGAATTGCATGGTATCTGAATTTTATCTCAAAGCTGTTACCAAAAAATGTAAAATATTAGGGGCACCTGGGTGGCTCAGTCAGTTAAGCATCCAACTCTTGATTTCAGCTCAGGTCATGATCTCAGGGTCCTGGGATCGAGCCCCGTGTTGGGCTCCACATTTAATGAGGAGTCTGCTTGGGGATTCTCTCTCTCCCTCTACCTCTCTCCCTGTGAACACACACGTGCGCACGTGTGTTTTTTATATATTTTATATATTTTTATATATTTTATATATAAAAATATATATACATAAAATAGTAGGAATGTACAAAATTTTGACACATTACAGTAAAATAAATGTTGTACATTAGGTAGAATACTTTCAATTGTAAAGATGATAGAATAAAAATGCTTCTGCCCATTTTTCCCTAAAACACAGTGATGAGAAGTCAGAACGGGGAGAACTAAATTAGAAAACTGGCCCTCATATCTCTTTGCCACCGAGTTGCAAGGGGAGAACAAGGGTGATTATCCGCAGCCGGCCTCTGCTTTTCTGAAGCTGAGGAATGGATAAAGCACTTTACGCTCACATGCATGTGTACTCACACACACCCACAGAGGAAGCACTCGTGTACACAGCCACACGTGGGCACACGCGCCTGCACTCACAGATGTGCACACTCACACCTGTACGCAACTCACTCGCACATGTACACTCACACATATGGACACACACAAACACATGTACACACTCATAAATTTGGGACCAAGGAAGGGCTGTTTGCTCTAGGCTGCACACACCCTCCAGGCCCCTACCCCATTATCCAGTTGCAAACAGCTAGTTCAGGAAGAATTCCCTCCACTCAGGGAGACGGAACTTAGGATCTACATCCTGAAATTTAAAACAGGAAAACTTGCCCCTCTGGGCTGCCTGGAAAAAAAAAAAAACCCACTAAAAAAAAATAATAAAACAGGAAAACAGAACAGGAAATAAAAAAGGCAAACAACACCCAGGATTTACCAAGGGACAAATACAATTTGTTAATGCAGACTAATCCGAGATGTCAAGAAACATTGATAAGGTAACAAAAGGACAGCACCAAGCATGGAAAGAAAAATAAATAAGAGATAAAACCACCACAGAAATGGAGGTACCACTAAATGCAAAACAGGGGCAAAGTTGGAAACAAAAACCTGGCTGGAAAAGCGGACAAAATGGGGAACAAGCATGAAAAAGATTGGAGAGGAAAATATCCATACGGAAAACAAAGAATACCTAACATCTATGTGCTTAGTGTCCCTGAAGAAAGCACCTAAATAAAACATTAAAAACATTTTTTTGATACTTAACTGAAGAAAACTTCCCATACACAGCTAAATCTACAAATTCAAAAAGAATGCATACATACAAAAAAATCACGCCGAGTTCCATCTTTGACAGACTTTTCTCACTTTCCTGAGACTTTTCTCATCACAGACTCAGCAGCGCAGTGAGTGAATCCACAGCCACACTGAGGACAGCTGCTGTCACCACTGCTCATGGCCCATTGCTTCTTCCCAGACGCTATTTACTCTGCACTTGAACTGAATTATTGTCATACGCGGTTTCCATAGCACTGCGCCACCCCTCCCTCCAGACGGGGCTCAGCCACCATGAGAACACACCGAGCCCAACAAAACCCAGCTGTCTGAGAAGAGTGTGAGTGAAGGTTTCAAGCACAATCGTGCCCTTTTCCTATGTACACACTAATGCTTGCTTCTCCCCAACATAACTACTTTTGAGGTTCTCCCCAAGAGGCTTTATAACAAGTTGGCAGCTCAGGAATATGAATCAAGATGTTTTAATGTTGCCTTTAACTAGAATGTGTGTTTTTATTTTATTTATTTATTTATAGGGTGAGCATGTGCTCACACATGCACGGTGGGGGGAGGGGCAGAGGGTGAGGGAGAGAGAGAATCTCAAGCAGGCTCCACACCCAGCACAGAGTCCCATACGGGGCTGGAGCTCATGACCCTGAGATTACGACCTGAGCCAAAATCAAGTATCGGACGCTTAACCAGCTGAGCCACCCAGATGCCCCATAGAAATATGTATTTTTGAGTTGCGGTTTCATCTCTGCTAAAGTCTCTAACTTTTAACTAGCATTAGGAAAACAACTTGATTATCTTTTTGTAAGGGATGGGTACCAAGGTATGAAATGTTGGGCCTAGTCTTAAAATCTTTCAGTCTTTCTTTTTCCTCCCAAGTTGAGCACAGATGTCGAGGGCTCAGTGGTTTATTTAATTCAGCAGAGAGTTCCAGGGAGCCTCCTGAGGCACCTGTGCAGAAGAGGGGAGCAGAAGCAGTGACCTCGGGGCTCCCCCGGATACCACCCACTCAGAGGAGACTGGCGACGGTGGGCTGTCAGGCACGGCTGATCCGCCCAGCCAGAGCTCTGCACTCTGGCCTGGGGCGTGTTCTCTGTTGTTGCTGTGTAAGTTCTGTTCTAAGAACTTTTATAGTTTCCTCAAATGTGTTGAAATTGTTTTCCCCAGTCTCCTTAAGATGGTTCAGAGTAAAGGGAAACTGAAGAAGGCTTGCCAGAGGCGCGGCCCGAGGAGATGCGCACACTTCTGAATCACGCACACTCGGGTCCAATCTCGGCTCCTGGCCTGGCCAGCCGGGTGGCCTGGACCCTTTCACCTCTCTGATAAACACCATGCCTACCTTGGGGTACAACCAAGCTTTGAACTCAGGCTATATCGGTCCCCTTGCCAGGCCAGATTTTCAGGGAGAGCAACAGTACCTAATTAGCAGGGTGGCAATTTTGGATAAAACCACCTGAAAGCACAGGCTTGGCGTAAGAAAAAGCGTAGCAGGCTCACCTGCAAAGGGCCAGCTCCTCAGTGTCCCCAGACTCTGTTGCTGCTGCAGGCCCAGGTTCATTCCATGCCTGGCCCAGCCTCTTTACACCTCCCGCCTCCCTGGCTTCCCCAGCCACTGTCTTTGCAACTGTGGACAGGGCCACCCAGCTCAAGGAGTGCCGGATGAAAAACCAGATGCTCCCCTGCTTTGGCCTGAGAGAGACAGGGACCCCTCTACAGCAGCTGGGGGGCCTGCTGCCTAAGGTGCTGAGCTGGGCTGCTGACCTTTCTTGTATGGTCCCTTCTTGCAATACGACTGTAACACATATTAAGTGGCTTAGAGGCAGCTTTTTTTTTTTAATTGTGTTCATTTATTACAGGCAAAGCCTATACCAACAGGTAGCATCGCAGAAAAACATGAACGAAGCTCCCTAACATAAAGAGATGAAAAGATGAGCAACACAAATCCTCCACAACATAGTAATCTCCTAAAGACATTTTAGGAGTTAAGGATCTTGAATTGTGGAGCTGGAGCTGAATGACAATGGGAAGAGCCTCATTTTCTCTTTACACGACGGAGACTCATTAACAGAACTGGACATCTACAGACCGCCAATTTCTTTTCTTTCTCCAAAAGGGCTGTTCAGAGTCTTTGTTTAACAGAAGGCTCTGAATGCTCTGCAGGAAAAGGAACAGAGAACTTCTCCAACATTCAGGGCAACGAAACACAGACTGAGGCAACTGTTTTCACCGAGAAGAAGTAGATACTGGCCAGAGACGTGTCATCCTGCGCCCCGGAAAAGGCAGCAGCACTCCCCTTCTCAACCAGATTCTGTCTGTGCCATTTCTTCACATGTCAGCGGCCATCTCGCGGTGGTGAAGCAGGCAGAGTGGCCCCCACCGCAGACGGCCAGTGCCCTGCCAGACAGAGCGGGCCCTGACAGAGACCACGGATCCAACAAGAGGCCAGCTCTGGTGGGCTCCCCAGCATCTCCAACGGCACCAGGGCCACCCTGCCCTCGCCAGCCTCTCCCCCCTGCCCAACAGCTGAGGCTCGTCCTCGTCTTTATTGGCCGTGTCACGGCACCCATTCTGCAGCACCTGAGAGGCTTTTTGGAGGGTCACACTGACAACACCTTCATGAAACCAGTACTCTGTTTGCCATAAGGATGTTGAACATTATCTCATCTCTCTCTTTTTTAAAGATTTTATTTGAGAGAGAGAGCACGTGCACACGGAGGTGCAGAGGGAGAAGAACACTCCCCACTGAGCCCAACGTGGGACTCAATCCCAGGACCCTGCGATCATGACTTGAGCTGAAGGCAGATGCCTAACCGACTGAGCCACCTGGGTGTCACCATTATCTCAGCTCTTAAACTCCCAACCTAAGTCACACTCCAGCACTTTCTTTTAGGATTAAGTGCCGGGGAAACTTGGCTTCCTAGGAGTAACTAGCAGATTTTTGTCCCAATGTGGATCACGGATTTCCCTTTTCACTTTAGGTACTGGTACCTAGGACTAGAACACGGGTCTGTTTGCTCAATTTGGAAACTGTACAATATAATAGAACTTGAGAACTTACAGGGATCACAGAGATCACTTAGCTCTGCAGGGAACAGATTTACTGTGTGCTCCGTGACATTTTTACAGTCCCCTGCCTTCTGTCTTCCATGCTGTTAAGCTCTACAAAATATCTACTCACTCCCATCCCAGTGCCAATCATGCCAGTCTCCTTCCCACAGCCAGAAAAGCCAGAGCCTAATCAATTTATGTGAAGTGATCTAGACTATATCGAAGTAGATTTATAACTTGTGTGGTCCTAGTTAGCATTTTAACTAGCTACTTCTGCCTTTCATTTTAAGTGCTGTTTCTAGGCTGAGAAGACACTCAGCTAGAACTGAAATCACATGTAATTCCTACACCAGAAGATCCCGTGCAAGACACACTTGACCAAGCTTTTTTGTAGTCTGACTACCATGCTAAATTTGTTTCTCTTCCCTTTACTGTGTCCTTAAAGACCCCATCCTGTATATAAGTTAGAAAAAAAGCCAGTAATTGTTGGTGATTTGCTTTGTGTCTCAGAATGTAAGGATTTCTAAATAGCTTAAAGCTTTGATTTGTTTGATGAAAAATTAGGTACAATCTGAAAAGACATAAAGTTCTCCCAATTGTCTCATTTGTATTTCTTATTAGTTGGGCAACTGGCAAAGCTATAGGAGATCTGTAGGTGGCAGCACCATGTCCGTTTGAATGCCCTGGGTTTACTCGTTCATGGGGTTTGTCTAACAGTCTCCCTGATTTTTGGAAGCACACACTTTTTTAAAAAAATTTTTAATTTTTTAATTTTTATTTTTTATTATGTTATGTTAGTCACCATACAGTACATCATTAGTTTTTGATGTAGTGTTCCAAGGTTCACTGTTTACGTGTAACATTTTTAAGGGTAAAGGAGCATCAAGTCTGCAAGTTACTTTCAATGGTTCAGAGGGAAAAAATGTATTAATATGTAAAGAAAGGGACATAAGAAATGTGTTAAAATGTTTAATTGGGAATTTGCATGAAGAAAGGGAATTTATTGTATTATTTCTGCAACTTTTAAAGTCTGATGTCATATAAAATAGAATTTTTTAAAAAGTCATTTAAAAAGGGCTGGGATTCAGAAGCGAGGTCAGTTATGGTATTTCACAAAAATACAAAGGATCCTTGCAGCCATCCATAGCATCTGAGTATTAGAGCTCTCCAGAGACACAGAATCAACAGGATATGTATATATAGATTTATTTTAAGGAATTGGCTCACACTATTGTGGAGGTCCGAGACTAAAATCTGATGAGGGAGGGAGGACCGCGTTTGCAGTCCAAAGGCAGTCTGCTGGCAGAATCTCTTCCTGCTGAGGAGGAGTCAGTGTAGGTGAGTGTGAGGCGTGAGGGTCAAGGGTGGGGTTATCAGTCTTTGTTCTATTAAGGTCTTCGACTGATCAGAAGAGGCCCACCCACATTACAAGGATAATCGGCTAGACTCAATGTCCACTGATTTAAATTTTAATCTCACCTAAAAAACACCTTCACAGAAACATCCAGAATAGTACTGGATCAAATTTCTGGACACTGGGGCCCAAACAAGGTGACGCAGTAGATAAACCATCACAGCTCTTAAGAGCAGAGCCAAACTGTCTTCTTTGAAAAATCATAGCACACACTCTGAGAGGCTTCTTAATCTCATAAAATGATGGCTTAACCCTACCTTCCACTTGGCGAGCTGTCAGGTTAATCAGCAACACAAAACGTCTGTCTATCCTCAAGCTTCTAGCCAGAGAAAATAACTGAGCTATCTAGTGTCAGGGGAGCCTGCCCATGGGATACAAGGTCAACTTCACAAGACAAGTGGAAACGTATCAAAACTGGGTGTGTTAAAAAGATCCCAGTGGCTGGATCCATCAATAAAAGAGAATCTTGTAAGTGGAGGCTGTGGGCAGCCAAGGCTGCAGAAACACTGCTTTAGATCATCTTCCTTTAACTCCTGAGTCCAGTCAAACCATAAGATTAATTGTATTCATTATGATTATCTTATTAGAAATATTTAAGACTGCAGTCTGGGCCCATGGTGGAGCTGTCTCTCCTTAATCTACCATCATGGCTATGCCGTGAGCATAATTATGGGAAAGAGCCATTAGTAAACAAACTCTTCCACCCACTGCAGGGATGCAGTAGGCCAGCTGTCTGCATTCTACACTACCCACTTTAAAATCCCATAGACGGTATCTCACACTTGCTCACTCTAGCAATTATCACAGAGATCCCATGACTCCTATAAGTGGACATGAGCTGCCATTTGCTTTGCTTGCCAGAACTTATGTCTGTACTTTGTGTCCTGACCTTTCCCTTGAATGCAACCTGTTTCTCTACTGTTACTCTCTGGCCCCAACCTTCTCTTTGAGGTTTTCTATTAGTTTGAACCTTCTTCTTTTTTTTTTTTTTAAGATTTTATTTATTTATTTGAGAGAGAGAGATCACAAGTAGGCAGAAAGGCAGGCAGAGAGAGAGGAGGAAGCAGGCTCCCTGCTGAGCAGAGAGCCCCATGCGGAGCTCGATGCCAGGACCCTGAGATCATGACCTGAGCCGAAGGCAGAGGCTTTAACCCACTGAGCCACGCAGGCGCCCCTAGTTTGAACCTTCTATGTCATGCCTTGCTTAAGCATTCTGATTCTTTTTGGGTAGAGATGGAACGTCAATATAAAATGAAACATTTTATAAACAAACACAAAGCCCCACAACTTTTTAGCATGGCAGGGACCTCAGAAATGGATTACCTCCCTCCACCCCTTCCCCATTTTAAAGATGAAAAAACTGAGGCCAAGCAAAATTAAGAAATCCCAGCCAAGTCCAAGGTCTCACAGATGGAATGGTAAAGCCAGGACTAAAAGGAGCTTGGAATTACGTAAGCCGTCCCTCCCAATCCAGCTCTCCTCTATTCCTGAATTCAGAGTGGAGTTCCAGCTCTGGAGTTTCATCCTAGACTCCTGACCTTGCCATTACCTTGGAGAATCCTTGAACCATCTTCAGAACTAAGCACTGCCTCCCGCCAAGCACCCACCTCTCAATTTTAGCCAGATTTTTTTACCCGATTTGCCAGGCCAGTTGCCTGAAAAATCTTTCTCTTAGCACAAGTTCCATTTGTTTCTGCTATTGTCAAAAATAGAAGGCTGAAAGGGTTCTGAAACAATAGGTACAGCACAATACTATTTTGTATAATAAAAAAGGTGTTGCTACCAATGTAGATAAAAAGATGTAGGACACAAAATGTTTATAGCATTTACCATGTTATTACTACGTGTTCAGAGAGATTTAAATTAATGTTTTCCTTCCGGCTTATCTGTTTTCCAGTTTTTCCTCCAATAATCATAAGAACTTGCATAATTGTCTGGAAAACAAAAAATTAAGTAAAAGCGCTCTAATTTATTAAAGATAGATCATTCGGCTACCCCAGTCAGAAGTGCAGTGGTGGTACAAGACCCCGATTCATTCCCAGGCTGGCGCAGGTCTGCATGATTTTTATTGGGAGTCTACCTCCCATCAGGCTCTGACCCTTGTGGGGCTTGTTTCTGGTCTATTAGAAGCAAACATGTAACTTCTGCAGAAAAAGGAGAGGAGGAGCTTGTTTTTCAACGTGAATTAGCCAGACTGAAGCACTTAACTTCCAATTTTCCGTTTTAAACAACCTTCCACTTACAGGCTGTGTGGTTTCTTTAAAAGACAAAACTTTCTGCCTGTAGCCACCACAGCAAACAATCAAATTTCAGGCCTCTCATTGAGGACTAGGAAAGCTGTTTTGTTAGAGGGATTAATTCTGTTCATGAAAGGTCATTTCCGTAATCCCTGAGCCTCACTGTCCTTTTCAGGATCTAATTATACATAAACACTCTAACGGGAATGCAAGGTTTTGGGGTATGTCCTGTCCCAGGTCCAGGGAAATGTCCTTGAATGTGCAGGCAAAGCTGTAGCCTTGTCATCTGCTACACTGACAGCAAAAATGATGTTGCAAACCAGAGCTCTGACATCAGCAGGGAGTTTTGGGGGAGCCGCTGCCTCTTGGCTAGTGTCCCTGGCGTCATCCTAAGCCCCTGTTGTAAAAACCCGCTTTACCCATTTGGTGCCACTTCTTTCTATGCTGTCTTGTATGCTAAATGTGAAGCAGCCCAGTTGGTATTCTAACAAATCTGTCCTTCCTACCATCTCTATTTTAGAAAAAAGAATGCCCCAGAGTAAGTTTGGAAAAGCAATCAATCTCACTCTTAGCAATTATTAAACATTTCTTAATGCCTCATGAAAATACTCTAAAATACTATCAACAAAGCTACCCACTGCCTATGTGTATACTGCAAATCAAGTATTTGCAAACTGGCTTCAGGCCTGCAAGTGTGTCCTTTCCTCACCAGTGTCTCTACTTCAGAATCATAGAAAGGACAATATTCTCTACAGTCAAGAGCAAGAAGAAAAACCCCAAAGAAACTGGCAGCAGATGCAGGACTAGAATAGGCCTATCAAACGACCAATGGTATTCGAGAAGCATATTTACTAACTTGGAAAGCTATTGAAAAAGTTACAAATGTCAACGAATGAAACAGAAAAACCACAAAACTGTATATACAATATACTTTTAAAAATGTGTATGTATATTTAAGAATAGAAAAGGATCTGAAAGTACATACACCTTTATTTTAATATGGTTATGTAGTAATGGAGTAATGGAGTCACATAAGTGACTTTTCTTTGGCATATTTTGTCTTTTTCTGCCATAAGCATAAATTTCTGCAAAATACAAAAAGTAACAATTAATTAATCTCCACGATTAATTACTTAATCTCCGTGAACTTTAACCCAACAATGTTCTTCAAGGAAGGTGTGGAAACCCCTAAAGACAGCTTCCTTTTAGGGCTCCTTCTCTAATCTCCTAATCCCTCCTGCTTTACTTAGCAGGCATCCTCAATGATTTTCTTCTGATCACCGCCTAGCCAAAAAAAGCCCCACAATTCCCTGCAGATGACTGAGCTCACCCACTTCCAACACAAAATTGCCCAGGCCTTGTTCCAGTACCCATTTCTCTCACACTCTGCTGCAGAAAAACAAAAGGTGGGGGGCGGGGGCAGCGGAGGAGGAAGCACCGACTCTGCAGCCATCACGGAAGCACCCGGGTAGAAACAGACTGGAAAATTCCGCCAGGACTCCAGGGCTCAGCCGTCGCCAGGAGCAGCGGACCCTTGCAAGACCGAGCTCTTCGTGCAAAGGGTCTGCGGGCTCGGGCCTAAGCAAAGGATGCCGAGGCCAGGCCCCCCGGGACCCAAGTGTAGACAACACCCTAATCTCCCTACTTAGACGACCTCCTGACCGCCCGAATCCGCTCTGCGTCCGGGATGGCAGTGCAGAAAGTACCGGACCAGGCCTGTGCAAAGCTGGCTGACCAGGGAAAAGCGGTGGGAGAGACGTGACCCTAGCCGAGGCTATTCTCCTCGGAGAGAGCCCAGTGCGTGGACCACCTATGGCCTGCGGGGGCGGACAGAGGGTGGCCGTGCTCAACGTTAAGACACTCCGCAAGCACGGGCCCTACGTGCGTCTTTCAGGGAGAGGCGCATCGCTTTGCTGTCTCGTCATAGGGGCCCGTGGCTTGGGAGACCGGGCACAAGGGCTGCCCTTTTCCGGGGTGGGGGCAGCGGGCGCAGCAGGACGAACGCAGTGACCCCGAGCAGGCGACCCCGGCCTCACCTTGGGGTCGCGCTCGTAGTAGTGCTGCTGCGTGCGGATCCAGCGGCCCACTAGGTGGTCCCGCACAGTGTGAGCCAGCGCGAAGAAGTAGTCGCGGGGCGTGGCCACGTTGCGGTCCTTGACCAGCGTGAAGTGCAGGTGCCGATTGAAGCTCTTCCGCACCTCGGCCACGTCGCCCAGCCCCGCGATGCCGCGCACACTGATCTGCTTCCGCTTCTCGCTGTCCGTCAGCGGCTTCGCCATCGCGCGGGCCGAGGAGGAAGACGAGATGCAGAGCTGGGAGGACACGCGAACACCGAGGATGCTGCGGCGGCTCTGGCGCCCGGCACTGCGGCGAGGCAGCTAGCACAGGCCGCGCCTGCGCAGTGTGTCGGGGCGGGGCCGAGAGGCGGGGAGGGGCGGGGACTCCATGGGGGCGGGGCAGTAGGTGAGTCTGGGCCCCTGGAGACGCGGGGCGGCTCAAGGGGCGGGGCCTCAAGAGAGGCAGGGCAGGGTCCCTGGCCCAGGCTTTAGTCCTCGGAAGTTGGCAGGGGAGTGCTGTTTCATAGGTGGGGAAGATGAAATGATTTACCCAGGTCAACCAAGAGCGGGGGTCTGCCCCAAGATGGCCAAGCCCGGCACGAGGGGAGGAGACTGGAGGATCAGGAGGACTCCGAAAAAGCATCGATCTCGCCCCTGCCTGCCCCCGGGGCCATGTGGGGGTAGGCTTTCGCGGCTTTCGGGATTTGGGGGGCCGGCGTCCTTCGCCCGGCCCGGGTCCCGGCTGCCCCAGCTGGGAGTGCCCTGGGTGCTGGCGTGCGGCCAAGGCCAGGTAAATGGGAAGGGAAACCAGGTGCATGCTAGAAACCCACCAACGCCTGGTGGGCTCAAACTCCTGAATTGGGGGCGGAGTGGCTCTAAAAAATGACAGCTGCGGATGTAAAACTTTGCTTATACTGAGAAATGCCACCCTGCTTGCGACCCTGAGAGTGGGCTGACACACAGGGCTAGTGAAGAGGAGACAGCATTCCCCAGGGCCGATGCAGCCCTGAAGTGTCACAATGACCCCTCCGAGGAACCAGGGAAACCTGATTCCCTAAATCACTGGCCCTCACTTTGCCCTCAGATTACTTCAGGAAGAAGGAAACACCCCACTCTGGCCGAGGATCTGGGTCACTGTGACAGAGACGCGGGATCCTCCATCCCACATAGGTGGGAGCCCCAGATAAGGGGTTTCTGGACACAGCTTCCCACATCTGCTTAACACGGGGGGTGGGGGGCGGTTTCCCAAGGAAACTGCACCTGAGCCCACCTTGCATACAGCTCTGCTCTGAGCTTGTGGGAGTTTCACCCTGACCCCTGCCTTTTCCTTTGTTTCCTGGATGGCCATGTCCCACTGCCTGCAGTTACTTCATTGCAGTGGGTCAGTATACCGTTTTTGTGCCACTGCAGGTTTGCAGTTGGTGGTCTCACACTGATGGGCTGCAAAGATTCCCAACTTACAAAGAGGTCAAATTTGCCTGCAGAAGATGCCATGAAAGTAGATGCAGGAGTTTTCCTGGTGTGATACTTCCAAAGTAATCTTACCTGGATTCTCTCCTATATGCATACTTCTCGTGGGACAATAAATGTGGAATTTATTGCAGGCTGGCTGCAATAAATTGCAGGCAGGCTGGCATTTCTCCAGGTGGCCACTAATATAACCGGAATGGATAATGAACCCCATGGTCATCTTAGCCATTTTCAGATAAGTAATTTTTAGCTAGTTACAGGTGCTGTGAAGAAAAGCACATTAAGCAGCCAGGAGATGATATCTGAGTTGAGACCAAAAAAATATTAATGAGTATAAAGAATCTGGGGGAGAAGGAAGTGCAAAGGTCCTGAGGTGGGTACCCACTTGGACAGTTCACAGAACAGCAAGTCCTGTGTAGGTGGAGCAAAGAGGGCACCTGAGGGGTATCAGAATATGCCACCCCCAAAATGCCTCTTTGGCCTATAGACTATTTTGAGCTAAAGGCTTCTGAGAAAACAGCAAAAGCAGGAAAAGCTCTAAAAAATAGGGTACAAGTTTTCCCTTTGTAAAGGAAATTTACATTTAAAAGGGCACTTCCATTCCTAGAAACCTTTAACAGGTCTGACTATAAAACATTACTAAACAACTTACATTTACCATATTTCTGGTCACCTTCCCATAACTTGCCTCCCTAGCTAGAAGCCCCAAACTCTGTCTGTTGTTTTAGCCTAGGATGATATTTAAACTCAAGTTCTAACCACCACTTTGAGTTACTTGTCTCTGGGTACTCTGGGGTGTTTATGTGATGCACATGCTAATAAGCTTATGTTTGTTCTTGTTAATCTGTCTTTGGCCAGCCAAATTTATAGGGCCCCATATGGAGAACTTGAGATGTGTAGCAGAAAAAATTTTTTCCTCCCTAACACAACCAACGGGTACATTCAGAGTGGAGGTGGGGAACCATGTCAGCCTTTATGAGGAATCTGGATCTTCCTACAGAACTATAGGGCTTCTGAACAGATAAAATGGAAAGAAAGCAGGTTCAGGTTTGCCCCGCCAAGGAAAAGGATTGTTTTTTTGGCAGTCTGGTCCCAGCTATGACTGGGCCAGAGCACCTCCTCCCCTAATGGGAGATGATTGTGAGGCCAATCAGGCCACCTTGTAACAGTCTGGTTCTCTATTTTTAGGAGAACATTTTAAATATTCATTTACTAAGAAGTGATGGATATTGATCCAGGTTCAGTTACTTTTTTTTTTTTTTAAGATTTTATTTATTTGATACAGAAAAAGCAAGAGAGAGAGAGAGAAAGAGAGAGAGCAAGCACAAGCAGGGGAACGGCAGGCTCTCCACCGAGCAAGGAGCCCAGTGCAGGGCTCGATTCCAGGACCCTGGGATCATGACCTGAGCCAAAGGCAGATGTTTAACCAACTGAGCCACCCAGGCAGCCCTGGTTTCAGTTACTTTTTGTAGTGAGCTGTTCTGTATTGCGGGAGATAGATTACCTTTAAAGTTCTTTCCAACAAGTATTTCAGACTGTCTATAGCTAGTTCTCTGCCTTGGAAATAGAAAAAAGATGTCTTGTGTGTGGAATGAAATGCTGCGGGAGTTAGAAGAAATTGGGTGTGGAAAACAGACCCTTGTGGTCTGCTTCAACTTCTTGAGTGTCTCACTGATCACAAAGGTTCAATAAATGTTGGCTAAGTGAGTGACTTGGAAGCTCTGCCAGCCCTTGTTGAGACTGCACAAGCTAAGGGTAAAGACTGCCTGGGACCCCAGCAACACCCTGACCAATCTGTGAGGGTCAATTAAGTATTTGCAAATGAATACAGACCTGGCCTTTCAGGAAACGGGAGGCAAACAATAAATGCATTATTATTTGAGAGGTCGGTAATTGTAAACCTCAGTAGAAAGAAGACCACCAGCTAGAATGATATTGTGGAATTGGGGCTCTCCCTTCACTGGGGTATGTAACAAATACTCATAGTGACATTAATGTATTGTAACACACTGATGTTAAAAAGAAATCTATGTGGCACCTGGGTGGCTCAGTCAGTTAAGCATCTGACTTTGGTTCAGGTCATGATCTCAGGGTCCTGGGATTGAGCCCCCATCAGGCTCCCTGCTCAGTGGGGAGTCTACTTATCCCTCTGCTTCTGCAGCTCCTCCTACTTGTGCTCTGTCTCTCTCTCTCAGATAAATAAATAAAATCTTAAAACAAATCTATGAGACCAGAGTGATATGAAAAGGAAATAAAATGGGGGTGGGGAGAAAGGAAGCTTTTCTTTACAGAATACCAAATAAATGTAGGAGTGGATGCTAGAACTATCAAAGGCAGTAAGTATCACCCCACAGATTACCTTAATAGTTCCAAAAAAGAAAAGGCACTTTACAGTGGAAAAAGCTTCATGAAGTGATCCAACCTAGCATTACCAATAAGGGGACTAAATGATGCTTTCTGATCCAATGCACTGAGAAGGACATGACATCGGTTATGGGAATATAATATAGTATACTACAAATACCATGGTAATATAGTAAAGACACCTAAGCCCCGGCTTACAGGGGTGCAGATAACAGCTAAGGCAGTTTCCCAAACTTGCTGACGAGAACTCCGTGTAGGGCTTGTTACAAGCACATTCCCCAAGCGCCAAATCCAGAATTCCAACTGCCCAACTTTTAAGGTATTTTGTGTGTGTGTGTGCAAGTGTGGGGATCTCCGCCCCAGGCAGCCTTTCTAACCCAGCACCCAGGGCCCTGTCCTAGTAGGAATGCCATTAATGCCCTGCTGGAGTCCCCCAGTGTGTGCTAGAGGTGCTGGGGCTTTCAGGAGTGGTCAAGTAGGACACTGTCACATGCTCAGCTGGGCCTAAGGTTCGATATGTTTTAATGTTTTTAATATACAGTGTTATATTAGTTTTAGGTGTACAATATAGTGATTGGCAATTCTGTACATTACACAGTGCTCACGATAAGTACTTTTCATTTCTTTCACCTATTTCACCCATCCTCCCACCCGCCTCCCCTCTGGGCAACCACATTTGTTTTCTGTATTTAAAAGTTTTTTGTCTTGTTTTTTTGTTTAATAAATTCCACATATGAGTGAAATCATATGATATTTGTCTTTGTCTTATTTCACTTACCATTAGACTTTCTAGATCCATCCATGTCGTTGCAAAATGGCAAAATTTAATTCTTTTTTATGGCTGAGTAATATTCCACGGTGTGTATATGTGTGTATATACATGTATGTATATACACATGTATACACACATATATGTATACATACACATATGTCTATGCATATGTACACATATACATATGTGCGTATATATACATGTGTGTATACACATATACACATATGTGCATATATATGTGTATATATATACATATATATATATATATCACATCTTTTTTTTCCATTCATCAGTCAATGGACACTTGGGTTGCTTCCATAAATTCTGTTGTAAATACTGCTGCGATAAACATAGGGGTGTGTATATATTTTTGAATTACTGTTTTTCTGTTCTTTGGGTAAATACTCAGTAGAGCAATTACTAGAGCATATAGCAGTTCTATTTTTAATTTTTTGAGGAACTTCCATACTGTTTTCCAGAGTGGCTGCACCAGTTTGCATTCCCACCAACTGTGCAAGAGGGTTCCCCTTTCTCCACATCCTTGTCAATACCTGTTGTTTCTTGTGTTGTTGACTTCAGCCATTCTGACTGGTGTAAGGTGATATTTCGTTGTGGTTTTGATTTGCATTTTCCTGATGATCAGTGATGTTGACCATCTTTTCATGTCTGTTGGCCATCTCTACGTCTTCTCTGGAGACATGTCCGTTCGTGTTATCTGATCATTTTTTAATTGGATCATTTATTTTTGGGGTGTTGAATGTATCAGTTCTTTATAGATTTTGGATACTGACCCTTTATCAGGTATGTCATTTGCAAATATCCTCCCATTTTGTAGGCTTTTAGTTTTGATTGCTTCTTTCACTCTGTAGAAGCTTTTTATCTTGATGTAGTCCCACTAGTTTAATTTTGCTTTTGTTTCCCTTCCCTCAGGAGATGTGTCTAGAAAAATGTTGCTGCACCTGATGCCAGAGACATAACTGCCTGTGCTCTCTTCTAGGATTTTTATGGTTTCAGGCCTCACATTTAGGTCTTTAATCCAGGTTTTTTTTTCTTTTTTAAAGATTTTTATTTATTTATTTGACAGAGAGAGAGATCACAAGTAGGCAGAGAGGCAGGCAGAGAGAGAGGAGGAAGCAGGCTCCCCGCTGAGCAGAGAGCCTGATGCGGGGCTCGATGCCAGGACCCTGAGATCATGACCTGAGCCGAAGGCGGAGGCTTTAACCCACTGAGCCACCCAGGCGCACCCCCCCCTTTTTTTTTTAAGTAGGCTCCTTGTCCAACATAGAACCCAACACAGGGTTTGAACTCACAACCCTAAGATCAAGATCCAAGCTGAGATCAGGAATTAGATGTTCAGGGTGCCTGGATGGCTCAGTTGGTTAAGCGTCTGCCTGTGGCTCAGGTCATGATCCTGGAATCCTGGGATTAAGTCCCTCATCAGGCCCCCTGCTCAGCGGGGACCCTGCTTCTTCCTCTCCTCCCTGCTCATGCTCTCTGTCGCTATCTCTGTCTCTCTCAAATAAATAAATAAAATCCTAAAAAAAAAAAAAAGAATTTGATGTTCAACCAACTGAGCCACCCAGGTGCCCTGGTCTTTAATCCATTTTAAATTTAGTTTTGTGTGTGGTATAAGAAAAGAATTTCATTCTTTTGCATGTAGCTGTCCAGTCCTAAGATCTGCTACTTCTTAAGTGATTTTGTGATGGGGTCTAAAGCCAGCAAGAGTCAGTTTAGGAGGTCCCCCCCTACCCAGAAGCCCCTCCCCTTGGAAGGGAAGGTGGCACAGACAGGGGTTGGCAAGGGACAGGGTGGTGAACATGCTAACAAGAGGAAGCTGGTTACACTCCAGGGCCATTTCCCCGCTGTCCTCCAAGCCAAAAACATTCCCCGACTTTGATGGGGTTGAACTGGACCAGCCCTTGCAGTTTTAGGATTAGCCTGGAACTGGGTACTGCATGTGCTTTCTGCTGCACTGGAGTAAGCTGGGGGACCGCGGTTCACCCATGGGGCCAGGGTAAGAGGGCCAGGCATGAGGAGAGCAAGTCTGATGTGTACACCTGCACCCCCCAACTCCTGCTCATTCAGGGTCAGACCCCCAGGACGAAATCAGTCCTTAGAGGATCAGGGTCCCCGGTATCACTCCTGTCCCTTAGCACAGACCTCCTGGCATTGCATGGAGAGGAAGGTTCTAGTCCCCAGACGGCCTGCTTGTTGCACTGACTGTCTCTGCAGAGAACATTTAAGCTCACAGTAAGGAAGTCTGTCTCAGCACAGCCTGAATTAATGTAAAATGAGGGATAACAACCACCTGTGGAAGTCACCCTGGAATACGAGTGTCTTTGTGAATCCATGCACCGCCCGGGGGGGCTGGGGAGGATCCGGACTCGAGGTGGGGCTGAGCCAGGCCAGCGCCCCTCAGGCTGCACGAGGAGGCACCTGGTCTGCGACACCTGCTCCCCTGGCGCGGGAGCTTTCCAAAATCTCTGGCACTCCTAACACCTGCTGTGCACAGCTTGATGGCTGCACATCGGCTCCACACCCACAGAAGACACAGAGAAGGGGCTGGAAGGAGACGGGGGTCCGGCCCAAGGGGAGTTTTAGGGTGCTTTCTGTGAGAGAAAAATTCCATAAGAGGACAAGGGTAAAGGGCTCCATTATTCGTTCTTAAACCTCCCTGGGTCCGATCTCCACATTGTCAGGTGGAGGCACGCACCCCAGGAGTCCCACTTCACCTGGGTTACAGTTATCGCAGGCCCCTCAGGTGGTGCTTCCTGGAAGGTACACAAGAGTGTCAGAAGGCAGGTGCTGGAGGCGCCTGGGTAGCTCAGTTAAGCATCTGACTCTTGGTATCGGCTCAGGTCTTGATCTCAGGGTTGTAAGTTCAAGCCCCACACTGGGTTCCATGCTTGGCATGGAGCTTACTTAACAAAAAAAGGAAAAGAAGAAGAAGGCAGGTTCTGATTCAGCAGGAATGGGGTATGGCTGCAGTCTGCATTTCAAACAAGGCCCCATGTTCTGGGAGCACACCTTAGGAGTCAAGGCCTTCTGGTATAAGCACAGCTCAGAGTTCTTAATGATAGAAATTACTAGAAAAGAGGTTTTGAAGAATCACAATTTCCCACAATCCCTGCCACTATCCTGAGCAGGGAGGGAAGAAGGGCAGTTCCTCAAGGTGGCTGGGCTGGAGGGAAGTGTCCCTCCAGTACATCCAGCTATCTCTGCTGACTTGGAATTTCCAGACTGTGCTGTGACTCTGAGTGAGCTTACCTGGGGCTGTTAGGGACAACCAGTGCCTTTTGGGGGACCAGGTATGCCACACCATAAACACATCAAATTGTTTCTTTTTTCTTCCAACACAGGGCTTGAACTCACGACCCTGAGATCAAGACCTGAGCTGAAATCAAGAGTCAGCTCACTGAGTGAGCTGAGTGAGCCACCCAGGTACGCCCATCAAATTGTTTCTTAACTGGCATCTCCTGCAGCTTGCTACATGACCATTTCCTGCCATCTCCTGACCCCTGGATGAATGAATTAGCTGAGTTTTTCAATGTGTGGAGCTGAGGATGAGGTCTGGACTTGTGGTCCACACTAGCCTACTGGCATCTCTCCTTCCCTCCATGCCATGAGGCTGTCTCAGCACCCCTCTGCTCTTGCTCCTCCTCCTTCCCAAAGCCAGGATTACCTGGTTCCTACCTGCAGATCCTGGGCTTGAGGACCCCTTGCTTACTCTTACCAGCAACTCAGGTCCACACCTATTAACATCACTGCTGGTGTTCCTCAAGGCCATATCTAGTGCCTGGCTTGGCCCTGCTCTCACTGACTGTGATCTCATCTTAGCCTCTGTAGTTTCTGTATCAACAAGAACTTTGAAAAACTGGTAGTATTCCTTTTTTTTTTTTTAAGTTTATTTAAAATTAAATTTAAAATTTTTAAAGTTTATTTAAGTTTATTTATTTACCCATCGTGGGGCTTGAACTCATGACTCCGAAATCAAGAATCACATTGCTCTTCTGAGCCAGCCAGGTATCCTGGTAGTATTCCTGAAAGTTAAACAAACACCTGCCTTGGAACCAGCTATTTTAGTCCAGAGAAAATACCCAACAGAAATGAATACTTATGCCAACCCAAAGGCGTGCACAAAAATGTTTGTAACAGCCCTATTCAAAACAGTCCAAACTGGAAACCATGCAAATGTCCATTAACACTGGATAAATACATTGAGGCATATTCCCACAGCCGAATAGTCTACAGCGGTGAGAATGATCAGCCCCAGCCAGGAACGGGGGCGAATAATGCTGGGTGAGAGCATTGGCACTAGAGCACATCCTGTAGCATTCCATTTACATGATGTTCTAGCACAGGCAAACCTCTAGGATGTCAGCCCTAAGGTTGGTGGTTGAGTCTGAGGGTGGATACCACTGGGGATGACATGAGTCTGTGGAGTCTGGGAGAACTATTGCAGTGTGGCGTGAACAAGTGTAAAAGTTCACTGTGTGCACACTAGGAGCCAGCCCCATGTGGAGAGCATCTGTGGACGTGGTGGACACCACAGATCGGGGGCAGAGCCTGGGGGTTCACACTGTGCAGCCCCTGGCCTTCCACCATCTTCCTCCCTCCACAACCAATGGGGCTCCAGATCCTTTTTTAGGCCAGTGGCTTTCTGCCTACTTCTAGATCAGGTGCCAACACCACAAAGGGCTGGTGGGCATCTTCTCCCCCAAGCTCCTAAGGACTGTCTCAGGAACTGGTCCTCCAAGAAGTCTGGAGCCTCTAGCCGCTTTGTTCTCTGTGGGTCTAGACTCCTTTCACCCGTCCTCAGTTGCTCTTCAAGTCCTCCTGCTGGAATTCCTGCTGTAGTTTCCTAATGGGTTCCATTTCCTCCCAGACACTCCCCAGAACTGTCCTACACAGGCTGCAGAATTGGACACTCCTTCAGGGAAAGGCTGAGCCCAGCACTGCTCTCACAAACTCCAACCCCAACTGGGCAAGCTTCCTAAGCCAGTCTCAGCCACACTCTGGCAGGCCTCTGGGCGGGCATGGGGCTGGCCCAGAGGGGGACCTGATGTGCAAGCAGGGGATGGGGGGCACCTGACTGCAGTGGACGAGCATTCTGACATGTCTGATCCCAAAGGAACCAGGCAGGAGCGGGAGAGTCAGAACTGAGGTGAGGGTGGGGAGGAGCCCCAGAACTGTGGAGTGTGGGGCTGCCTGTGTTGCTGTGAGGAGCTGTGAAGCACACACAGTCAGACTTTACAGGCCTTCCCTTTCTGGTTCTTGCTCCACTGCCTATTTCAGCCTTTCCCTGAGCAGGAGACACCCCAGCCCTTCGCCCTCATGGAGTCCCTTCCTGGAGGAGCGGGATGTCGCCACTCGCCCCGATGGGTACTGGGCCCTCGGTGAAGATCCTGCCTGGCTTTGGGCTGCACCTGAACCAGCCGCCTCTGCTTAACCTAGGGCAGGTCCTCAGCCCTCACATGGCCCTCAAGCTAGGAATACGTTTTACATTTTTAAATGATTGACAAAAAATCAAAAGAATTGTAATTCTTGATATATGGACATGATATGAATTCAAATTTCAGCATCTGTAAATCAAGTTTGGCTGGAACACAGCTGCAGTCATTCTTTTACATTTTGTCTAAGGCTGCTTTCACACTTCCACAGCAGAGCTGAGCAAACAGGACAAAGGCCGCATGGCTGCAGAGCCTGAAGTATTTACTATCTGCCCTTAACAGAACAAGTGTTGGAGAGCATGTGGAGAAAGGGGAACCCTCTTACACTGTTGGTGGGAATGCAAGTTGGTGCAGCCACTTTGGAAAACAGTGTGGAGATTCCTTAAGAAATTAAAAATAGAGCTACCCTATGACCCTGCAACTGCACTACTGGGTATTTACCCGAAAGATGCAGATATAGTACAAAGAAGGGGCACATGTACCCCAATGTTCATAGCAGCAATGGCCACAATCACCAAACTGTGGAAAGAGCCAAGATGCCCTTCTACAGATGAATGGATAAAGAAGATATGGTCCATATATACAATGGAATATTATGTGTCCATCAGAAAGGATGAATACCCAACTTTTATATCAACATGGATGGGACTGGAAGAGATTATGTTGAGTGAAATAAGTCAAGCAGAGAGAGTCAGTTATCATATGGTCTCACTTACATGTGAAGCATAAGGAAAAATATGGAGGACATTGGGAAAAGGAAAGGAAGAGTGAATTGGGAGAAAACGGAGGGGGAGATGAAACATGAGAGACTGTGGACCCTGAGAAACACACTGAGGGTTTTGGAGGGGCAGGGAGTGGGGGGTTGGGTAAGCCTGGTGGTGGGTATTGAGGAGGGCACATATTGCATGGAGCACTGGGTGTTGTGCATGAACAATGAATCTTGGAACACTGAAAAAAAATGGTGAAAGTACCGAGTGTGGGTGAGGATGTGGACCACTGCTAGTGGGAGTGTAAATGGTAATTCACACTGGAAAATGGTTTGGCAGGTTCTTATAAAATAGTTAAACATACACTTACCATATGACCCAGCCATTCCACTTGTAGGTTCAGGCATACCTTGAAGATAATGTAGGTTTGATTCCAGACCACAATAAAGCGAATATTGCAATAAAGCAAGTCAAATGAATTGTCTGGTTTCCCAGTGTATATAAAAATGATGCTTGGGCATCTGGGTGGCTCCATCGGTTAAGCGTCTGCCTTTGGCTCAGGTCATGATCCCGGGGGTCCTGGAATCGAGACCCGCATGGGGCTCCCTGCTCAGTGGGGAGTCTGCTTCTCCCTCTGCCCCTCCTCCTGCTTGTGCTCTCTCCCAAATAAACAAATAAAATCTTAAAAAGAAAAAGTTACGCTTACAGGGGTGCCTGGGTGGTGCAGTCGACTCTTGGTTTCCGCTCAGGTCATGATCTCAAAGTTGTGAGATCAAGCCCTGCATTGGGCTCTGGGCTCAGTGTCGAGTCGGCTTGAGTTTCTCCTTTTCCCTCTGCCCTTCCCGCTTGCGCATGCTCTCTCTCTCAAATCAATCAATCAATCAATCTTTAAAAAAAAAGTTATGCTTGGGGCTCTTGGGCAGCTCAGTAGTTAAGCATCTGCCATCAACTCAGGTCATGGTCTCAGGATCCTGGGATCAAGCCCCGAGTTGGGCTCCCTGCTCAGCAGGAAGCCTGCTTCTCCCTCTCACACTCCCCCTGCTTGTATTTCCTCTCTTGCTGTGTTCTCTCCCTGTCAAATAAATAAAATCTTTAAAAAAAGTTATGCTTACACTATAGTCTACTAAGTGTGCAATAGTATTATGTCTAAAAAAATGCATGTATCTTAATAAAAAAATCAGAGCCATCATTGGAGCTGTCAGTGAATCAGAATCACTGATCACAGAGCACCCTAACAAATTTAATAATAATGAAAAAAGTCTGAATTATTGCAAGAATTACCAAAATGTTATATAGAGACACGAAGTGAGCAAATGCTGTTGGAAAAATGGTACCAACAGATTTGCTCAATGCAGGGTTGTCACAAACCTTCAATCTGTAAAAAACAAAAACAAAACAAAAATAAAAAAACATTATCTGTGAAGTGCAATGAAGTTTGCTTTGCACAATAAAATGAGGTTACGCCTGTATTCATCCAAGAGAAATAAAAACATGTCCACAAAACAACTTGGGCAAGAATGTTCACAGAAGTCTTATCATTAAAGCCCCAAACTGAAAACAGCATAGGTGAGAGTCAACAGGAAGAGGAGGAAACAGGTGGAGTATATGGAAATAATGGACTCCTACTCAACAATAAAAAGGAATAAACTGCTGACCCACACGTTGATACGGGTGAATCTCACCAACATGCTGAGCCAAAAGCCAGACATACGAAAGCCAGACGAACGAAAGAGCACATACCATAGGATTCCATTTATATGAGGTTCCAGAACTGGCAAAAGTACCATGCTGTGATGGAATCAGAACCGTGGTTACCAGGGGCCAAGGGTGGGGGAACTGTCTCAGGACTTTCTGGGCGAACAGAATAGGGGTATGGGCCCCGTGAGTGTATTTGCCAAAATTGTTTGAACTCTAAAGATCTGTATACCCTACTATATGAAAATACCTCAACAAAAATATTCTTAAAAAAATTCACTAGAAGTAAAAGCTAAAACAATCTTCAGTTCCAAACACAGGCAGCTTTTTGCAAATCCAGGCCTGTAGGAAGCAGTACCAAATTCCTTCTAAGATTCATTTTGTGCAGAGGAATTTCAGCTGAAGCTCTGAGCCAACTGTGAAGACTCCAGGCAAGAGGGACGTGAAGGAAGCCTTCTTGCAAGAAAACCTATTTGCTTTGCTGACAGTTTAACCTCACTGTTTGGCTTGGGCGGTGTCCTGGCCAGGCACTCCCACTGAGTAAACAAGAGGATTAGTAGCTCCACGGGGAAATCTGGAGGTTGGGGAGGGAAGGTCAGTGTCCCTATTCTCAGGGGTTTTCAGTTCTCCTGGTTTCTTTCAGACAACACTTATTATTCAGTAGGCAATTGAGAGCCCCTCCCCTGCAGCCCAGAACTTGCAGGACTCAGGGGTTCAACACTAAGGAGCAGACCGACCCCTCCCCAGGGAGGGGATTTTCTCTTAGCTCACAGGTTCAAGGGGTGTCCATGAGACTGAAAAAAGTCTAAGGGTTGCCTTTCCATTTTGATTCCCTTTGTTCTGCAGAAGACTTTGAGTTTGATGTAGCCCCCCACTTGTTTATTTTGCTTGTGTTGCCTTTGCTTTTGGAATCAGATCCAAAAGATCATGGCCAAGGCTGATGCCAAGGAGCTGACCACCTAGTTTTCTCCTTGGAGTTTTATGGTCTCAGGTCTTCTGTTCAAGGCTTTAACCCATTTTGAGTTAATTTTTGTGTACGGTGAAAAAGAAAATGGTCCACTTTCATTCTTTTGCATGTGGCTGTCCAGTTTCCCCAATACCATTTATTGAAGAGACTGTCCTTTCTCCACTGTATATTCTTGTTTCCTTTGTCATAGATTAATTGACCATATAATTGTGGGTTTATTTCTGGGCTCTCTATCCTGTTCCATTGATCTTTGTGTCTGTTTTTGTGTCAGTACCATATCATGTAAGAAACAAAGGCAAAAGAAAGAATTAAATTTCCTTCCTACTCACAGCCCATTGACAAATCCTTGAAACAGGTAGAGTGACCTTCCTCTGGGAGCTCAGCTGCTTTGATGTTGATGCTAAGGGAAAAGGCAATCTTAGCACGACCCCCCAGGATCCTATAAATGAACTTTACATATAAAGTTTCCTTTCCTTTGGAAACCTCCTTTATCTCTACGCCCCCCCCCCCAAGATACATGTTAGCAATCATCCTCCAAGCACATGGCCCACTGATACCATCTGAAGGGTCTCATGACTTAGGGTTTACTAAACAATAATAAATGACCTTTTCCTAACAACAGCTAGTCCCCTCAGGATCCTGGAAACCTTGTTTCCAAAATATCTTGGAGGCTTGTGCTGTCCCTAACCACCCCCCCGCCCCAACTTGAAAGTATATAATCAGCCACCCCTCGTGACCCCAGTGCAGCCCTTCCTGCCCACGGTTCCTGTTCTTGTGCTTTAACGAAACCATCTTTTTGCACTGAAGATGTCTCAAGAATTCTTTTGGACCGTTTGCTCCGAACCCCACCACTTCAAACCACATCACCACACTGTTTTGATTATTACAGCTTTGTAATACAGTTTGAAACCGGGGCTTTGTTCTCTGACTTTGTTCTTCTTTCCCAAGATTGCTTTGGTTGTTTGGGATCTTTTGTGTTTCCATACAAATGAGGATTGTTTTATCTGTGAGGAATTTTGATAGGCATTGCATTGAATCTGTACACTGATTTGGATGTATGGACATTTTAACAATATTAATTCTTTTAACCCATAAACATGGAATATCTTTCCATGTATTTGTGTTTTCTTTGATTTCGTTCATCAGTGTCTTACAATTTTCTGTGTACAGGTTTTCCAAAAGCTTTTGCACAGCAAAGGGAATCATCAACAACACATAAAGGCAACCTACTGAATGGGAGAAAATATTTGCAAATCATACCTGATAAGGGGCTAATATCCAAAATATATAAAGAAATCACACAACTCAATAGCAAAAAAGAAATAATCCAATTAAAAGATGTGCAGAGGATCTGAATTGACATTTTCCCAAAGACATACAGATGGCCAACAGACAAATGAAAAGGTGCTCAACATCATTCATGATCAGAAAAATGCAAATCAAAACCACAATGAGATATCACCTCACACCTTTCAGAATGGCTATTATCAAAAAGAGAAGAAATAATGAGTTTAGGAGAGAATGTGGGGGAAAAAGGAACCCTTGTGCACTGTTGGTAGGAATCCAAACTGGTACAGCCAGTGTGGAAAACAGTATGGAGGTTCCTCAAAAAGTTAAAAACTACCAAATGATCCAGCAATTCTACTTCTGGGTATTTAATGAATAAAACAGTGACATTAACTCAAAAAGATATATACACCCCCATATTCACTGCAGCATTATTTACAATACGCAAGAGATGGCAACAAACTAAGTGTTCATCAATGGATGAATGGATAAAGAAGATGTGGTGTATGTGGTGTATGTGTCGGTGTGTATATCTTATAATGGAATATTATTCAGCCATAAAAAGAATGGACTCTTGTCATTGTGACAATGTGGATGGACCTTGAGGGCATTATGCCAAGTGAAGTAAGTCAGACAGAGAAAGACAAATACCATATGATCTCACTTATATGTAGAATCTAAAAAAACAGAACAAAACAAAGAAGCCTAAGCTCACAGATACTGAGAAGAGATATGTGGTTGTCAGAGGCAGGGGGGCAGGAGGTGGGCAAAATGCAAGAGGATGGTCAAAAAAATTACAAAATAATCAAGTCCTGGGGATGTCATGTACAACATGGTGACTATAGTTAATAATACTGTATTGTTTATTTGAAAGTTGCTCAGAGAATAAATCTTAAAAGTCCTCATCACAAGAAAAATGTTTAAAAATTTTTTCTAGGGGTGCCTGGGTGGCTCGGTGGGTTAAAGCCTCTGCCTTTGGCTCAGGTCAAGATTTCAGGGTTCTAGGATTGAGCCCCACATCAGGCTCTCTGCTCAGGAGGGAGCCTGCTTCCCCCTCTCTCTTTGCCTGCCTCTCTGCCTCTCTGTCAAATAAATAAATAAAATCTTAAAAAAATTTTCTTACGTATGGTGACAGAGCATAACTAGACTTAGTGTGGTGATCATTTTGGAATGTGCACAAATATGACATCATTATGTTGCACAACGTAAACTCACATAATGTTAAATGTCAGTTATACCCACTTAAGGGAAACTTGCTGTGTTGGGCTTTTGCCCTTTTGGAGTTCCTGTCCTCATTTTTTATTTATTTTTATTTATTTATTTTTTAGAGAGGGGGAGAGATGGGTGGGGAGGGGCTGAGTGAAAGAGAGGGAAGGAGCGAATCCCAAGCAGATTACACACCCAGCATGGAGTCCGATGCAGGGCTCGATCTCACAACCCTGAGACCATGATCTGAGCTGAAAATTATGAATTGGATGCTCAACTGACTGAGCCACCCAGTTGCCCCTCCAGTTCTCATTTCTTAAAGTGCTGTATTAAGATATAACTTATATACCATATAAAGTCACCCGTTTAAAGTGCATGATTCAATCGTCTTTAGTGTATCTGCAGATGTGCACACCTATCAAGATAATCCAAGTTTAGAACCTTCTTATCACCCCCCGAAAACCCTGTGCCCAGACCACTCAGCAGCTACTTCTGATTCTCTCTCCTTCACCCCAGCTCTGGGCAACCACCGATCTGCTTGCTGTATTTTCGAGTTGCCTGTTCTGGACATCGTATACGAACAGAATCATGTAACATAAGATCTCAGTGTCTGGCTTCTTTCACTGACTAGCCTAATGTTTCCAAGGTTCATCCAGGATGCCACAGATGTCACTACTTCACTCACTTTTACTGGCAAACAATGTTCCAGGGTATGGAGAGTCCTTAAAATCTCTTCATCCCCAGCAAACTGAAAACCCTGGTTTATGTTCCCACTTCTCCTTGTTGCTTTAGGACAAGCCCTGTGGCCTGCTAAACTTTGGCATGTTTACTTGCAAGACCACCTGATCCTTAGCTGACCTCTGGATGGATCTGGGAATCCATGAGGCTGGTTTTTTGAGCACCTCACACCTTGGAAGCTGTTTGGAGCCATCCACTGCCTTGTGTTCCACACCATAAACTCGACTCTGGCGCTCTTCTGACCTTGAGCGGCTTCTCGAGGCAGGAGGCCGTATAGGGGGAAGTCTGCTCTGCACTATGTAAATCCGGAGGCAGACATGCAGATTTACAGAGCTGCACTTAAGCTCTTAATAGGAAACCTTCATCCACCAATCAATAACACAGAAAAGTAGGATCAGGCTGTCAAACTGATAAAGGGGCACTTAGGCCCAGAGTTAGTTTTAATTTCTCTTGACTGTATAACTACTTTTCTAAATATTACAAAACACATTATTACAGTGATAATTGATTCTTTAGCAGGGAGACCTGCTTTTGATAAATAGTTTTGTGCAAGGCCTGATGTGAGGAGGAAAAATTCCTCTTTTAACATCTTTGACTTTGGATGCAATGCGGCACACTGGTTTGGGGTTTGGAAGCCTCCAGATCTGGGCCTGAGTGGCGCCATTCACTCCTCGATCACTGACCTTGAGCTCCTTGGGGCCCCCTGATTAGTACCTGCTTGTGGGTGCCACGACGACGCAATCACCCGTGCCTGACGCATAGTAAGCACTCCACAACAAAGTCCAGTCATCATTTCAGTTAAAAATTCAGGGACATTACATGCAAGTACACTTACCTGGTCACGATGTTCAAGATCATTTTCCAGGCGAATCCAAAGATCTTGAGTGTGAAGAGGCCTTGCAGGTGCCTGATTCCAAACCTGCAGGTGCCTGATTCCAACCTCTTATCCGGGCAGGAATCCGTTCTTGAGCATCCTTGCGTGCTGACAGGGTAGGGATGCACACGACTGAGACCCTGTCTTTTAGGAATCTTTCCTTGTTAGACAGAAACCTGAAAACACTTCCCTGTAACTTGTGCCCACGTGTCTGAGCTCTGGCCTCTGCAGCAACACAGGCAAGGCCAGGGTCTCACAGTCCTTATAATAATGAAGATGCTGTCAGGGTCCCATCCACCCTAAAGCCTCTCTTTCCAGGACTGTGCATGTGATTTGTAACAGGAAACAGATTTGGCCTTCATTCCTGCTCCTGGCTCACAGCTCCCCAAACTCTTGGGATTTCTTAAGCATTAAGAGCAATGGGAGCATCTTTTGTTATAATACTTGGGTCTTTTGTTCCAGGTTCCATTCAACCACAGCTCATTCAGCCATATCTGAATTTATGTTAACGAGGTGATTTATGGAGAGCCCCTGGGGACCAAAGGGTGGGGGACAGTTGCCAAGGGGGACCAACCATGTAATCAGAAGGTTGGCATTTTTAGAGGCGCCTGAGTGTCTCAGTTAGTCGACTGTTCAACTCTTGGTTTCAGCTCAGGTCATGATCTCATGGGTTGTGCAATCAAGTCCAGTGTCTGGCTCCATGCTCAGTGGGGAGTCTGAAGATTCTCTCCCTCTGCCTCCCCCACCCCATGCACTCATTCTCTAAAATAAATAGATAGATTTTAACAAAAACGACAAAAAAAAAAGCAGGTTGGAACTTTCAGTCTCCCCTATCCCTGACCTCTGGGAGGGGAGAGGGGCTGGAGATTGCCCTAATCACCAACAGTCAATTATTTAATCAAGCCCACATAATAAAGCCTCTATAAAAATCCCAAGTAGGGGTTTGGAGAGCTTCTGGTTTTTGTTCTAAGATTTTATTTTTAAGTAATCCCTATACCCAATGTGGGGCTGGAATTTACAACCCCGAGATTAAGAGTTTCATGCCCTTCCAGCAGGGCAGGGCCCGCCAGGCGCCCCGAATCTGGTTTAATCAACACATGGAGGTGCTAGGAGGGTAGCATGCCCAGAGAGGACATGGAAGCTCCAGACTCCTTCCTCCATGTCCTGCCCTATGTGTCTCTTCCACCTAACTGTTCATTTGTATCCTCTACAGTAAATCAATAATAGTAAGTAAATTTTTCTTCTGAATTCTGTGAGCCTCTTTAGCAATTATGGAATCTGAGAAGGGGGTCGTGGAAACCATGGACTTAGAGCCAGCTGGTCAGAAGCACAGCTGACAAGCTGGATTTGTGCCTGACGCCTGAGGTGGGGGTGGGGCACCCATGTGGTCTGCACTAACTGCAGGCAGGCATGGTCAGGCCACCCAGTTGGTGTCACAGCCCTGCTAGGCCTGGGGTAGACCCTGGATGACTAGTGTCAGAGGGAGGTACTGAGCGCAGAGGGCTAAGTGGGCAGCAGAGGAGGAGGGGGTTTTTCCTCCATGAGCCCCTGTCCCAGGGGCTTCAATCATTCCTCACTTAGTGCTCTCCAAACAAGTCATGAAAACAACATTACTACACTGCACATGCAGTGTGGCTTCCCTGGGAGACTGTTCCTGACACTTCCAGGATTCTGCACGCTTCTGAAAGAGCCCTTCTGAAACTGCCTCAGTATTTTAGATCCAGCCTTGATTTTATCCAAAAATGGTATTATCCCAGTTTGAATATCACATTTGCCTTCCAGTGACTCTGAAATGGTTCTAAAAATCAAATCTACCTTGAAGCAATGATTTGCTGTGCCTGAGGGTATTCATAAGCATGTATTGGAAGTTCTTAAGGTAATAAAAAAACCCCACAACAACACTGTTTTGTTGACTTTTAAAACTATCTCAGTGGAGGAGCCTTTCCAATTATGACACAAAACCTGGAAGTCATCATGATTAAGTTGTATAAAAATATGTTAAATACATAAAAATAGTAAAACTGTGCATTGAAGAAAACACCATAAAGTCAAAAAGTAATAACAAAATGGGGAAAAATTTGCAACACATTCTATCGCAATGGCTAATTTCCTTAATGTATAAAAATCTCCTAAAACCAGTAAGAAAATGACCACAGTCTCTGAGAAAAATTGGTATGAGACACCGACGGATGTTTCATTGAAAAGGAAATGCTCTTGGACATACATACAAGATGAATTAGGGGGATGTCTGGGTGGCTCGGTCAGTTAAGCATCTGTCTTTGGCTCAGGTCATGATCCCAGGGTGCTGGGATTGAGTCCCACATCGGGCTCCTTGCTCAGTGGGGGGCCTGCTTCTCCCTCTGTCTGCCTCTCTCTCCCCTTCTCTCTGACAAATAAATAAAATCTTTAAAAAAAAATGAATTAGGTCAGTGCACAGTAAAATTACCAGTTATTTTTTACCCTCCAGTAAGGCAGAGTGAACAGTGTGGCTGTAGCTTTATTGGTGAGGAGGGCTCAGGGAAGCTGGCACGGAAGTTGCCAGTGGAGTTGAAGGGAAAACTGACAACATGGTCACAATTTAAAACACTCCAGCCCTTGGATTTGGCAATGTCAGAAGGGCTCATGCACAGGGAAGTGGGACTGAAAACCACCTGATGCCATGGGGTCCTGTCATCCAGATGTGGGACTGCCACCAGCCACTGCAAGACAGAGGCAGCTCAGCGTGCACTGTTCTGAGAACAGAAAGGTGCAGGACACATGGGCAAGAGATAGCGTGTATGTGTGGTGTGCCAGGAAGTTGTGAGCACACAGATGCACGTTTTCTGTGAGATGGGGCACACCAGAGGTGACGAAATCCTTACTGTACCCTAGTTTGCATCCTTTACATGTTTAGATGTGTGAATACAGCTACTTTTTTAAAAAACAAGAGCCTACTGTATAATCACAAAAGGAAGAGCAAAATGACTTGCATACTTTGCCGGGCCTAAAAATATTCCATGACTTATTTGGTGATCTTTTGGGAAACTTCCAGTTGTTCCCATTTTTTCAGATGTGAGATCACTGACTTATAAATGGACCAAATCAATTTTCACTTTTACCTTCATGCATATTTGATTCCTGGCGTCTGGAGTTCTTTAAATATTTAAAAATGTTAGATATTATGGAAGGAAAAGGCTAGGGAGACCCAGGCAGGGGTGATGAGGTGCTGGAGGCTAGATTTTCCTGCCTTAGTCAAGCGAAGGTTTCCTAGCTGTAGCCCAAGGGTGGCTTTTTATTTAGGGGAAGTAGCTTTCCTGCTTTGTTTTTTTCTGCTCATGTCACATGTACACCTCCGGACCTCTGTCCCAGGGTTTAAGTTTTGGGGAAACCACCGGGCGGAGGGTGGTTAGCCTCATCTTGTGAGTGGTTTTTGTCTGGGGTCGGGGGTGTTTCCCTCCAGCCTTCTGGAATTGGGGCCGTGATGATCAGACCACCAGATCAGGAGCCTCAGAAAAGGGGAGAACTGCTCCCCTGGCATGTCCTGTGGGCACAGTACTTCCCCAACATCAAAGAAGGTTTTAGGCTTGGACTCCTCCCTGCCTCTACCCGTAGGGACTGGGGACGAAGGGCTCTTGGAGGTGAGGAATGAAACCAACCTTCTGCAGCATTCTGCAGAGCCCTTCTTCCCAACAAGCCTCCACTCACGGGCTCTTTGGCAGTCACGTCTGTCATGGTCCTGCTGTGACCCTGGGCAGTCAAGGGGCCAGACCCTGTGCTCCTGCCCAGTCTTTTTCTGGCATGTGACCCCTTTCCAGCTGTCCCAGATGAAAGCCAGGTCCTCACGCAACACACCATGTAGCAGGTGCTATGGGTCACAGTCCCAGGGAGGAGGGGAACTCTGCTGGGAAGATGAGTGGCTCCTCCAGAACAGCCTGGGCTTCCACAGAGCCTGCCACCACAGAGACACAGGAGTGCCTGAGGGTGGCCGCCATGTGTCTTTCTCTGGTTGTCTCCTCAAAAAGCACACTGAGAAGACCTAATGTGCTACCTATCACCCAGCCTGGGCAGTTCTTTGTTCCAACCACAGTAAGCAGGGACCTCAGGGGCTTTCCCACCAGTGCTGTGGTAGATGAACACTGCTGACAGTCACTGAGGGGAGTCACCAGACCAGAAACCCTTGTAAACCCTTTATTTTGAGTGGCACACATGATGTTTAGCTTATTCCATGTACCATACATTTACCACAGGAATGACTGTGACCCCAGGGTTGGGTCTCACAGAGCTCGCACCCCACTGTAGAGTCTGGGCCAGTGTCCTATGGAGCCCCCAGGGGACGGGCATGGCCCCGTACCCCAGCACAGCCAGAAGGTGGCTCCAGGGACTGTAGCCTGCCTGACCCGTGTGGGGTGGTATGTGTCTTCAATACTGCTCAGCTGCCAATGGCTTATGGTAGTGATACATCCACTGGCGCTCAGAACATAGTTGCTACACAAACAGCACCACACAACGGAGACGTCACTCGGACAGCACAGCCATAAATACTGTAAGCAGTTCATGCTCACATTCGGACCTCCTCTGTAGGGCTGGGGCACACGAGAGGTATTTCCCCCAGCCCCTCTTCCCATTCACAGGGCCAACTCTTGTCAATTAGCTCCAAGCCATCCAAGTCCTGAAAAAACAGACCTCTGAATGACCTCACACGTCCACATCCAAGGAGGAGGCAAACACATTCAAGTCTGCCAGACCTCTATCCCAGAGGGCATGGGGGTTGCCACCTGGCTCTCCCTGAGAGCAGCCAGGACAGCCTGTACAACCTCCCCAGCGAGTCTCTGGGGAGAGGTGAAGCTCTGCCCTTGGGGATGGGGGGAGGCCGAGACAAGGGCAGGGAGATAAAACAAGACTCCTATCACAGAAACACATGTTATAACCACTCCATCCCTGCAGACAGGGACAGGTTGGGGACGGTGTGGCTGCATCACCCTGGCCTTGGCATGTGCCCTCTGCCCTGTTTGGTTCACTGTCCACCTGGAGCCAAGGCAAGAGGAGGCGCTGGGCCTGAGTCATGCTGCAGCCCTCTGCCTGTCCAGGGGCAGGTCTGCAAGACCAAAGGGAGAGGGGTGGCAGCCTGAGCAGCAGCTTCCTCCCAACATGTCAAGGAGTTCCACAAAGGTCTATTCTCACGAAGGTCTGTTCTCATGGAGATGGAGCTGCTTCTGTGAGGATGGCCGGGGCAGCTTGGCCGCTACAAGGCTGGACTCTTCTGTCTGCTCAGGGAGTCGATGTAATGAAAAATGGCCCCCAGAGCCCAGCTGGTCTCAACATTGTTGATTTTCCGAGTCAGCTTGAAAACACAAAGGGAGGGGCAGAGTGGGCAGGGTTGGGAAGCTGGAAGCAGTGCCCCCAGCCCTTTAGGCCATAAAGGGCACAAGGGGTAACCTAGAGACAATCCTTACCTTCAGCACTTTGTTCTCTGGGAATCCAAACTCCTGGAGCAGCAGGCTGATGTAGGTGAGGTCCATGCACAGAAAGGGGCTGCCCTGTGGCCGGGTCTCTGCCGTCCGGCACACTGGGGGAGAGAGAGCCCTTTCCCAGATTCCAGGCGGGGGCAGGGGGGTGGGGCTTGGGCAGACTGGCTCTACATACTCCAGGTGCCCACCCTATGCTAGGCTCTGCACTGGCCCCAGGTCGTCACTGGTTTAGACAAGACTACAGCCTAGAGCAAGAAGGTGATTCACCAAGAGTACACCAAAAGGTAGGATCTCAAGGCCAACCAGCATCCACTGGGCCTGGCCTCCAAGACCAAGGACTTGTATGTCTTGTTTTGGTGTCATGAGCCAAAGGCCACAGTCTCACAGGGCAGAGCTCTGCACCCGTGACTCTGGACACCTTTCCCAGGTGTGAATTTGGCCTCCTGGGGAATGTAAACACCAACAAAGCTGTCTCAGAACATTCTACTCTTATTCTTGAAGCAGATGAATAAACCCACCAGTGGACTCCCCAAAATTCCACTCAGAACCTTTTCCTGTTGAAGAGTCATGGACACCTGGTGAGTGACAAGAAAGCTTAAAAAAAAAAAAAAAGCCATGGGGGGAGTGGGAGTGGGGAGAAAGGACTTTCTATAGAGAAACAAAAGAAGCTTAACTCTTTTGATCTCTAATTGGGAACAGCAACTGAGGAGCATATTTACAGCCAGCCTTCATTTCATACCCCATCCGGCTGGATTGTGATGGACAAAGGAGGGGAAGGGAGTCAGCCACCTGCAAATTCAAGGGGAAGAGCTCCTGACCCCCCACACACTGGGTCTGCTGTGACAATTGTGAATTTGCTGCGACACTTTCAGGGTAAATCCTTGTGATGATCACCTGAGCTACAGTGAAGAGATGTCAAAAAAAGTGAAATCCAGGGAGCCCATTCCTAACAACTCTAGGACTAGAACTATGCACTTTCCGAGTCGGGGACACTGAGGCTTCCCCTCCCCCTGCTGTGGTCACACAGAATGTGGCAGACCCGTGGTCTGGGCCCATAGCACAGTGACCCCAAGTACCCTGTCATACCTTTGAACACACATTTGGCTGGCTGAATCAGGAACCAAACCTGGAACTCCCAGTACTGCCGCACAAGTACCAAGCTGCATCTGACACATGGTGGGGCAGGGTTCCTGTCTCCCACTCTGGCCCTTCTCAGTTGGCAGGGTGATCGCTACTCACCATACTTGGCCGCGATATCAAAGTCTCCTACGACGAGGCTGCCTCCCTTCTCCATATCTGTGGGACAAGACCAAGCACCTGGTCTGCACCAGCATCCCTGGAGCAGCGATGCCACCAAGGTCCTGAGGCTGGCACCCGTGAGAGGATGACATGGGCTGGCATATCCAGGTTGACTGCAAGCCTGGGTATAAGCAGGGCAGCGGCCCCACATGCACTGGTCATATGTCTGAGGTGACGTGGCTGGAGGTGGGCAACAGTTCCATGCAAGACCACATGGGGATGATTTGCAGTCACGGGTCGTTGAGGGTCCCTCACAGGAAGGTCACCAGGAGCCCTGGACCCCACAGACTGAGCAATCTCTTCATTTTAAGTTAAAAAGACAAAAGCACAGAGTTGGACATGTTTCCCTGAGCTGTGGCCCCAAGTTCAGAAACAGTATTCTGGTATCAATTTTCTGAATGTGGGAAAAAAAAAAATTCTATAAAAAAAGCCAAGAAGTAGTTTGTCAGGTCTTAGATCAAATGGGCAGAGCCTCTACAGGGCTCTCCAGAAGAGAGTGGCCCTAGGCCTCTGTGACATTCCCAGGGAAGGACGCATGAAAGCTGTGTCCCCCCAACTCTCACGAATGGCAACTGTTTCTTCAATGCACCCCAAAACCTCTACATTTGATAGAGGGTTCTCGAGCTGTCCCACACATTTACGTTTCGTATGAGGCAGCTTTTCAGTGAGCTGACTTTTCCTTGACTTTGGGCATTTGCTCAGTCAGCAAATGTCACTGCTGAAGATGGATTCCATCTCTGAAAACAGACCCAAGCAGCTCTTTCAGAGCCATGTGTGACCACAAAAGGGAGTTGGAAGAGCCTTCTGAACACCACAGCATCTCTTGAGGTCACTCTGGAACAGTGTCGGTCCCCTAAGGGACGGGCAATCTAAAGGCAGGGTGAGAGGCCCCAAATTGATGAGGTGATAGTGGGGAGGGGTCCCTTTGAGCTAGCCTGAAAGGGTGGAGCCTCCAGCACGCTGCGGGCTGGGTTTGCGTGTAGTAGACCCTGAGCATTGTGATGTCTGTAGCTGGTGGCACGGATCAACGAACCGCTGCTCCAGCTATGGGAAGCCCGCAGGGGCCCTCAGACCTAGCAGACCAAGCAGCTATGGGGCCATCTACTGGGAGGCACCCCAGGGACCTTGCTTTGTGCCAGAGAGACCGGGGCCCAAGCAAGGCATGAAGAGGTCACCTTCCACCTGGACTACCCACCCCTGGCTGCATGTGTTGCACACTGGGCCCAGGCAGCAGGTGGCTCAGTGACCCTGAGACACCACAGTGCCCATAGGCTCCTGAGGGTGGTCTGTGGAGTACGCTGACCCCTCCCCATGCCAGCCTGAATGCCATATGGGGAAAGATGGCCATGTGACTATGTCACAAAGGGCTCCCTTAGCCAGCAACCTGGGGCCAGATAGGAACGATTAGGGTCAGTTACACAGGTGGGTCAGTTCTGCCTTAGAGCAGAACAACTTGACAGCAAGTAACTGTTCTGCACTGACAATGTAACTTTACTAAGTGGCTCAAAGACCTCATTTATGTATAAAAAGGGGGCTTACTACTTTCTATGACAAGATGACAAGACACCTTCCCTCCTTTCTACTTCCCTTAGTGTGAGAGTGACTGATAACATGATTACTCTCCGCTGTGGGCCCTCTATCCAGAGAATCTACACCTCGGCACCACCCTTACCTACGAGGCCTACATTTGCAGCAAGGTCATAATAGTAGGAAAAAGCATAAAAATCCACATCCTTCACTTCTTCCGTTCTGTGCACTTTGTTTCGAAGGATTTCTGATACTCTGCTGGCACACAGCTCATGGAGGTTCTCTGCTGGGGCAAAAGAAAAGCACAAAGACAATGGTTAGGGGGCTTAGCGCCTGGGCCACACAACCCCTGGGGCCCTTCCCAGTGACTTGAGACCTGGACCTGGAGGGTGAGGCGGGACAAGAAGCCTGCACAGCACCTACCCCGAATCTAGGTGCTCATCAACACCACCCATGCCAGCAGCAACCTTTCAGGAGCCATGGCACTGCGGGCCCAGGTCAAGGGAGAGAAACCCGAAGTGTGAAGGTCGCTAGAGATAGCATGGCCTTCAACCCTAGAGGACACCAGCCTCCAGCTGGGCACAGGCAGCTGTCCTGACATAGCCCAGTGCGTTCAGGTTCACGCTGTTTACTTTCTGCTGGCCCTTGCTGAGCTCTAAACATGCAGGGCCTTACTCTGTCCCATCAGCCACTTTGGAGGTGGGGCCTACAACCTCCTCATGTCACAGATGAGGAAACAGAGTCCTAACAGACAGCTTGTCAATCACACAGCTAAGATCATTAAATCTTTACTTGGAAGAAGGACAACAAAGAGCCCGAGAGGTAAACAGATGTCAGTGCCCTACCACTCACCCCTAGAATCAGCTTCCTATCTCCACCAGCAGACCTGCCCACAGCCTCAAGGCAGCTCCAGCCAGTTCTCCCCATGCCCTTGCCTGTTGGGCCTTATTTCTTTCCACTCTCCCTTATCAGGACAGCCATACAACCTCCTCCTTGTTCCTTAAATACAGCAGCCACTCCAGGGCCTTTGCACACGCTGCTCCTCTGGTCTGGAGAAGTGCTGCTTTAGATCCATGTGGCTCATTCCCCAGCTCTTTATGTCTTGGCTCAAATACCACCCCATGTAGCCTTCTCTGCAATCTTCTCCTCAGCCCTCCTCCCTCTTCTATTTTTTCCTTCAAGTTACTTCCTCATGTGTTTTAACAACTCCTCACACTGGAGTGTCAGCTGGGTGCCAGGGGCTGCTACAGGGCCTGATGCTATCAAGTGCATGAGTGGCTGGCTGAGTCAGGGTGACCTCCATGGTCACCAGATAATAAGAAACAGATATCTCGTCTTTGTTCCTGGTTCTGGACACAAAGCTTTCAAGACCCCCGGAATTTCCTGAGTGATGGAGATGAGATAAGCATCTTCCATTATTCACTATAAGCCCCTTTTTCAAGTATACCTGAGTTTATCTGAATGAGTGGACTCTTGTCGGTGGGTCCCCAGGTGGCTTCAGGATGGATGCTAGTTGTCAGAGGAGCCAACAATGTGATTAGAGGGTTGGAACTTTCGGCCCCACTCTCCAACCTCCAGGGACGGTAGGGGGTTGGGGATTGAGTTAAACCAGCAGCCAGTGATTTAATTAATTAACATCTGTGTAGTGAAGCTTCCCAGAACCCTAAACGATGGGTCCCATGAGCCTCCTGGGTAGTGAACACACGGAGGGGCTGGGAAGTAGTGCTCCTAGAGAGCGTGTGGAAGCTCTGCACCTTTTCCCCAACACCTTGCTCTATGCATCTCTTCCATTTGGCTGTTCCAGAGTCATTATCTTTTATAATAAAATAGCGATAGTAAGTAAAACGCCTTCCTGAGTTCTGTGAGCTATTCTGGCAAATTATTTGCAGAGGTTTGTGGGAACCCCCAATTTGTAGTCAGCTGGTCAGAAATACAGGAGGCCTAGGACTTGCTATTTGCATTTGAAATGGAGAGTGGGTGGAGGAGCCTTGTGAGACTGAACCCTTAACCTCTATGGTCTGCATTAACTCCAGGGAAAGTCTGAATAGAAGTATTCATGGACGGAGAATTGGCTGGTATGTGGAAAACCCACACACATTTGGTGCCAGAAATGTGAGTAGAAATAGCTCTGTCACTAAAGGCAGACAAACTTCTTGCCCATGTGTCCAGCTTGGAAACAATATTTCAATGTTTCTATTAGCACAAACTAAAGGAGCACAGGGCAACAAAGACCACCCATGTGGGGCGAGAGGGGCCAAGCTGGTGGGGCAGCACACCTATTGTCACAGGCCATGGGCTACACAGCCTAGAGCAGCCTCTCCGGTGCTCACTAGGCAGCCTGAGGTGACGGGTGATTTCGCTGAAGGAGAAGCTGTTTCTCCCTCAATTCAGAGATGCACTCATATTGCTACTGGGCCAACAGCCCCAACTTGGCCATTTGTCTCAGAGCGGCACAATGCTCAGGCCCTTCCTCACTGGGGGCTTGTTAGGAAATGCAGTCTTTTGGAAGAAAGCATGCGGCAACAGACAAAGCAGCCTTATGCAGAGAGACCCTGTGCTAGCGGTTCCCAGTGTGTTGTGGCAAGAGCCTCCTGCAACCCTGACAGTTCACAGAGCTGCTTCCAGTTCCTGGACAAGTACAGGCTTATCTGTGAATGAGGTCTGACGACAGCCTCCCTGCTTCTCAGAGGTATCTGGAAGGTATGGGAGAGAGGTCAGGCTGTCATTCTTAACCCTTACACACCAATGACAAATAAGAACTCCACCGTACCTGCCTTCTGTCCTGAAATTCTGTATGTTATTTCAGCATGTTCCCACTCTCCTATGAAACCTGGAGACAAACAAGGGCTGACCAACTCCTTTCCATCCTCAGCTGAAATAAACAGATAAAGAAGAAAGGCACATTACCACAGGAAGACTGGGATGTGGATTCTGCTGGGGGGGGGGTGTCTGTATGCTAGTGAAGGGGAGGTTTTTACTTCTCCCTTAACTATCTTAAAGATTTTAAGTAGGGGGTCTGGCCCAGAAAGAGAGGTATTACCAGAGATAAATTTTTATCTAAATGACCACTGTATGGAAGGGCAAACATCTAATGACCAAACATCTGTTCTTCTTTTGTTCTGTGAATCACTCTCCTCCCTTTAAAGCCTCCAGCCCCTAACCTATTCCTTAGCTCAAGATGACACACAGCTGCAATTGCCCAACTTGTCCTTGGGTGTCATTTTCTTCTGGGGCTTCCATACATATGTAAACTTGCTTTTCTCCTATTCATCTGTCTTATGTCAATTTAATTAATAGACTAGCCAGAAGAACCTAGAAGGGCAGGAGAAAAATCTTTTCTCCCCAGTAGTTGGTGAGCCAGCCAGGAGAAACTTCACTGGCCACATACTGCCTGTTCTGGGGCTGTGGCAGCTGTGAGAGCCTGGGATCTCTGACAGGTTTAGCAGAAGGTAAGAATTCTTATTACCGAGTCAGGCTCCTGGATCTCTGCCTGCAGGGTTCAGTGGAAACAAGTGGTGAGAATCCTTCTCCACCTTTCTAAATTTAGATTAGCAGGAGAAAATATCTGTGGAAACAGTTCCTTGGGTATAGTGACCAGTAAAGATTTATTATGAGTTTTCTTGATTTTTTTTATTCATGCGTTTCATCCCGGAAATGGTGACTACTTTTTTTTGTCTCCTGTCTGGTCATTTGTCAGAATGAAAACCACAGGGTAGAATGCAGGCCTAGGCCCTATAAGCCTGCTGTACAAGCTGGACTCATAGACTGGTGAGTTCACAGTTCTCACCAGGCCAGTGTCTGTTTAGACAGATGTTGCTGTGGGTCAATGTGCACACAAGGTGAAGGCAGTTACTAAGGGATAGCTTGGAAACCAAAGCTGCAAAACTAGTGGGCATGGGTTGAGAACTTAAAAGCTGTTAGAGCACTCCCTACCTAACCCAAAGACTCCTGTGTTAGGATGAGTTACTCACACTATAGGCCAGGTTGGTGCTAGGTCACCCATCAAACTCAAGAAAATTTCCATACAAGGAACTCTGTAAAACACCTCGCAATCTCCAACCCAGCAGCACATCCCTCTTCGGTACATACAGTTTGGCTCTGAGACACCAAAGGCTCAGCTCAAGCTGTTAATGTGCCTATGAGGGGTTTTCCTTTCATCCTGTTCATGTCTTGAGAGCTTGTCTTTATGACCAGTGAGAATGTTCTCTCTGCACATATCACATGTGCCCTGGTGGCCAGTTGAGTAGTAGCCTGGGGTTCTGAGACTTCTCACAAGCAGCACTTTCTGTCCGACTGTGCCAGCTCTCAGGACAGTTTGTTACAGGGGTCCTGGTCCATAAGGGGTTTCTGTCACCTCACCCACACTGCTTTTTGTTAGTGCTGGAAAAGTCCCATTCTAGTAGTATCTGCCTGGTGTCACAGATTCACAGTTCTGTGACTACAGGTGCCTCATGTTCTCAAAGGAAACTGGAGAGAGCGTTTTCACTACATCATTCTTACTGCCTATAACAACAAAGGGCTTTACTGTCTTAGACTCTTTCTGGGAGTAAACTTTCTGGATCTTATAAAGGCTGCATCTTTTGTACCCTCTTTTGGACACCTCTCATATTCATGGTTAAGCCATAAAAAAAGGCTTATTGGTTTGTGTTACTATTGAGAATAATATAAGATCCTGCTCACCAATGGCAATGGCTAGACAATGGATCTTTTGAATTGACAATATTTGAGAGAAAGAAAAATACTTTTGAGAGCTCTCATCCTAAATAATTGTCTTATTGGTACCTATGGAAAAACCAAGTTAAAAAAAATAGACACAAAGAGATGTAACAGCTAAGCTTTAGGGACTCATTTAATAAGATGGGGGCAGGGAGAAGAGAAATTAGACTTAGAACAAAAGTTAAAGTCCCTGTCCGACATAAGTTTCCTTTCTTAAAATCTGGCCCTGTCTCCTCAGCAAATTCTCTTAACTCCCAAACTCCTCCACCTTCCCCAGAAAATCCCTTAAACACCCAGCTACTTATTTTAGCTTCCCTTTTTCTATAAGATTTACAGACAGCATTCTGGCCTGACTCTAAGCCCAGGGTATACAGGTTACTCATGTAAATACTAAAAGCCAGACAGCAAATTTAACAAAAGTACCCAAGGTAGATAATAGACAATAAGGTTTATAGAGAAGGCTCATTTTGCAGGGCTCTATAATCAGGCTCTGCCAGCTTCAAGCCTTCCTATGCAATGTCCTTTGCAGCTATATCCTAGGCCCCCACCCAAATAATTCATGTCCCCTACACAACAGCATATTTTAAAAACTATAAAGCCCTTAAAAGCCTTGACTTTTAGAGGATCCTACCAAATTAAACTTTAAGTTGAATTAAACAGATTGACATCCATCACAATCTGTTTGATTGGCCCACTCACAGGGACCTTGTTTGGTTGCAAAGGGGTGTTCTTCCCACCCATGATTATGATTATATTGTAGTTATCAGACAAGCCAGACAGCCCCCTGGAACCAATACTCCCCCTCTCGAGGAAACAGATGACTAGCATTTCTACTTGGCCTTCCTACAAAGGATCAGCCGAAGGCTCATGTGAGGGGCTTTTCTTCCTAAGGTAAAGGTCTAAAGTTGAAATGTGCACTCAGAAAGGAGGCCTTTGTTAAAATGCTCTATATAGACTTTACAAAGGCATACTCCATTAATCCCAGAAAATATCTGCTGTTTGTCCCAACTGAAAAAATGACAAGATATTTAAAAGAGTTTTTAAAATAGCTCTGTGGTTGGAGACTGGCCAGACCGGAAGCTGATATTCAGAGCCTGATAGGATTTTTTAGGTCTCCTACCCTAAGCTAAAATGAAACTATGTACCCAGAAAGAAAGAAAAACCTCCTGAAGCCTCTGTAAAAGGATTTACTAAAACATTCCAAAGCTCTCTGATACAAAAAAAAATATTGAAGACAATGTGGTTGGATGGGTAGATCAACCTATGATGCCATTTAGGCTGCAAGCCTATTCTTTACAGGAATTGAGAGCAACTGTGCTCATCTTACAAATTTTTACGAACTAAAAATGCAGCTCTAGAGGCAGTTCAAAAAGTTCACCTGTTCCAATACTCCCCCGACCACGACTGATCTTAAAAGACCTGTAATATGCATTTTTCTTCGTGCCTTTGAGATTTAAAAGGGAGGTAATTCTTACCAGAAGAAAAACAAAAGAGAGAACTGTCATTTGGAACTTGGGCTCATGGGAATTTTTAAGTGTATGGAAGCTGTAAGGTCTCAGTTTGCCTCTGTCTGTATGTTTATGTATTCTATACATATGTGCTGAAGTTGGGTATAATCTTCTATGTCAACAAAAGCTCTACTTAATTGATTTAAATTAATTAAGTGCTTATATAAATTGAATTCTCAGGAATATAACAGAAACTAGGGACCCCTGGCAGGATCAGTTGGTGGAGCCTGTAACTCTTGCTCTTGGGTTCGTGGGCTCGAGTCCTATGCTGGACGTAGAGTTTACTTAAAAAATAAATAAATAAATAAACAAAAATAAAATCTTAAAAAAAAAAAAAACTAACCCAAGTGTTTTTCAAGTTCATGTGATCTAGTATTAACCTTTAGTAAATAAAAACTAGTTTAAGGGGCGCCTGGGTGGCTCAGTGGGTTAAAGCCTCTGCCTTCGGCTCAGGTCATGATCTCAGGGTCCTGGGATCAAGCCCCACATTGGGCTCTCTGCTCAGCAGGGAGCCTGCTTCCCCCTTCTCTCTCTGCCTGCCTCTCTGCATACTTGTGATCTGTCTGTCAAATAAATAAATAAAATCTTTAAAAAAAAAAAAAAAAAACTAGTTTAAGTTTGTTGATTAAGATAGGCATGTCTTCAAAAGTTAATCAGTACGGAATATAATACTTTTATACTACCTTGGTTTACTAAAGATGAAATGAGTTCATGCAATCTCTTATAAAAATTTGTCAGCAAGAAACATAGCTTCTTGGGCTGATGGCTGACTTTGTCTAGTGTCTCATGAAGCAGTCTAAGCACAGTTGTTAAGAATAAGTAAATTAAATAGATATAAGTAGTATAAAAGGTTTTTAGGTGAACTCTTTAGCAATAATTATGTTTTATGGTATGTGTACTTAAAAATGGTTTTCCCAAATCTTCAGGTAAGCTGAAGCTTTAAAGTTTTGTGAAATGATGAATTAAGTTAAATTCACTGAATATTCAGATCATTTCTAAATAAGATAAAACACTGAACATGTATTTATACACTTTTAACTGCTGAACAAAGATTTATACACCATTACTTCCTTTTAGAGAAGAACTAAAAGGTATTTCGGTCATGAGTTAGCATATGTCTCTAGAAATTATTAAATGTATTCATAAATTTGCCATTCTAAATAATGCTGGTGTGACACTTCACTACTGCTTACTTCTTAGTCAAGGGTTCTAAGGGTTAATTCTAATTAATATATGTAACTAAAATTACTAGAAATAATATAAGAGAAACAACTCTGTATGCAAGGAAAGTGAGATGTGTTTTTGGTAAGAAGAGGTATGAGGTATGGAAGAGGCATTTTTGTTAAGGGAAAATAAGGGAAAGTAAATTTGTCCCAGGTAAAACTGGTTATTTCCAGATGGGAAAGAAGAAAATAAAGACAGATTAAAAGGAAAGCTAGAAAGACAGAGAAAATCTTACCTTGTGTGGTTAAGGTGGCTAAAACTGAATGAATTTATTTTAACGGTTATAAAATGAAGCTTTAAAAACAGTAGTGTACTTACATGAAACCAAAACTGAATGTTCTTTCACTTGCTGAAAGGACAGCTTTCTGGGACTACTGGCCTGCTCTGATAAGATTGTGAAAGGCTTTCTGTCACCTTCTAAGTAACCAGTCTTCAAAAAGCAGATCATATTTTATCAAAATAATTATCCATGTTTTATCAGGTCTTTGATCACTTTTGCTCACAACTATATAATGTTCCGTATTTGCCCTTAAAATTCTTTGTCGCTTTGGTTAAACAGATAAGTAATGCTTCATAATGATCTGTTATCCTATTTAGTCGAGTGTCCAAATCTTGTGATATTTTTGACAAATTTTCAACATCAAATTCTAAATGAAGTCTTTTATGGCCTTAAACTCAGTTTGAGATTTTTAAGAGGTCCCCTAAAACATCACAAAAAATATGTCCTCTCTCTTTACAAAAAGAGATGTTACACTGAGTTTATCTGGTATGTTGAATTACCTGCTAAATTAAATAAGTGTTAAATAAGTGATGATAAGCCTTCTTAGGTTATAATATACAGGTAAATGTTATTAACATAAGTATTATAGAAATTGTATGAAATTTCTAAAATTCCAATATGCCCTGGTATAATGTTATCAGTCATAATTCTAGCTATTACCTTAAAATACTGCATACAACAAAAATAACCAGACTTGTCAATTCTGCTACAATGAACTCTCATCATATCTTAACAATGGGCATCTTAAGTCTTTTGTCACTTATATTTACTGTATCACTATGATTCTTTGTAAAAGTGTTCCTGCAAAAGCACTTCCTTTCAAAGAGATTTAAGTAAAGGACTTTTGACAAGTGGACTTGTCAAAAACTTGTCAGAAACCTCCAGGTTGGGGCGCCTGGGTGGCTCAGTGGGTTAAAGCCTCTGCCTTCGGCTCAGGTCATGATCTCAGGGTCCTGGGATGGAGCCCCACATCGGGCTCTCTGCTCAGCAGGGATCTCTGCCTACTTGTGATCTCTCTCTGTCAAATAAATAAATAAAAAATCTTAAAAAAAAAAAAGAAACCTCCAGGTTTCTTATAACCTTAAAGACCATAAAACTGGGCTTGGTAAGAATTTCCAGAACTAAAGGGAAAACTGGATTTAAGGGGAACAACTACTAATTATATGGAACTGAATAAATGGAGGAGGAGGTAATTATAATGTTTATGAGTTTTTGTTTGAAACACTGCCTGTTCTTTTGTTTCATTTTTCCAGATTTAAGGAAACCTTTTACTCTTTTCTCCTATGCTATCAATAATTTGGTAAGATATACCTTTGTGAACAAAGATGAAACAATTACTTTTTTCTCTACCCGATCCTTCCACAATTTGGAAACTGAATATTCTTATTTGCATGCAATATAGTTATATGCATAAGTTCAGGAAGAATCTATTCTCCTTGTGTCTCCAGCACACAACTGCAAATGCTGGTTATATTACCAAGGCTTTGACTGGAATGTCATATTTGAGAAGGATGTGTGTAAATGCAGATATGAGACCAGACAGCTTTAAAGACCTAAGGGTGACTTTATGAAGCCAATGAAGCCCCCTGGAAAAATTAGCCTGGTATCTTGCTGGCAGGATTCCCAGCATTTTTACCAGGTGAGTAAACAAGATCCTTTTCTGGCAGGTACAGGAGTCCATGATATTTTAGGGATCTCCCGAAGAAAGGAATTCACCCAAATCTAAAGGTATTGCAGGTTAAGTCTGATGGCCTAGGCTTGACTTTCTGACTTCAAAAGGTTTTTAAGAACTTCAATCTGAGATTCCTTATGAAAAGTTCCAGCAAAGAGGATTAAAAGAGCCTAAATGGTCAATCCCTATTCTTGCTGCACTTATGCAAGTAATCAGACCAAATTTATTGACACTAGACTTAATCTGCAAACAAATTAGTCTTACTGTGGTTATCTTCGATAGAAATTTTTCTTTGGAAGAAAAATTATGTTTCAGTAGAAACCACAGTATACACTTGTGGGTATTAGATTCTACTCCTGCTATCTTTGAGGTTTTGTTTTCTGCCTGTAAGTTGGACTGGATCCTCATTATTCTACCTTCCTCCAACATTTGGCTATAGCTCTCCAAACTAACGTTTCCAGTTTTGCTCTCACTCCTCTGACTTGGAATCACTGAGAACTAAAACTGCCCTTTTTTCAAAGCCATGTAACCTAGGCTGGATGCTTTGATAACAATTTCAGAGAAATCACCACAACAGCTCGTATAAAGATAATCTTCATGCCTGCTGCTGTGTGGACCACTCAGAAAGATCACCCAAGACATTGAAACTGCAATAGGAAAACCTATCAGTTTGCCGCTGCCTGCCCTAACTCTGTCTGAAGGTCCCTCAAGCCGAATATCTAGAAATCTTGTCAACTGGCTGCCTTCAGAATGCAGAAACTGGGATTATAATCTGTTCCAATCATTAAATGATATTTATTTCCATAGAAATGCCTTTTATTAAATACCTGATTTCTTGCACCACAGGCCTAACTTTTGGAGCCTACCTGCATCACTGCCTCCTGAAATGAGACATAACTGTCTAACTGAACCCATTTATTATCAGGACTGGTTCAGTTAGATGAAGCAATCTAGCAGCTTGACTTCTGGACTGTGAAACTTCCTAAGGAAGTTTCAAAGACAGGACTGAGAGGAAGTAAAATACATGACCCCAAAATATGCCACTTTGGCATGTGGACTATTTTGAACTAAAGACAATCTAGACCCAGCAGATTCAAGAAAAACTTTTACCTTTCTCTTAACTATCTAAAAGAATTTAGACAGGGGGTCTGGCCAAGAAAGGGAGCTGTTAACAGACATAAGTTTTTATAAGAATGACTTCTGTATGCAAGGGCAAACATCTACATCCGCTCTTCTTATCGTCCTGTGAATTATCCTCCACCCCTTTAAAGCCCCAGACCCCTATCCTATTCCTTAGTTCAGGATGGCACATAAGCCTCAATTGCCTGACCTGTCCTTGGGTGTCATATTTTTATGGGGCTCTTATACATACATAATTTTTTCTCCCATTAATCTGTCTCATGTGAATTTAATTAATAGGCCAAAAGAATCTTAAAAGGTAGAAGAAAAATTCTTCCTCCCCAATACTACTAATGAAGGCATTGGAGGGCCAAAGGAACACTCTTACTTTTTGCCAGACGAGACCTGACCTGTGGAAGCATTCCAGGTCAACTAGGGGAGGCAAGCCTTTCTCTATCACAGAAGCTGCCGCAAAACCTCATCAGTTCTAGACACAGCCTCTCCTAGCTTACACGCACCGAGGGGCTTCAGGGTTCTAGGCATCAGGCCAAGTGCTGTTCAATCAACTGTCACAACCACCCTAGTAGAAGGGAAGCCAACACTACCCAATTTTATTGATGAATGAGGCTGCGATGAACCTGGCAGGGCCAGGACAATGCCACCATGCCATGTATCTGTGCTGCCCCACAACACAAAATCTGGGGCCCCACAAATAACAAAGGGAGTGTGGTGGTTGGCCTCCAAGGCTGGCCCCACAATGCCACCCCTCAAGGATGTGCACACTGAGAAGTGAGTTCCTATGCCTGCCCTTGATTCTGGCTGGGACCTGCTTTCACCAGCAGAATGTGCAGGATATGATGGCATATGGCTTCGGGCCAGTCTTCCTTCCTGAGCTGCCAGAGAGAAGTGCAGGCTGCTCTGCTGGGGGACGCCACATGGGGGAGCACTGAGGTGTAAGACATTTACCCAGCCACCCCAGCTGTCACCACACAAGACCCCAGGGATTCCAGGAGAGGCACTGCCCAGCTCAAGCCTTTGCAATCACGAGATACTGTAATAAAATGACTGCTATTTGCTCGTTTTGACCACTCAGTTTAGTGTGTACTTGCTGTGCAACAACAGATAACACAATAGGGAGATGTTTCCTCTGGGGCAAGGAGCTGTCCACACCATTCTTGGCAGGTGTTACAGCCCTATGTATCCCAAGTAGGCACTTCATGTAGCTGATGGGTTTAAGGCTGGCTCTAGACAGGCAAATGGGTACCTGCTGGCTAAATAGGTGTTTTCTGGCCACAGAATGAAAGTTGCGAGTGTTTCTGAAACATGGAAATGTTTTTGGTTTTAACAGGGGAATATCATAATAAGGTTAAAACCAGGATTTGAAACAAGATGTACGTGAAAAACAAAAATTCCAGTCAGAACAACCAGGCCCTTGGAAGAAGTAGAGAGAAGTGCTAGGCCTGGGGAGGGGAGGAGGTGTGGGGCAAGGAGAGGCATGTGGTTGGAGCATATGTAGGGGCCCACAGGCACACATCTGGACCAGAGGCATGGGTCCAGGATGTTGGGCCCCGATCAATGTCATCAGGAAAGAGAGGCCAATGCCAGCCTTGGAGCAGTGTTCCCCTACTCCAAAACTGGGACACAGTGATCTCCTAAGACCTCCTAAGAGTTCATGTACCTGGCGGCCAGCACCAGGCTTCTCCTCAGCCAGGCCAGTCAGGAAAGATAAGAGAAGGCCTGGGAGGAAACATCCTGACCTGACAAAGACTCCATCTCCAGCTGAATGCCATGTCTGTAGGAAGGGCCAAGTGCATGTTTAATGATCCTTCACAGAGCAAGAGAAGATGGAGGGACATCTTCATAACACTAGAATCACTGTGAATGAGGGAAAAACTCTCCCCGGCTCCACAGCAGCAGCCCCAGAATCACCTGCTCATGGCACCTCCTGTACTGTCATGAAGAATAAAATTCCCTTCAGATGCTTAAAAACCAGTCTACTCCAAACACAGGGGATGACTAAACAGTTACTTGGAGGCTAAATTCCCACGGCTCAGTGTCTGAGAAAAGAATTCTCCAGCATCTCTTCCTTTTAAAAAATAACAGCATACATACACGGGTAAAACACATGACCATTTGTCACCATCATAGTGCCCACTGACAAGATGTGGGGTGCATTCTTCCCCACACATCCCTCCTGGGCTCCCCTAGTCCTGTGGACCAGGGCCCAGTGGGCTGCTGTGATGGTGGAAGGCAGGGGCACGTTTCCTGAAGGGTTCTTCAAGCCTGCTGAGCAAAGAGGGCTCTGAACTCTCATTCCACTCACCAGGTTTCCCCTCCATGCCACCCAGAATCGCCAGCCGCGCCGACATCAAACCGAGCCCAAGGTAGCTGTGGAAAGAAAATCCTAGGTGAGGGGCTGGCCTGCCACAGGAATTGCTGGGTAACATCTTCAATCCTGCCTCTAGTATGTTCACCTGGCCTGAATCCAAAACAAGTGGGAAAGGGAGGAAACCTGTGGCTAGGCAGTAGACTTTCTGCTTCTAGAAGCCTCTCTTTATGGAGGTTAGGGGATTCAGCTCAACAAATAAAAGCCTGTTACTTAACAGGAGCTTGCCTAGGAGCTACAGATGCCAGTGAACGATACAGATGTGCCCTGATCTTTATGGAGTGCACATGCTTTACACCAAGAATCGACTGAATGTGGTAAACAGATGGCCAAGAAAATTCCTGCACAATGCATGGGCTCTTCCCCACCTTTTAGAAACCTCCTACAAAGCAGAACAAAATAAGCACGCACAAAAAAGAAATGGGATTTTACTGTAGGTGAACTAAAAAATGAAGTGGGGAGAAGGCAGGAGGAGGAAGGAACAGCAAGGGAGGAGGAAGTGCTGGAGGGTGAGCCTCCAGCAGCGGGGTTTCCAGGTGCTCTGGGTCACTGCACAGTGCTGGCTGAGCCACACTCCTGGATGGGCAGCCTCTCCCCCACACCCCACTCCCGAAACAAACCTATAAGAATAGAGCTTGTAGGTCCGATTAAACATCTGGAGTGATGTCAGGTAGCCAGGCGGGGAGGTCTGAAGGGTGTCCTGAAGAAGAACACGAGGGTTACTATCCTTCCTGCTGGTCTTTTGAAAAAGACCAGGGTATTCACAAATGTATTCAATTAAATTACATGTTGCGAAAGAGTGTGAAGAAGCAATGAAAAATAAAATGTCCAAATGAAAAAATGTTTTTCTTCCTCATAACTAAAATTTACCATTCTGACAACTATGGCCCAACCAAGACAATTATGAGTAAATTTAAGTGCTCTTCCATTGTAAACTAAAAATAATAATAAAAAAGTGGTGGGTGAGGAAGGCACTGTGATTAGAGCAGCAGATGGTCTAGACTAGAAACATTTTCAACTCCTTTACAATGTCTCATCACACAGGGCTTGAGGCTCTCTCCCCTTCTGGGAGTCAGACCAAGTAATGGCCCCCTCTCTGGCTTGCCCTGGGGAAAAGGGAGACATCTCACATCCTATGGCCCTGAGGGTTCTAGGTAGTACCTAATTTATCACCGTACTGAAGATCAAATTTCCATTTGTCCCCCCAGGCAGAATTAAAATCAAGTGAAGAAGCATTAACTGTGAATGAATCTGGCCGGTAGGACAGGAACTGACTGCACAGGCCCACAGGCACCAGGTCAATGGGCCTCCCCTGAGGGACGGCAACTCTTGGAAGCAGGTGGCCTTTGGAGGGTGGAGGCCACAGTGGGGCAGCAAGGGCCAGTTACCTCAACTCTTGGAAGGAAGGTGATCTGAGTGGATCCTCCGCCTAAATCCAGCATGCCCACACTGCTCCTTCCTGGGGTTTTCAAACTGCCTGGAGCACAGTGAGTAGAAACCAATACAGCTCTGTCACATAGTAAAATAGATGAGAAGAGCCGAAAAAGTACAGCAAGTTTAGGAGCCAAGCCCCATAGCGGAAAGAAAACCAGAAAAACAACTGTGCTGTGGGTATTTAACAATCTCCATGGAAGGATGCACATGTTGAAGGGACATGAATGTGGCTCTGCCAACTGTGGCTTTAATCTGAACAAAGTAAGACAACACTGACCTTCAGCAGAGAAATGGAGCCTGCCCTATCTACTGCTCACCCCCAGGGACACTGATGTCCATCACATCCCTTCATGCCCAGAGGCACGCCTGCCCCCAGCACCATGCTCCTAATGTGCCCCTTAACATGGCTCTCCATCCCCAAGGGGCAAATTCTGCTACAAAGCTTCTTTCTTTTTCATACATGCATCTCACACACACTGGTCTTTGCCATAACTACAATAAAGGTACAAAAATCAACCTATACTGAGAATCATCTAAGAAAAATGACTCCTTGCCATCTTGTTCCAAGAACAGATGTTTCTGTTCCCTGTTCTACCTACAGCAGAGGAATTCAATTCTAAGGTGAAGAGCATTCCCACTACATTTAATAAATGAAGGCATGACTGGTTTTCTTCGTGACTTCCCTCAGAAATGAGAGGACGGGGCCCCTGGCCAATGCGGCTGCAGGAAGCAGGAGCTATGCTAGAGAAAACCAGGCCTACAAAGAAGCTCCTTTCCCCAGCATTTTTATCTGCAAGCTTGATGTCCACCCTGATGAGCCCCCACCCAACCCAATGCCCTACTTTGAGCCAACACCACTGCAGAAACCCAAGGGCTTATTTGCAAGAGTAGAAATGAGACCTCTGCCATCAAGAATGGCATCTGTGGACTGTTTGCTTCAGGGAGAGGGGGGAAGAATGTACCTGTTAGGAAGTTGACAGTGATCCACGCTGAAACGCCTACAAGAGAGGGTCACAGACAGCATGTGAATCATCAGGGATGCTGTAAACAACACACGCACTCAAATGACCACTCTGAGATTCCAGAAGCTTGAAGTGAGCGCCCCTCAGTCCTCAGCCTCCAGATCAGCTACAGAAGAGTCACTGGTCATCAAGTCACCCAGCAGCTTCAGGCAGACTGTTCCAGAAGATGTCATACTACAACACTACAATACTCTGCCAAATGTCTGCCTCTTATTCTTTATCATTAACTTCCTCTTTTTGGAAAGAGAATGATGCTCTTCCCCTCCCCTGGTCATATTTTAAAATCAGGGGCTGGTGAAGAACCTGACGGTCTCTATCTCAGCATTAACAATGCAACAGCAAACTTCTAAATATGGTAGCAATTGGGGATTCTCTCTAAATGTTCTTAAAACTGAAAAGATGATTTGTTTTCAGAAACTTCATCTGTGCCAGGTTTGGAGCTCATCGAGATGACAATCTGTCTCCAATACTGTCCCCCCGGAGATCCTCTGGAGACAGTGACACTGTGAATGGAATAGGACTGTCACTTTAGTTCTTGCTTGCCCATGTCTGACTGAGGAGAAAGCTCCCACAGCAGCCCTGCACACGGCCCATCTCCCAGGACAGCCTCGTGGCACAGAGAGCTTCCGGAGACCTTACCTTCATCCGTTCCATTCATGATGGAAACACAGTCATCTCCTACAAGGAAGGGCGATGCCTTAAACACTTCTTTCACCTAAATATAAAGGGAGACACGTCTTTATCCTTACAGTCTAAACTCAAAGTTCCCAATTACACCGTGCTTTCAGCAGGTCAGGACAAAACAGCAGGGGGTGTCAGTTGGTGCCGTGAAGTAACAAAATTCATGTTTTATTTTAAATTTCTCGAATCCTCTGCAAGTGATATCCTTATCTACTGCCTAGGCTGGCGGAGGCAGATGCTACCCTGAAGAATCCGTCTTTTTTTTTTTTTTTTAATTTTTTTATTGTGTTATGTTAGTCACCATAGAATACATCATTAGTTTTTGATGCAGTGTTTTAAGATTCATTGTTTACGTATAACACCCAGTGCTCCATGCAATATGTGCCCTCCTTAATACCCACCACCGGGCTCATCCATCCCCCCACCCTCCTCCCTTCTAAAACCTTCAGTTTGCTTCTTGGAGTCCATAGTCTCTCGTGGTTCGTCTCCCCCTCCGATTTCCCAACCCCTTCACTTTTCCTTTCCTTCTCCTGATGTCCTCCATGTTATTCCTTATGTTCCACAAGTAAGTGAAACCATATGATAATTGACTTTCTTTGCTTGACTTATTTCACTCAGCATAATCTCTTCCAGCCCAATCCATGTTGTGCAAAAGTTGGTATTCATCCTTTCTGATGGCTGAGTAATATTCCATTGTGTATATGGACCATATCTTCTTTATCCACTCATCTGTTGAAGGGCATCTCAGCTCTTTCCACAGT
>CM052885.1:78737971-78774169 GCA_028534135.1 Potos flavus
GGGTAAATACCCAGTAGTGCAATTGCCGGGTCATAGGGTAGCTCTATTTTTAATTTCTTGAGAAATCTCCACACTGTTTTCCAAAGCGGCTGCACCAACTTGCATTCCCACCAACAGTGTAAGAGGGTTCCCCTTTCTCCACATCCTGTCCAACATTTGCTGTTTGAAGAACCCTGTCTTAAAGCCACCCTGGGCTGGAAGAGCTCAGGGGCACCTTGAGCCTGCTGGGCCCCCAAACACTGCCCCGCTTTAGACTGGAGATGAGGTGCTGGAAGCCCCTCAAAGCAGAGCTCAGGCTGGGACCCAGGAGACAGCCCTGCAGCCAGGAGGTGAAGGCAGTGAGCAGCAGCATTTGGGTGCATTTCCTTCCCCATTTTTTAGCAAGTACTGACACACAAAAACTTCAGTACATCTGTACATCCAATTGCACCTGTGACCCACAATCAGACTTGAGCACGTAAAGGTAACTTTTACAAGGGACCTTGACCAATGTGCAATAGTTTCTAAACTATGCAGCTGCTAAATGATGCAGCTGCACAATTTAGAAACAGTACAGAGGATGAAGGGGAACATGTTGGTGAAAGCAGTTTCCCTAATGTGCCTGAAAACAAGAAATGTCCAGGCACCTGTAATAAACAGGGTTCAGAGTTTTTTTTTGCAGGGCTGCTGCTAGGCCAAGGGGCAATCTGGGCCATGTGAGAGCCAGACCCTGGCAGGGGAAGGCCAAAGGCCTCCTCAGCAGTTACATCTGTGGATCAGACCAAGAGAAGAACTGGCAGTTACCATGAGAACATGCAGGCTGGAGATGAAGTGTCAGGAACTCAGGCTTCTATAGCCCTCTACAAGGATCTAGTCTCTGCACAGAAGGAAGCCCTTCAAAAGGCTTCAACATATACTTAAAACAAAGTTGCTGTTATTACACAACACAGGTTCATTCTAGAAAACAGGAATAGCTAAAGGTGATGCTATTAACATTCTGATGTGTTTTCCTCTTTAGGAAGGTTCTACATAGCCCTTTTGACTGCTCAGACATTGGCTGAATATTTGGTGTTTTCAGTTATCCTAAGTTATCCACACCCGAGGGTGAAATGGGTAAATCACCTTTTGCAGTAATTTTTGAGCCTTTTCTCCTGGTAACAGACGCAAACCAGCTGTGGCCTTGAGGACCAAGGGGGTGGCCTTCCAGAAGTCAAAAGGAACATCTTGTTTAGCAACATCCAGTAACTCCTGAATTCCTGAAGTGCTCTGTGAATGTGGTAAAAGTAGGGTCTGTCAAAGCTCAGCATACAGGGTCACAGATGCTCCCCAACCCTTTTGGTTTTGTTAACTTATAAACACATCCTCTTCTAACTTTCCGAATTGGCAGAAAACGACTCAAGTGGTGCTCGTGAGTGTAAGGGGTACAGGGACCAGGCGAGTACAGAGCAACACTCCTGGCAGTAGAGCATGGTGGGATGAAGATACACAAGAGGGTCTTGCTGTTCTACACTCTGGCAACCAAAACTCAGCCCAGCCCCATCACCAACCCTCATCAGGCGATCTCAGATGAGCTGGGACTCCCCTGGACACCATGAATGAATTCTGGGGTTTCTCATGGTGCTGAAACCCCAGAGGAAACATCTATACCGGCCAGAATGCTTGAGATCCAAAAGTTGGCTAAAGCCCTGTGTCAGTGCAGAGGTGGGATAACAACTTTGGTAAAGTACTGCTGGGTATTACCAACAGCTACAAAGCTGCGGGAACAATTTGGCAACATCTGCCCAAGGAGAAAACGTACATTCCTTTTACACAGAAATCTCATTCTAAGAATTCATCTGAGATGGATGCCCTTACACGTGTGGGTAATGAAGTTCAATAAGGTGACAAACTGTAGCCTTTCTTAGACATTATCTGAACGTCCTTCAGGAGGAGACTGGTTCCCATAAATTCAATGTGCCCGTACACACTGCAATATCATTGCCAGAAAAATCAAGGAAGCTCTTTACATCCTGATAGTAAATACTCTCTATGTTATATTGTTGAGTGACAAAAGTGAAGTACGTGACAATATGAATGCCATTCTATTGTGTAGGTGAAATAAAAAAGGGAGGGGGAAGAATACCGATGAATTTGCTTGTAGGTATGTCGACCAGCCCTTGAAAGACATAACAAACCAGGGTCACCAGCCCTCCTAGGGGAGACTGGAGCAGGAGGGGAGTTCTCACCACCCACCCTGTGAAGCTGGGAAATATGTCCCACTTGAATGTGCACTGCCTCCTAAAACAAGTAAGGTTTTAAAAATCTTATGAGTTTATTCTAAAGCTATCTAATTTTCTCATGTGTAACATTATAGTTATTCTAACATCACTCATTTTGATTTTTGTTTTCAATTTGTTTTTTAACCAAGCCACAGGAAAGTAAGGCTATGACTTTACTGTCAGAGATCAAGATGGACCTGTGGGCAAGAATGATGTATTATCTTTTTTTTTTTTTTTAAGATTTTATTTATTTATTTGAGAGAGAGAGAGAGCACAAGCAGGCTCCCCACTGAGCGGGGAGGCTGACATGAAGCTGGATCCCAGGACCTTGGGATCATGCCCTGAGCCAAAGTCAGATGCTTAACTAACTGAGCCACCCAGGCGCCCTGATGTATTAGGTTTTACGACATACTTGACTCAAAAGGAACTTGTAGCTATGTTACTACTGGGTCCATTTCATTAGCGCCTTAGCAGAAATATAGGTGTCCTGTATTAGCGCAGCTGTAAGCTTTAAGGAGTTGAGAAGTATAAAAGCTACAAATTTACAAAAATCATTGTTTGAAAGTTTAAGTAAATCACTTTTACACTTATTTGGTTTTGTGGATTTTTGCATAATACATTTTTAACTTCAATTTTTTTAGTCAACTTTTGTCATCTTCAGTCAGAGGAACTGGAACGAAAACAATTAAACCCTCGAACACTGCTTTTTGTCAGTTTGTAGCCTTTGTGTTTTTGAACCGCACCAAGACTTCTGAGTGGCATGCCTGGTGGTTGCGGGAAGGGCCTGGGAAGCTGGGGTGTGGGGGAAGGTGGGGAAGGTAGCGGTCCTCCTTTGGCCCCCATGCGCTGTACCAGTTTCCCCCATCCGACCACCCTATATAGCATGAAACGTCCCAGGGCAGCACCATCAGAGATGCTTTCCTCTGCGAAGAAGACCTACGCACTCAAGAGAAAGGGAGCTGGCTTTAACAAACTGCATAGTTGGAAAACAAATTTGAAGAACAAATAGACCTGAGAGAACAACATTACCTTTTCAACATCATCAGCATAAGCAGAAAGACCTGGCTTCAGTGCTTTGAATGTCTCATGGGTCAAAGTGGGAGTTTCTAAGAGGAAAACATGGTTAAAAAAAAAGTACAACTGTGAACATGTACATGAATGTATGAATATATACAATTATGGCTAGCCACTCTTTTTAAAGGCAGATGTCTGAAATCAGACCAATCCCAGAGTGACTGGAACACTGCCTCTTTAGCCCAGATAAACAAGATGAGCGTTCTCTCTGACGCTTTGGTCAGAGCTTTTAAAAAAAAAAACTTTACTCAGGTATGATTTACATACGAAACTATATCCATCTAAACTGCTAAATTTTAATACGGTTAATTCTTGTTACACTAACAGAGCAGCAGGGCAGATGATTCTAAACTGCAAATATAAAAGTTACTTCTCTATCCTGGGATGGATGTAGTAGGTTCTAAAGAACATTTTTTTTCCTTCTTTTAAAAAAACAGTGTGTCCTAAATTATGAAGGCCCTGGATTCATGTGCATACAGCAAGGGAGTGTTCAGAGGCACACTGGTGGCCGGGGGATGCTGGCCCGAATTTGGACATGAAGACCCAGGAGGAAAAATCAGGAATAGAACTTTTTGAAAGGATGTCTCTTTGGAGATAAAACACTGGAATATGGCTATTAAAGGATTAAAATGCTGACAAGTTGTCTTAAAAGCTTAAAAATCATTTTCTGGCATATAAAAACTTAACTACTGAACTGAGTTAAAAGATAAAGCAGATGAAAAGTGAAACATACCATGACAGCTTTGGAGAGAGCTACTAACGGTGTCTGTTGCCACCAACTCTGTTAAATGCCCAAAAGAGTGTCTACTCAAAAGGTATCGAGGGTCAGCAAAGGACCAGCTGTGGCCAATGGACCTACTGAGCAGTCAGAGGGAAAACACTCACTGGCTAGAAGCTGGAGGATGACCCTCAGAGCTGGAGGAGATCACAGGGAGAAGGGACAGAGTACAGAGCTGGGCAGTGACTGGGTCTCCCCATAGGAGCAGCTACGGGGAGAACACAAACCCTCTTGGCGGAAGCCTGTGGAACCCCATCTTCGGGTTATAATGGGGCTCAGGCTCCAGCTCCCTTCTCACTGCTGAGGCCACTCTCATCTGTCGCTCTGACTGGACCCACTGGGCAGCACCGTGTCAGTCTAGGTCCCAGGTCCTCGCTAGTTCATGACTTTCTCAGACTCTGCCTCATACTAGCCTGAGTCAGGGGCAACTTCCTGCCTTAAACTCTCTCAATGCAGCTTCTGGCCTAAGTCACGATCCTGGCCACCTGACCTGCTGCTGAATGCTGGGATAGGACAGGACACCGAACACCCTCGGGGATCTCAGATGCCCTCAGGTGGTCACCAGAACCTACTGTGAGTAAGGACAGTCAGGGAATCCTGGGAAACTTAGATTCCTGGGCCCCAGCCCATGCCTGAACCAGCCTCTCTGGGAACCTATATTTTTGACAAGCTTCCCAGTAAGTCCGAGGCAGGGCATCCAGCCTAACCACTGTGCTCTAAGTGGAAGAGATCCCAAGAGCTCTGCTGTGAGTGAGGAGATTCTAGCAGTGAGTGGTCAAGGCCCTCTACCCAGCATACCTCCAGGCTGCCGGGCGAACTGGAAGATGTGGACACGGGTGCCAGTGCTTCCTGCATCAAACATGATGCCATAGAAAACCTCGTGACCATGTGCAGCTGTCCCTGGAGCACTGTGAGCCTGCTGGCCCCTCCGGGCCCCTGATGCCACCTCAGTGATGCTGAAGAAGGCCTGGGTGGCAGAGGCCCAGTGCCACTTGATGTAGGCGACATAGATGAAAAGGCAAATGAACAGCCCCAAGGGGTACGCCACCTTCGTCATTTTCAGGTTCCCATTATTTGGTATTTTTCTCATTTCTCTGTCTGCTGAGCACTGTGCTGCAGCTGCTCGAGAAAAAGGAGGAAAAAGCAGGAAAAACATGTTAGGCTACAAGCTTCTGGGGCAAGTCAGAAGTCCCTGTGTTCAGGGACAAAACATTCAGCCAGAAACTGGTCTGCATTCCCCCCCTGGAATCAGAAGCTTCATTCAGTCCTCAAAGTGCTTCCAGAAGGTGTGAGCCCATTTTACAGAAGAGAACAGAAACTGGGGTTTACAAAGACTAGATAACCTGTTCGAGGTGGCAGGTCCTGGAGGGTCTGACTTAGGGCACAGACCCACAACTGCTGGCTCTAAGGCCTAAGCCTAGTCCCCAGCAAGTGCTGTTCCAGACAAGTGGCTTTTGGGCTTGTTGCCACTTTAAAAAGCCACATGTAAATGGTGTCCCCAAACTTCTCAAGGTACAGGAACATATGTCCAATCCATTTTTTCAATTCTTACTTCCTCTTCTATACAGATATTTAATTCTTTTTTTTTTTTTAAAGATTTATTTATTTGACAGAGAGAGAGATCACAAGCAGGCAGAGAGAGAGGGGGAAGCAGGCTCCCTGCTGAGCAGAGAGCCCGATGTGGGGCTCGATCCCAGGACCCTGAGATCATGACCTGAACCGAAGGCAGAGGCTTTAACCCACTGAGCCACCCAGGCGCCCCCAGATATTTAATTCTTAGAAGGCTTAAAGTCTCATCCCTTGGGGACTACAGAGAGCCCCAGCCACGTCTGAGAAACGCAGCTCATTTTCCTGGAAGTTTCACAGATGACTCTTTTCACTCATGTACTACACTCTGCCAAAGAGGAAATAATGCCTGTGCGCTTTTCAAGCTTATGAAAATCCTACCTGAGTAGCAAAAGAACTAACTCAGCACCACTGTCTTTGGTTCAATTCCCCCTGTGCCCCAAAATGAAAGCATTTGTTCAGGCTTTCTTAGCAGCTTTTGGAGTAAGACACCATGCGGGAACCTGAGGCTTCCAAGGACAAGAAGTGGGGTGCTTGATTCTCAGGGATCCCCTACCCTTGGGGAATGTCCACCTGTGTCCATTCCTGACTCTGTCAGTTGTGGCAAGTGGCGTGGACACTCCTAGAGGTAAGGAGACGGGAAAGTGCCAGGTTGAAAGCAAGACACATAACAGACCAATATCCCTGATAAACATGGATGCAAAAATTGTCACCAAGATACTAGGCAATAGGATCCAACAATACATTAAGAAGACTGTTCACCATGACCACGTAGGATTTATTCCTGGGCTGCAAGGTGGTTCAACATCTGCAAATCAATCAATATGATACATCACTTAATAAAAGAAAGGATAAGACGCATGTAATCCTCTCAATTGACGCAGAAAAAGCATTTGATAAAATACAGCATCCTTTCTTAAAACTCTTCACAGTGTAGAGATAAAGGGAACATACCTCGATATCATAAAAGTCATTTATGAAAAGCCCACAGAGAATATCATTCTCAATGGGGAAAAACTGAGAGCTTTTCCCCTAAGGTCAGGAACACGACAGGGTTGCCCACTCTCACTACTGTTGTTCAACATAATGCTAGAAGCCCTAGCCTTAGCAATCACAAATAAAAAGAAATAAAAGGCATACAAATCGGCGAAGAAGTCAAACTCCCACTCTTCGCAGATGACATGATATTCTATGTGGAAAACCCAAAGACTCTAACCAAAAATTGCTATAACTTATACAGGAATTCAGCAAATCAGCTGCATTTCTATAGACTAACAATGAGACAGAACAAAGAGAAATTAAGGAATCGATCCCAATTCTAATTGCACCAAAAATCGTAAGATACTTGGGAATAAACCTAGCCAAAGAAGTAAAGGATTTATATTCTGAAAACTATAGAACACTTATGGAAGAAATTGAGGAGGACACAAAGAAATGGAAAAACATTCCATGCTCATGGATTGGAAGAATAAACATTGTTAAAATATCTATGCTACCCAGAGCAATCTATACATTCAATGCAATCCCTCTCAAAATACCATCAACATTTTTCACAGAGCTCAAACAAATAATGCTAAAATTTGTATGGAACCAGAAAAGACCCCAAATAGCCAGAGGAATGTTGAAAAAGAAAACCAAAGCTTGTGGCATCAGAATTCCGGACTTCAAGCTCTATTACAAAGCTGTAATCATCAAGACAGCATGGTACTGGCACAAAAACAGACAAAGAGATCAATGGAACAGAATAAAGAACCCAGAAATGGACCCTCAACTCTATGGTCAATTAATCTTCTACAAAGCAGGAAAGAATATCCAATGGAAAAAAGACAGTCTCTTCAACAAATGATGCTGGGAAAATTGGACAGCCACATGCAGTAGAATGAAAATGGACCGTTTTCTCACACCACACACAAAAATAAACTCAAAATGGATGAAAGACCTAAATGTGAGATAGGAATCCATCAGAATCCTAGAGAACACAGGTAGCAACCTCTTTGACCTTGACTGCAGCAACTTCTTGCTAGACACGTCTCTAAAGGCAAGGGAAGAAAGGCAAAAATGAACTATTGGGACTTCATCAAGATAAAAACCCTCTGCACAGCAAAGGAAGTAGTCAACAAAACCAAAAGGCAATGTATAGAATGGAGAAGATATTTGCAAATGACATATCAGATATCAGATAGTATCCAAGATCTATAAAGAACTTACCAAACTCAACACCCACGGGCACCTGGGTGACTCAGTCAGTTAAGCATCTCTGCCTCTGGCTGAGGTCATGATTCCAGGGTCCTGGGATCAAGTTCTGCACTGGGCTCCCTGCTTGGCAGGGAGACTGCTTCTCCCTCTCCCCTTACTCCTCCCCCGTGCTCATGCTCTCTGTCAAATAAAAAGATAAAATCTTTAAAAAACAAAAAACTCAACACCCAAAGAACAAATAATCCAGTCAAGAAATGGGCAGAAGATATGAACATTTCTCCAGACATACAAATGGCCAACAGACACATGAAAAAGTGTTCAACATCATGCAGCATGAGGGAAACAAACACCAAAACCATAATGAGATACCACCTCACACCAGTCAGAATGGCTAAAATTAACGAGTTAGGAAACGACAGATGTTGGTGAGGATGCAGAGAAAGGAGAACCCTCTTACACTGTTGGTGGGAATGCAAGCTGATGTAGCCACTCTGGAAAACAGTAGGGAGGTTTCTCAAAAAGTTAAAAATAGAGCGACCCTATGACTCAGCAACTGCACCACTAGATATTTTCTCCAAAGATACAAATGTAGTGATCCCAAGGGGCACATGCACCCCAATGTTTATAGCAGCATTGTCCACAATAGCCAAACTATGGAACGAGCCTAGAGGTCCTTCCACAGATGAATAAAGAAGATGTGGTGTATATACACAATGGAATATTATGCAGCTATCAAAAAACAAAATCTTACCATTTGCAATGATGTGGATGGAACTAGAGAGTATTATGCTAAGCAAAGTAAGTCAATCAGAGAAAGACAATTATCATATATCTTACTCAGAGGTAGAATTTAAGAAACAAAACAGAGAATCATAGGGGAAGGGAGGGAAAAATAAAATAAGATGAAATCAGAGAGGGAGACAACCCATGACTCTTAACTATAGGAAACAAACTGAGGGTTGTTGGAGGGGAGATGGGTAGGGGGTATGGGGTAACTGGGTGATGGGCATTAAGGAGGGCACGTGATGTAATGAGCACCGGGTGTTACATGCAACTGATGAGTCACTGACCTCCACATCTGAAACTATTAATACACTATATGTTAATTAATTGAATTTAAAAAAATTTAATTAATAAAAAGAAAGACAGCAGGATACAGGTTTGTGTTCTGCCCACAGCAGCATGTGACCTTGGGCAAATTAAACTTCACAGGGAGCTGGTCTCCTCATCTGTAAGGTGGAAAGTCACCATATGATGTCTGGGGATACAATGAGATGTGTGATGTACCAGGAGGAGGACACAGAGAACACATACTGAAGGCTAACTTTACAGCAGGGCAGTGGGAGGTAACATCCCTTTGGAACCAGGGACGGTGATGGGCAGGAGTACTGGAAGACAGTGTGACTGCACTGTCTGCGGAGGGCTAGGGCCAGAAGTGCAGGGGTCAAACCTGTGATGGTCTTTACACCAACCTCGAGGGTGCCTGAGAGGAGGACAAATGGAATGAAAGTGGCTCTTGAGACAGGAGTGGGGTTGCGGGGGGTGGTGGGGGTGGGGGGGAGAGTCCAGGCCTTTTGCAGCCACTCCTTTCCAGGATCTAGCCCTGCAGCCATACTTGGATGCCCTCAGGTCTGACCAGCACTGCCCAAATCTTTGGCTGTCTCTGTGCTCCTACCTAAGGGATAGGCCTCTCCAGTGGCCCACTGCCCAAACTTGGGCAGGGCGTAGGACAAATCACCCCCACACTCTTGAGCATCTGCTGTACATAGGGCTATGGGAATGGCTCTGTTGGCAAGACCAAGAAGCAAGCCTCCTTCCCAAGCCCCTGCTCCTGCCACTTTGGGCCTCTCTTGGGTCTCACTGCACTTAGGAGCTTCCTACTAGCTCTCAGGATCATGTCACACCCCCAGGTGGGCCTAGCTCCTTACCAGCCTCTGCGGCTTTCTGTCACCCTCACTTGTCTTTGCTCACAGTGCTCTGAGAACCTCGTTTCTCCTTCTGTTCCTAGAATAAAGCTCCTCTCTGCCTTTGCACACAGTGTTACCCATTCCTAGAATGCTTGTGCATCAACCTGGCCAACATTGTCCTTATCCGCAAGCCTCAGCAGAACTGTTACTGTCCTTGCCTTCCCCGACCACCCATAATTTGAACGACCCCCAACCCCCATTATGCTCTCTCTGCACTCCCTGCCCCCTTCTGACCTGGCACCACCATAATCTGTAACAATGTCAGGGTCTGTGGGATTAATTCCTAAAGGTCCATGTCACCCTCTAGGCTATGAACTTCCAAGGGCATGCGTGAGCATGTGCACGCAACAAGCAGGGGGAGCGGCAGGCAGAGGAAGAAGTAAGCTCCCTGCTGAGCAAGGAACCCAATGCAAGACTTGATCCCAGGACCCTGAGATCATGACCTGAGCCAAAGGCAGACACTTAACCAAATGAGCCGACCAGGTGCCCCTAAATACCACACTCTTAAACAACCAATGGGTCATAAAAGAAATCAAAAGGGAAATCAGAAAATATCTTGTGACAAATGAAAACGAAAACACAACATATCGAAACTTATGAAATGCAGTGAAAGCAGTACCAATAGGGAAAAATTATACCTGTAAATGCTTACATTAAAAGAGAAGATTTCAAACCAACAACCTAAACTATACATCTTAAGAAACTAGAAAAAGAACAAATTATTTATTTTTAAACACTTTTTTAAAAATTTAAATTCAATTAGTCAATATATAGTATATCATTAGCTTCAAATGCAGTGTTCAGTAATTTATCAGTTGCATATAACACCCCACGCTCATCACATCAGGTGCCCTCCTTAATGCCCATTACTAAGTTACCCCACCCACATCCTTATTTTTAAACATTTTAAATATTTATTTATTTATTTTTAAGTAGCCTCCACATCCAGCATGGAGCCCAATATGGGGCTTGAACTTAAAACTCTGAGATGAAGACTTGCGTGGAGATCAACAGTCTGATGCTTAACTGACTGAGCCACCCAGAGAATTAAACACAAAGCTAGAAGAAAAGAAACAATAAAAATCAAAGCAGGATAAATAGAGGATAGAAAAACAATACAGAAATGTCCATGAAACCAAGAGTTGGTTCTTTGAAAAGATCACCATAACTGAAGCCTTTAGCTATCTTGACTAAGGAATAAAGAGAGAAGACTCGAATTATAACTAAAATCAGAAATGAAAGAGGGAGCATTACTACTGATTTTATAGAATGAAAATGCTTATGAGAGTATTATGAACAGTTGTACACTAATAAATTGGATAACCTAGATGAAATCAACAAATTCCTAGAAAGGTATAATCTACCAAGATGAATTATGAAGAAATAAAAAATCTAAAGACATATAACTAGTAAGGAGACCAAATCAGCAATCAAAAATCTCCCAACAAAGAAAAGCCCTGGCCCAAATGAATACTGATTTGTTGGTCACCTTTGATTTTACCAAACATTTCAAGAAGAATTCCAAAATCTTCCCAAAAAATGAAGAGAAGGGACCACTTCTTAACTCATTCTATGAGGCCAGCATTACCCTAACACCAAAGCCAGACAAAGACACTACAAAAAAATACAGACCATTAATCCTTATGAATAGTGATGCAAAAATCCTCCATAAACAGCAGCAAACTGAATTCAACCACAGAGCAAACAGACCAAGTGGGATTTATTCCTGGAATACAAGGATGGTTCAAGATTTGAAAATCCATCAAGGCAAATACATCACATTAACGGAATAAAGTGGGGGGGGGGTGCCTCGGTGGCTCATTTGGTTAAGCATCCAACTCTTGATTTCAGCTCAGGTCATGATCTTCGGGTCATGAGATCTGACCCCACACTGGACTCTGTGCTCAGCACAGAGTCTGCCTGTCCCTCTCCCTCTGCTTCTTCCCCTGCTCTCTCTCTCTCTCTCTCAAATAAATAAGTAGAAATAAAATCTTAAAAAAAAAAAAAACAGAATAAAGGGGAAAATCGATATGATCATCTCAATTGATGCAGAAAAAGCATTTAATAAAACCAGATACCTTTTCATAATGAACACAACCAACAAACAAGAATAGAAGGAAACTACCTCAACATAATAAAGGCCATATATGCAAACCCAACAGCTAACATCGGACTCAGTGGTTAAAGACTGAAAACTCTTTTACTTTAAAATTAGAACCGAGAAAGAATGTCTGTTTTCAACACTTCCATTCAACATAGTATTGGAAGTTCTAGCCAAACCAATTAGGAAAGAAAAAGAAATAAAAGACATCCAAATTGGGAAGGAAGAAGTAAAACTATCTGTTCATAGATTACATGATCTTATATGTAGAAATCCCTAAAGATTCCACAGGAAAGGAAAACAACTGTTAGAATTAATAAATCCAACAGGACACAATATCAACACACAAAAATCTGTTGTTTCTATCTGTTAACATGAACAATTTGGAAAAGAAGTTAAGAAAACAATTCTATTTACAATAGCATCAAAAAGAATAAAATACTTAAGAATAAAGTTAAACAAGGAAGTGAAAGCCTTGTACCCTGAACACTACCAAACATAGCTGAAAGAAAATTAAGAGTCAAATAAATAGATATCCTATATTCATGGATGGGAAGACTTAATATTGATAAAGGTATCAATACTTGCTACAGTGGTCCACAGATTCAATGTAATCCCTATAAAAATCCAAATGACTCTTTTTTGTAGAGATAGGAAAAAAAATCCTAAAATTCACAGGAGATTCAAGGAATCTCAAGAGACCCCAAATCACAAAACAATCCTGAAAAAGAACAAAGTTGGAAGCCTCATACTTTCTGATTTCAAAACATACTATAAAGCCACAGTAATAAACAACTTGTGGTAGTGGTATAAAGACAGACACAAAGACCAACGGAACAGAACAGAGAGCCCAGAAATAAACCATATACATGGTAAAATGATCTTTGACAAGGGTACCAAGACCATTCATGGGGGAAAGGATAGTCTCTTTAACAAATGGTACGGGCAAAACTTGATATTCACCTAAGAAAGACTGAAGTTGGATCCTTACCTTACAGCATACGCAGAAATTAACCCAAAATGGATTGAAGACCTAAGTATAAAACCTAAAACTATATAAAACTCCTAGAAGAAAATATAGTAGAAAAGCTTGTAGCATTGAATTTGGCGATGATTTCTTGGATAAGTACCAGAAGCAAAAACAGGACAGCAAAAGCAAAAAGACGAATGTGACAAAACATTAAAAAACTTTATGCATCAACAGACACCACAGAGAGAAAAGGCAACCCACAGGATGGGAGGACATATTTGCAAATCATATCTGCTCAGGGATTAATATCTGGAATATAGAGAACTGAAACTTGACAACAAAAAACTGAACAACTTAATTCATAGCATGAATGCATGCAAAGCGTCTGGATACATACCTCTTTAAAGATATATAAATGACCAACAAGCATATGAAAAGATGCTCAACAGCACTAATCATTAGATGTGCAAAACCACAATGACGTATCATCTCATATCCATTAGGATAGCCACTAAAGTGTTGGAAAGGATGTGGAGAGATTAGAACCTCTGTAGGATTATATATATACACACTTTTTAAAGATTTTATTTATTTGACAGAGAGCGTGTGCATACAAGCAGTGAGAGAAGGGGAGCAGCAAGCAGAGGGAAAGGGAGAAGCAGGCTTCCTGCTGAGCAAGGAGCCCAATGCGGGGCTCGATCCCAGGACCCTGGGATCATGACCTGAGCCCAAGGCAGACACTTAACCGACTGAGCCACCCAGGCATCCCCCTCTGTGGGATTATAAAATGGTTGAACCACTGTAAGAATAGTATGGAGGTTCCTCAAAAACTAAAAATAGAATCACCATATTGATCCAACAATCTTATTTCTGGGTATGTATCAGAAAAAGAATTGAAAGCAGGGTCTTGAAGAGATACTTGCATACCCATGTTCACTGTCACATTATTCACAATAGCCAAGAGATGGAAACAGCCCCAAAATCCATTGATAGATGAATGGATAAAGAAAATGTGGTGTACATACAAAATGAATTATTATTCAGCCTTAAAAAGGAAGGAAACTCTGATACACGCTACAACATGGATGAACCTTGAAGACATTATGCTAAATGAAATAAGTCAGTCACAACTGAACTAATATTCCACTTATATGAATTACCTAGAGTAGTCAAATTCAGAGATAGAGTGTAGAACATTGGTTCCAGGGGTTGGGGTAGGGCAGGGAATGTTTAATGACTGCATAGATTCAGTTGGGACAATAAAAAAGTTCTGGAGATGAATGGCTGTGATGGGCACGACAATGTGAATGTAATGAATGCCACTAACTGTAAACTTAAAATCGTTGAAAAGGTAAATTTTATATATATTTTATCACAAGAAAAAAAATCCTTTAATGGCTCCGAGGCCAGACAGGTAACATAAATGAGTTCTGTGGCACAGGACTAAAGGCAGTGGTAGGGGGAGAAGGAAGAGGGCTGGGCCTGCTTATTGCATCAAATGTTTAAAGTTTCAGTCCTGCCTCACTCTCTCAACAATAGCAGCAGGTCACGTCTTATTGAGATTCTTTCTGCCTTAAACATGTTTTTTTTTTTTTTTTTTTTTAAGATCTTGTTCCATTGGTCCTTTCTCCATACCCCTACAAAATCTACCCAAGATGCTTACTGCCACTCTGAACCTTGGCAGCTAGAGGCTTCTCTCTTGGGCTCTTTGGTGTCCCTGAGTAAGCAGTATGTGGAGTTATTCATTTGTGCCTTTCTTCCCTTTGGTTAGAGTGCCTCTTTAGAACAGGGACCAGCCCACTCATCCTGGGTCTTCCAACCCCAACACAAGGCCAGAGCCCAGCAGCCACTCAGTCAATACTTGCTGGTGAAGGAGGCTAGCTGAGAGGCTAGCTGATGGAGCCATCAACAATGCTTCAGCACCCAGATGATGGCTACCAACAGAAGCAGGCCATTTAGGAAGGGGCTATTTGGGCAGGAGACAATAGTGACCAGGTTTTCAACATGCTAAATCTGAAATGACAGCAGGACATTGGTCAGAAACGGAACTGATCCTTGTGAGATAGCAGGTTTGGGGTTGGGACCTGGGGATCTGCATTACGAAGAGGATTTTAGCTAAGATCAGGAGTGAAGACATCAATGAGAGAAAGACCCAGGAACGAGCAGAGGCTGAAATGTGACCTGGGGAATGCCTGTCCCCAGGCAGCCAGCGCTCACCCTATAACTAGCCTTCTCACAGGCCTCCTTTCGTTAGGTTACCGTAACCCAGAGTTTTCCATTGCTAAGAGATCATTAAACAAAAAGTATTTATAAACAATGTTCTAAAGCAGCTATTTCTAAGGAAGAACAATAAGGACACAAAAGTAATACTAACATCTTAATAATCTGACAGTGTTTTAAAAGATTATTATTTTTTTTTTTTGCTTGCTCTCCTGTCCCTCTCAACCAGTGGGCCAGCAGCACAGCACAGGTATTGTAAAAGACCTTTGTAAAAGACCCTTTTACATAATCAACTTTTATTATGTCCTATGTTAATCTAAGAACGATGACCTACATGATCAGATTAACAGGTGGTATGGCAATTTTGAGGCAAAGGTTGCTCTTTATTAAACTTGTCTACCCACTAAAAAAATACCCTTTACATATACAATATCCTGTTGCCAGAGACCTACAAAGCCAGCACTTATACCACATAACAGATGACAACTTATTTCCATATAACAGCCCCAAGGCCCAGGGAGTATCTGGAAACAGATTTGCCTGGAATCAAACAGCTGGCATGTGGTGAGGCACAGATAAGGCTTTCTGGCTTCTGTCTCCAAATTAAATGTGCTCCATTGTTTCACTTTCCCTATTAACGTTAAGACTCTACTTTAGACAACCAAAAAATACTCACATGAAATTACATGCATATAATCATTAGTTACACACCAACAAGCTCAGCCTGACATAAACAGAGTCCAAACAGAAAATAACAAACCTAAAAGCCAGTTTCACTCCATTGGGTTAAGGTGTTCAGTAATACTAACCACTATAAGACAATTTCCAGAGGAGCAAATTGCATTTCCATGGGCACCACTAACACCATAGCGTAAATGTGTCAATCAGGTTCTCCTTAGAGGTCCACTCGAGAAAACAACCCAGCTTTAGTTTTGTCCTTTAAAAGAGAGACAGTGTCTAGAACAAGGCTATAAAGAAGGTAAGCCAGGTGGGGAATAAGGAGTAGGCTGGGAGTAGGGTGGGGCACAATGTAAGGTGCACAAAGGCCAACAGAGATTTGGCTCAGTAAACCTTGCTCTCATCTGGCTCCTGCTGGGGGCTACCCTCTGTCAGGTGGAGGTCAGGGTCAGAGAGAATTTGGGTGTGGAGCTGTAGTGCCAGAGGCAGGTGCCTGCCCCATCCCTCAGCTAGCTTTCTAGGAGCTGGGGAAGGCAGGTGAGCTCTTCGAAATACAAGCTTTATCTGATTTGGATCAGTGGCCACACAATCTGTTAGCCAGTTTCTTTAAGGTTTTCAGTTAAAGTACACAAAAGAGCCATGTGTGCAAATGACCGCCACATATGCTAAAAATCTATCCAAAATTAAACGACATTAACAAACCACTACTTATTCTTCTGGAGGTTTAAACTGACTTTTCTCTCCTTCTCTGAAAAAAACTATACATACATGAGTCATCCCTGTTAACACCACCGGTTGTTTCCTTTTCACAAGACACAGTGGACAGGGAAGCTCTTCTAGATCTCTTTACATGGGTTGTCCACCTCTCTGGCTTTCCATATTAGGTTCCGCAAGGGACAGAGACACACATCATATCAGCCAACTGATGCTTACAAGGGAGGGAAAGAATGGGGGGTACAGAAAACAATTTCTGGATTTATACTCCTATGCTTCCCCCCACCCCCACGAACCTTGTTAATGTATTGGTAACACCAACAGGAGAATCTCCCCGAGAGAAAACCTAATCCCCCACCCATCATGGCTCTTGCACAGTGGGTCAGAAAGCCCCTTGTAATCACAGCTGCTATCCACCTATCCCAAGGAACCTCCTCCTAGAGTTTCAGATTCCCTCACTGGGGGGGTGGGGTGGGGTGGGGGGTTATGGGCTAGGACCTCCACAGAATCCTGAAGGATGTACAATGTGTGGCTTAGTATGTGTGATCCTGGAATACACGTGTCTGGAAGGACAACCGGAGCTACCCAGGCACTTCTGGGTGACTGATTCTTTTGGATAGACGCCTAGGATATGGAGGACTGTGCTTACCATAATCTACAAAACAAGTCAGGCTTTCCCCCAACGCTTAAAACCATTCTATGGCTCCTAGCTGAACTTAAGATAACCACCACCCTTCCTTCCATGGTCCCTTCTCTTTTACTCTCCTGACTCAAGGCTTTCCACTGAAGGGAGTCGAGCCTCGTGTCCAGCTCTATCCACCTCAGGGTCTCTCTCTCTCTCTCTGGTACCTGGAGTACTGCTGGCTCATGCCTCAGCTCAGGCAGAACCACCTCGAGCTCTTCTTCTGGTTATCAGAGCAATGTCGGAATTTACTGTTCTCACATCTGCAGTAGTGTCAGAATGGCATGATCTTGCCTGTTACCTGGGCTTCCCAGCTGGGCTGTGAGGCCCAGGAGGGAAGGGGCCTTGCCAGTCCTTCCCCTATTGGATCTCCTGCACCTGGCACAGCACTGGGAAGCGGGTCAGCAAACGCTTAATGAATGAATGAATGCAGCACCTCCAGGCTTCCTGGGGGTAGAGACCCTTGCTGTCTGGTCCACCCAGTTACCAGAGCACGGATCGCTTCCCTCAGGGGTCAGCGGAGTCCAGAGTCCTGGGAAGACTAATGGACCAGGACAGGAAGGCAGCACGAGGGAAGACCTGCATGCGAATGACCCTGAGTCCGCCTGCAGGAGCCGCTGCTAGAGACCGAGGAACTGACAGATGTGTGGGTCTAGACCACAGAGACCCCGACCCTCTTCCACTCGGCCCATTCCTCTAGCGCGCCGCACGCCGGGATGCCCACGTGCAGCTATCCGGGCCCTGCGGACCCAGCCAGACCCACACGCGCCCGCGACCCGCCCTTACCCTGCAGGGTCCTCTCTGCCACCGAGAGAGGTTCCGTTTCTCGGGAGCGCGCAGGCGACCGAGGAAGCTTCCCGGCTCTCGCTCCCCCGCGTGCGTTACCAGGGCCTCCGCCCACAGGCCGCAAGCCGGCGGATCCGGGGAGCCTGAGCCCCGCCCACGTGCACGTCGCGTCACCGGCCGGGAGGAGCGGGCCGTTGAGGGCCCAGCGCGCAGGCGCGGCGTATGGGCGGGGCGTAGCGGGCCCCACTGCGCAGGCGCCCCCGGGTTTTCTGGCAGGGTAGGTGTTGGGATTCCCTTGAGGCCAGGTTGGGCTACTGTCGGCCCTGACCAGGATCTTGGTCTGTCTGACCTACAGAACCCCAGTGAGGCCCTCGTCGGGCGGATTCGGCTCCTGTCCCAGCTCGCAGGGGTTCCTTTGCGTGGTAGGGCAGGCTGTGGTGTTAGCCAGGGAGTTACCACCATAACCTCACAACCTTGACCTTGGAAGTTTTGAATTTTCCTAGGGTCCCTCCACAGCTAAAACCCACCAACCCCCTTCTTTTCTGAAGGTAATACGTGACAGAAAATGCAACTACAACAGGATAGACAGCGCGATGAATCTCTCTTGTTCTTGGCCCCCATTTTCCTAACTCTTCCTAGGTGCTGCCAAGGTTGGTTGCCAGCTTCTGACTTGGATTAGTCATCCACGCAGGCTCCCGGCTTATTTAAGGATCATAGTGGTAGTGTCTGCCAGATATCAGCATGCTCAGTCAGTCCCCTTTTGCTCAGCCCAGCGGGAGCTGCCTTCCCAGCTTCCCTTGCGGCTGGACTGCCCATGTGACAGCGTCTGGCCAATGAGCTGAGCGTGTGCCTCCTCTGGGCCTGGTTCGGAAACCCACCTCTATCTCCAGGTAGTGTGGGGCGGTGGAGGGGGAGACCCGGGAAGGGGGAGACCCTGGGAGGGACCCTAGTGGGTTCCTGAAGCACATGGTACTCCTAAGTCTGTGGTCGAGGTGGTGGCACTTTTGAGAGTGAGTCCGTGCCTGCCAGACAGGATGTAGGGACAACATACATAGACCAGGACTTGACGCGGGGCATGTCTTCACCATGAGCAGGTACCTGGTTGGGCGCTGCCCTTCTTTGCCCATGTCAAACTGCTAAGACTTGGTTGTTTACACAGCAGTTAGCTCATATGGTCCCTTGTTCCAGATGCTTGCTATCATGAATAATGCTACAGGATCCTATAGGACTATTTTTGTGTGCATGGGTGGGTATATCTATAGGAAAAATTCCTAGAATTACTCTGGTAAAGAATATGTCCCCTTTCCCCTTTTTCTTTTAAATATTAGATACATGTGGCTAAATTGGGCCTTAGACAGTGTACTGACACACCCACAATACTGTATAGGAGTGTGGGTTTCCCCACTTTTCCCCAGTGGAATCATTACAAACCTTTGGATCTTTGCCAATCCACTGTTGGAAAAATTTTATCTCACATACAGTTTTAATTTACATTTATTCTAATATTTTGAAATTTCTGTTCATGGAACTGTTATGGCCTTGCTTCTGTCCACCTCACTCATAACGTCACCTTCACCATATTTCACTCCTAGAGTTTCTAGAATTTGTCAATTTCACTGACATGGGCTTTTGTATATGCCATTCACTGCTTGGGAAGCTCTTACCCCAGGTCTTTGCCTAGTAAACTGCTATAGTTTGAATGTTTGTGTACTCCCCAAATTCATATGTTCAAGGTATTAAGGCCTTTGGGAAATGAATGTGATTAATGCCTTTATAAAAGAGACTCCAGAGAGTTCCCTTGCCCCTTCTGTCATGTGCAATTACAGCGAGAAGGCAGCCCTCTGAGGAAGCCAGCCCTTAGAAACGGAATCTGCCAGTGCCTTTATCTTAGCTTTCCAAGCCCCCAGAACTGTGGGAAATACATGTTTGCTATTTATAAACCACCCGGTGTATGATATTTTTGTTATATAGCAGTCCCAATGGACTGAGACATAGATTCTTCCTCATCCTTTAAGACTCAACTCAAATGTCATCTCAACAAACCATTTTATCTAGAGTGGTTCTGTTGCCCCCCCCCAATCTTTTTTTTTTTTAATTTACTTAATAGTTCTTTTCAAACCCATCATTATTTATTTGCCGATCTGTGCATTGGTATATTCTTTATACCGTACTGAAAGGTAAATTCCATGGAAGTGAGGAAGTGGTTTGTCCTGATGGTTGTTCATGGCTAGCACCTAGCACTCTGCCTGGCATGTGGTAGGTAGTGTAGCAGACACTATTGTTACTTTATTCCCACAGTCCACCTCTGACTTCAACTCTCCAGTGGTGGAGGAGAGTTCCCATGAATGCTGCCACCTCAAGTAGCTCTTTGCTGTCCTCTTTAGAGCTTACCTTAGAATTTTCTCAGCAACCCTGGGAGCAGGCACAATCTGGAAGTTCAGGGAAGTTAACCCTTAACTAACTGGGGTTGAATGCTTCAGCCTTCCATGCTTCCTAAGAGTTAGATTGAGCGTCAGTTTCCCACAGTGGTAACCAGCTCAGTCATGTCCAGCCCCTTGGGTTGACTTTTTCTTCTTCCTTGGGCCCCTTTCCCAAATAAACTGCTTAGATCTAAGCTCTTGTCTCAGACTGCTTTTGGGAAAACCCATACCAAGACAATGCTCAATAAATATTTGTTGAAGGGATGCATAGATTAATTATAGTGCTTTGGCAGTTTTCACTGGTCAGCCAAGAAGCAGCATCTCAGTCCTGCAGGTGAAAGATGATGGAAGCCAATTGGTATCTGTTCTGGACATACAGGAAATGGGATAGATACTAACGATATGGGCTATGGCAGAAAATGTGTGCAAGTGCTCTGACAGCAGGGAGGCATAGTTGGCCCTACCTTTGGGAAGTAAGGAAGTTTTAGAAGAGGTAGATGAGTTACTAAATTGCCTCAGTTTACCCAGTGTGACTAAGGACAGAGTGCAGGAAGCCCATTATTTTGTGCAGATGCTTGCTCAGATTTGCCCACCTACTCTCAATCCAGGAGGACAGCTGCAGATCTGTTACATGAAACAGTATAACATGGACTCCACAGTGCCCTGGTAGCAGAAGGTACCAGCACCCTCCCTGCCCATATCCTTCCCACTGCAATCACTGATGATTCTCCCCATGACAACTTTCTTTTGGCCCGAACATGCCTAACAACTGAAAGTGCCAGGGAGCTAATGCTGCCCCTTAGCCAATGACAGGTGCGAATACCCTGGATTGTTTGCCTCTCCCTTCCTTGCACCTCAAGTAGGACAACACTCTGGAAAGTTGTACAGTGGAATTGAGCCCCAGTTGCCCAGAGAAGTGACGCATACTGGCTTACTCCCTGTCCCTGTCTTACTTTCCTGCTCTACTAGTGTTTCCTGGGGTCACGTTCCAAGTAAACTACTTACACCCCTTTTTATTTTAAGATTTTATTTATTTTATTTGAGAGAGAGAGAGGGAAAGTGAGACAGAGAGCATGAGCAGCAGAGGGCCAAAGGGGGAAGCAGACTCCCCGCTGAGCAGGGAGCCTGATGTGGGACTCGATCGCAGGACCCACATGGGTCATGATGTAACATGCTTGATGAACATGCTTAACTGACTGAGCACCAGGCTCCCCAACTACTTACACTCCTTTTTCAGCATTTATTTTGGGGGGATTTTTTCCTAAGACATCCATTGCTCACAGATCATTTTGATAATAAAATATCTTAGTCATTTCTGATTCCCTGAAGAGTATAACCACAAATTACTGCTTTCCCATTCAAATTCTTCTTTCTTAACTCTCCAGAAAACTCACATCCTCTGCACTCACGGCTAGCCTTCCATTTTCCAAAAGTACACACATGAAATATGTGAGGGAAACCTTCCTCTTGCCCACTGGAGGTTGGCTTTTATTATTTCTGCCTGCCACGTTGGCCATTACAAGGTCTCCTTTGACTTCCTGATATATGGTCAATAGAGGCTACCTGCACCATAGTGACAATCCAGCTGGGACCCCAGGAAGTGTGGCTATAGCAAGAGTAAGTAGTGTTCTGGATGATTGGGTTAACTATCAAACAGACTAGTGTAGAAGATTGTCCTGTTTAACTTCTTGAGCATCTGTGTATTTGCTGTTCTCCCTTCCATGAAGGCCCTTAACTTTTTAATCATTAAATATGAAGGTGCCCCTTATCAAATTAAGAAAACTTTCTTTTAAGAGTTTTTAATCCAGTTTAATAGTTTTAAAAAATCATTAAAGGATGTTGAATTTTATTTTGTGTATTTTATTAATCCATTGAGGCAATCATCAGAGTTTTCTCCATTATTTTGTAAATGTGGGAAGTTAAATTTTGATGTCGAATCACTCCTGATTCCCAATAGAAAGCACATTTTAAGAACTAGTTTCAGAGGTGGAATTTTTTTTTTAAGATTTTATTTATTTATTTGAGAGAGAGCGAGTGAGTGAGTGTGCTTGTGTGCACAAGCCTGGGTAGGGGGTGAGGGAAAGGGACAAGCAGATCCCCTGCTGAGTGGAGATCCCACTTTAGGACCAGATCCCAGGACCCAGAGTTCATGACCTGAGCTGAAGGCAGACACTTAATAGGCTAGGCCACCCAGGCACCCTGACCACAATCAGATTAATTAGCACACTCATCACCTTACATAGTTATGTGTGTGGTGGAAATGCTTATGGTCTACTCACAGCAAATTTCAAGTACACAACAGAATATTATTAATTATAATTAATTATAAATTAATTAAAATATAATTAATTATAGTCCTCATGCTGAACTTTAGATCCGCAGAGATTATTCATCTTTTTATTAATTAATTAATTTTAATATGTTAGTCACCATACAGTACTTCATTAGTTTTTGATGTAGTGTTCCACAATCCATTGTTTGTGTAGAACATCTGGTGCTTTTATAATACATGCCCTCCTTAATACCCATTTCTGGACCAACCCATCCTCCCACCCCCCTCCCCTCTGAAACTCTCGGTTTGTTTCCTGGAGTCTCTCATGGTTCGTTCCCCCCTCTGATTTTCCCTTCTTCATTTTTCTCTTCCTTCTCCTAATGTCCTCCATGCTATTCCTTATGTTCCACAAATAAGTGAAACCATATGATAATTGTCTTTCTCTGCTTGACTTATTTCACTCAGCATAATCCCCTCCAGTTCCATCCATGTCTATGCAAATGATGGATATTCATCCTTTCTGATGGCTGAGTAATATTCCATTGTGTATATGGGCTACATCTTTATCCATACACCTGTTGAAAGGCATCTCGGCTCTTTCCACAGTTAGCGATTGTGGCCATCGCTGCTATGAACATTGGGGTACACGTGCTATTCATCTTTTTTTTTAATTTTTAAATAACAATTTATTTATTTATTTATTTATTTATTTATTTATTTATTTAAGAGAGAAAGAGAGCACGAGAAGGGAGGAGCAGAGGGAGAAGGAGAGAGAGAATCCTAAGCAGGCTCCATGCTTAGTGTGGAGCCTATTGTGAAGCTCCATCTCACAACCCTGAGATCATGACCTGAACTGAAATCAAGAGTTGGACACTTAACTGACTGAGCCACCCAGGCACCTCAAGAGTTTATGCATCTTATTATTTTTTTAATATTTTACTTATTTATGTATTCGTCAAAGAGAGAGAGAGCATAAGCAGGGAAAACAGCAGGCAGAGGGAGAAGCAGGCTACCTGCTGAGCAGGACTCCAAGATCATGGCCTGAGCCAAAGAAAAGCAGACAGACGCTTAACCTACTGAGCCACCCGGTTGCCCGATTTTTTTTTTTAAGAGAGCTTATGCATCTTATAACTGAAGGCTTGCACCCTTTGACCAGCATCTTCTCATTCTCCCACCCCCCAGTCCCTGGTGACTGTGATTTACCATTCTACTCTTTGTTTCTCTGCATTTGGCATTTATTTATTTGATTCCACATATTAGTGAGATCATAAAGTATTTGTCTTTCTCTCTGGCTAATTTCACTTAGTATACTGTCCTTTAGATTCATCCGTATTTTTCCAAACAGCAAGATCTCCTTTCTCATGGCATGTATTCCATTGCATATATATACCACATCCGTATCCATTCATCCATTGATGGGCTCTTAGGTTGTTTCCATGTTTGCTACTGAGAATAATGTAATGAACATGGGAATATAGATAACTCTTCAAGATACTAAGTTTGTTTCCTTTGTTTTTTTTTTCTTTCTTTCTTATTATGTTATGTTAGTCACCATACAGCACATCATTAGTTTTTGATGTAGTGTTCCATGATTGACTGTTTGCATATAACACCCAGTTCTCCATGTAATATGTGCCCTCCTTAATACCCATCACCAGGCTAACCCATCCCCCCACCCTCTCCCCTCTAAAACCTTCAATTTGTTTCTCGGAGTCAAGAGTCTCTCATGGCTTGTCTCCTCCTCCGATTCCCCTTCTTCATTTTTCCCTTCCTTCTCCTAATGTCCTCCATGCTATTCCTTATGTTCCACAAATAAGTGAAACCATCTGATAATTAGCTTTCTCTCCTTGACTTATTTCACTTACCATAATCTCCTCCAGTCCCTTCCATGCTGACGCAAAAGTTTGGTATTCACCCTTTCTGATGGCTAGTAATATTTCATTGTATATATGGACCACATCTTCTTTATCTCTTCATCTATTGAAGGACATCTCAGCTCTTTCCACAGTTTGGCTATTGAGGACATTGCTGCTATGAACGTTGGGGTGCATATGGCCCTTCTTTTCACTACATCTGTATCTTTGGGGTAAATACCCAGTAGTGCAATTGCTGGGTCATAGGGTAGCTCTATTTTTAATTTTTTGAGGAACCTACACACTGTTTTCCAAAGTGCCGCACCAACTTGCATTCCCACCAACAGTGTAAGAGGGTTCCCCTTTCTCCACAACCTCTCCAACATTTGTTGTTTCTTGCCTTGCCAATTTTTGCCATTCTAACTGGTATAATGTGGTATCTCAATGTGGTTTTGATTTGAATTTCCCTGATGGCTAATGATGATGAACATTTTTTTATGTGTCTGTTAGCCATTTGTATGACTTCTTTTGAGAAGTGTCTGTTCATGTTTTCTGCCCATTTTTTTGACTTGATTATTTGTTTTTTGGGTGTTGAATTGAAGAAGTTCTTTATAGATCTTGGATATCAGCCCTTTGTCTGTAGTGTCATTTGCAAATATCTTCTTTTTTTCTTTAATTTAATTTAATTTTTTCAGTGTTCCAAGATTCATTGTTTATGCAGCACACCCAGCGCTCCATGCAATATGTGCCCTCCTCAATACCCACCACCAGGCTCACCCATCCCCACATCCCCCTCCCTTCCAAAACCCTCAGTTTGTTTCTCAAGAGTCCACAGTCTCTCATGGTTCCTCTCCCCCTCCAATTTCCCCCAATTCACTTTTCCTCTCCTTCTCATAATGTCCTCCGTGTTATTCCTTATGTTCCACAAGTAAGTGAAACCATATGATAATTGACTCTCTCTGCTTGACTTATTTCACTCAGCATAATCTCTTCCAGTTCTGTCTATGTTGATACAAAAGTTGGGTATTCATCCTTTCTGACAGATGCATAATATTTCATCATATATATGGACCATGTCTTCTTTATCCATTCATCTGTTGAAGGGCATCTTGGCTCTTTCCACAGTTTGGCGATTGTGGCCATTACTGCTATGAACATTGGGGTACATGTGGCCCTTCTTTGTATTGCCTCTGCATCTTTGGGGTAAATACCCAGTAGTGCAATGGCAGGGTCATAGGGTAGCTCTATTTTTAATTTCTTGAGGAATCTCCACACTGTTTTCCAAAGTGGCTGCACCAACTTGCATTCCCACCAACAGTGGAAGAGGGTTCCCCTTTCTCCACATCCTCTCCAACATTTGTTGTTAATGGTCTTGTTGATTTTGGCCATTCTAACTGGTGTAAGGTGGTATCTTAGGGTGGTTTTGATTTGAATCTCCCTGATGGCTAATGATGATGAACATTTTTTCATGTGTCTGTTAGCCATTTGTATGTCTTCTTTGGAGAAGTGTCTGTTCATGTCTTCTGCCCATTTTTTGACGTGATTATCTGTTTTTTGGGTGTTGAGTTTGAGGAGTTCTTTATAGATCTTGGATATCAGCCCTTTGTCTGTAGTGTCATTTGCGAATATCTTCTCCCTTTCCGAGGGTTGCCTGTTTGTTTTGTTGACTGTTTCCTTTGCTGTGTAGAAGCTTTTTATCTTGATGAAGTCCCGAAAGTTCATTTTCGCTTTTGTTTCTCTTGCCTTTGGAGACTTGTCTTGAAAGAAGTTGCTGTGGCCAATGTCGAAGAGATTACTGCCTGTGTTCTCCTCTGGGATTTTGATGGATTCTTGTTTCATATTGAGGTCTTTCATCCATTTTGAGTTTATCTTTGTGTATCGTGTAAGAGAACGGTCAATTTTCATTCTTCTGTATATAGCTGTCCAATTTTCCCAGCACCATTTATTGAAGAGACTTTTTTTTTCCATTGGAATTTTTTTCCCTGCTTTGTCAAAGATTATTTGGCCATAGAGTTGAAGGTCCATATCTGGGCTCTGTACTCTGTTCCATTGATCTATGTGTCTGTTTTTGTGCCAGTACCATGCTGTCTGGGTGATCACAGCTTTGTAATATAGCTTGAAGTCAGGCAATGTGATGTCCCCAGCTTTGTTTTTCTTTTCCAGCATTTCTTTGGTGATTTGGGGTCTTTTCTGATTCCACACAAATTTTAAGATTGTTTGTTCCGGCACTTTGAAAAATACCGTTGGTATTTTGATCAGGATGGCAATGAAAGTATAGATTGTTCTGGGCAGCATAAACATTTTAACAATGTTCATTCTTCTGATCCATGAGCATGGAATATTTTCCATCTTTTTGTGTCTTCTTCAATTTCTTTCATGAGTGTTTTTGTATTTCCTCGAGTACAGATCCTTTACCTCTTCGGTCAGGTTTATTCCAAGGTATCTTATGGTTTTTGATGCTATTGTAAATGGAATCAATTCTCTAATTTCTCTCTCTACAGTTTCATTGTTAATGTATAAGAAAGCAACTGATTTCTGTGCATTGATTTTGTATCCTGCCACATTACTGAATTGTTGTGTGAGTTCTGGTAATTTGGAGGTGGAGTTCTTTGGGTTTTCCTCATAAAGTATCATGTCATCTGCGAAGCGTAAGAGTTTGACTTCTTTGCCATTTTGAATACCTTTTATTTCTTTTTGTTGTCTGATTGCTGTTGCTAGAACTTCTAGTACTATGTTGAACAGTAGTGGCAAGAGTGGGGATCCTTGTCGTGTTCCTGATCTTAAGGGAAAGGCTCTCAGCTTTTCCCCATTGAGAATGATATTCACTGCGGGTTTTTCATAGATGGAGTTTATAAAATTGAGGAATGTTCCCTTTATCCCTATACTCTGAAGAGTTTTAATTAAGAAAGGATTCTGTATTTTGTCAAATGCTTTTTTCTGCATCAATTGAGAGGACCGTATGGTTCTTCTCTCTCCTCTTATTAATGTGTATATCACATTTATTGATTTGCAAATGTTAAACCACCCTTGCATCCCAGGGATAAATCCCACTTGGTTGTGGTGGGTAATTCTTTTAATGTACTATTGGATCCTATTAGCTAGGATCTTGTTGAGAATTTTGGCATCCATATTCATCAGGGATACTTGTCTGAAATCTCCTTTTTGATGGGGTCTTCACCTGGTTTGGGGATCAAGGTAATGCTGGCTTCATAGAGTCTGGAAGTTGTCCTTCTGTTTCTATGTTTTGAAACAGCTTCAGAAGAATAGATATTATTTCTTCTTTGAATGTTTGGTAGAATTCCCCCAGGGAATACATCAGGTCCTGGACTCGTTTTTTGGAAGGTTTTTGATCACTGCTTCAATCTCGTTACTGGTGATTGGTCTATTCAGGTTGTCAATTTCTTCCTGTTTCAGTGCTGGTAGTTTATAGGTTTCCAGAAATGCATCCATTTCTTCTAGGTTGTTTAACTTATTGGCATATAGCTTTTGATAATAATTTCTGATGATTGTTTCTATTTCCTCGGTGTTAGTCGTGATCTCTCCCCTTTCATTCATAATTTTATTAATTTGGGTCCTTTCTCTTTTCTTTTGGATTTATTTGGCCAGTGGTTTATTGATCTTATTAATTCTTTCAAAGAACCAGCTTCTAGTTTCATTAATGTGTTCTACTGTATCTCTGGTTTCTAATTCATTGATCTCTGCTCTAATCTTAATTATTTCCCTTCTTGTGCATGGGTTAGACTTAATTTGTTTTTCATTCTCCAATTCTTTAAAGTGTAAAGACAGTTTGTGTATTCAGGATTTTTCAATTTTTTTGAGTGAGGCTCGACTTGCTATGTATTTCCCTCTTAGGACCGCCTTTGCCATATCCCTTAGGTTTTGGACTGATGTGTTTTCGTTATCATTGGTTTTCATGAATTTTTAAAGTTCTTTGATTTCGTATTTGATCCAAACATTCTTGAGCAGGATTATCTTAGCTTCCAAGTGTTTGAATTTCTTTCAAACTTTTTCTTGTGATTGAGTTCCAGTTTCAAGCATATGCAGAGAATATGCAGGGAATCATCTCAGTCTTTTGGTATTGGTTGAGACTTGATTTGTGACCCAGTATATGATCTATTCTGGACAAAGTTCCATGTGCACTTGAGAAGAATGCGTATTCTGTTGTTTTAGGGTGGCATGTTCTTTATATATATCTATGAGGTCCACCTGGTCCGGTGTGTCATTCAAAGCTCTTGTTTCTTTGTTGATTTTCTGCTTAGTTGATCTCTCTATTGCTGAGAGTGGAGTGTTAAGGTCTCCTGCATTAACATATTATTATCAATATGTCTCTTTATTTTGGTTAACAAGTTTTCTTATGTAGTTGCCTGCTCCCATGTTGGAGATATAGGTATTTACAATTGTTAGATCTTCCTGTTGGATAGACCTTTTAAGAATGATATAGTGTCCTTCTATATCTATAACTACAGTCTTTAGCTTAAAGTCTAATTTGTCTGTTATGAGAAATTTCTTTTGTGGTCTGTTGGTATGAAAGATGGTTCTCTATCCCTTCACTTTCAGTCTGGGTGTATCTTTAGGTTGAAATGAGTCTCCTGTAGACAGCATATGGATGGGTCCTGCCTTTTTTTCCAATCTGCAACCCTGTGCCATTTTATGGGAGCATTTAGGCCATTCACACTGAGAGTGATTATTGAAGGATATGATTTTATCATCATTATGTTGCCTGTGAAGATGTATCTATAGATTGTCTCTGTAAATTTCTGTTCTATATCACTCTTGGGGTCTTTCTCTGTTTGTGGCCACATATTCTTTCAGTTTCTGCTGGGCCTGGAAGCTCTTTATCTCTCCATCCATTCTGAATGACAGCCTTGCTGTCATTCTAAGTTATTCTTAGCTGCATGTTTTTCTCACTTAGTACCCTGAATATGTCCTATGCCAGCCCTTCTGGATTGCCAGTTCTCTGTGGACAGGTCCGATGTTATTCTGATGTTCCTCCCTCTGTACGTAAGGAATCTCTTCCCCCTAACTGCCCTTAAGATGATTTCCTTGGTTCCAAGATTTGTGAGTTTTACTATTACATGCCAGGGCATTGGTTTATTCTCCTTGATCTAGGGAAGGGTCCTTTCTGCCTCTAGGACACAAATGCTTGTTTCACTCTCCAGATTAGGGAAGTTCTCAGCTATTATTTGCTCAAATATATCTTCTAGTCCCCTCTCTCTCTCCCCACCCCCTCAGGGATCCCAATAATTCTGACATTGGAACATTTGATGGTATCATTTATTTTTCTCTAATTCCGTTTTCATGGATTTTAACCTGTTTGTTCCAGGCCTCCTCCTGTTCCCTCTTTTCTATCAGTTTGCCTTCTAGATCACTAATTCATTCTTCTGCCTCTTTTCCCTTAGCCGTTAGAGTATCTAGATTAGTTTGGGGGGTAGACTCTGTGAAAACCTGTTTTTGGGGGCTTTTGTTCTCTGGTGTCTTTCTCTGGTGGCTTTCAGTGTCTCTTCTTAGTCAGAGCAGAAGTGACCATATCCAAACTTTTGTGTCAGAACAGAGAGATAGGAGTCTGCTCTCCACTGAGTTCTCCAGGCCACATTATCTCTGTTTCTTTCTGTGCTGCTAAAAACCACAGCGACCTGGGTTATGTGCCCCACAGCAGCGCTCCCAGCCCTCGCTTCCAGGTCCAGGCACATCTCTGCCCTTTGCGCTTCTAAAACTACCAGCTGCCCTCAGTTCACATGTGCACCCCTGCAGCTCCAGGTTTCAGTCTGGGGTGCTGCCCTAAAGTCCTTTCCCTGCCACTACCGCTACCGGTCTGTGAGTCTGTGCCTGGTCCCCAGGGTGGGAGGCTTTTGCGCTCTGGTGGCGCAGGATCACACAGCCTCCCTCCCTCTTCTATTTATTTTCTGATATCTGCCCACAGAATCACAGCTCCCTGCTTCATACCTCAAGACCAACTGCCAGAGATATTCTGTTTGTAGAGATCCGGATATATCTTCTTACATCTCAGGCTGATTTCGTGGGTGTTCAGAATGGTCTGGTAGATATCCAGTTCAATTCAGGGGACTGGTTGAAATAGGGTCCCCTACTTCTCCACCATCTTTTCCTTTTTCCCAGAGGTAGAATTTTGTGATTCACCAATTGCATATAACACCTAGTATTCATTACCTCAAGTGCCCTCCTTAACACCCATCACCCAGTTATCCCATCCCCCCACCCACCTCCCGCCTGCAACCCTCAGTTTGTTTTCTAGAGTTCAGCATCTCTTATGGTTTACCTCCCTCTCAATTTTTATCTTGTTTTATTTTTCCTTCCCTTCCCTTATCTTCATCTGTCTTGTTTCTTAATTCCACATATGAGTGAAATAATATGGTATTTGTCTTTCTCTGACTGACTTATTTCACTTAGCATAATTCCTCCAGTTCCATCCATGATGTTGCAAATGGTAAGATTTCATTCTTTTTGATGGCTGAGTAATATTCCATGGTGTATATATACTACATCTTTATCCATTCATCTGGATAATGAGACATCTTGGCTCTTTCCATATTTTGGCTATTGTGGTCATGGCTGCTATAAACATTGAGTTGCATGTGCCCCTTCGAATCACTGTTTGTATCCTATTGTATCCTATGGATAAATTTATCCTATGGATAAATTGTATCCTAGTAGTACAATTACTGGGTCATAAGATAGCTCTATTTTCAACTTTTTGAGGAACCTCTATAATGTTTTCCACAGTGGCTGCACCAGTTTGCATTCACCAACAGTGTAAGAGGGTCCCCCAGAAAGCACGTTTTTTATACATTGCTGGATTTGATTTGCTAACATGGTGTTCAGGTTGTTTCTGTGTTCATGAGAGAGGTTATCTTCTAATTTTGTTTCTTGTATTCTACTTGTTTGGATATACTTTCATGGTTACATTAGCCGTGCCATCGGAGTTGGAAATTTAAAAAATATCTAAAAGAGTTTGTGTCTGGTTTGAATTATCTATTCCTTGAATATCTGAGAGAATATGCCTATTTTCTATGTGGGCTATTTTAAATTGCTGATTCCATTTCTAATCATTCAAGTATTCTATTTCTTTTTCAGGCAATTTTGGTATATTTCTAGTGAGAACGTTGTCCATTTCACCTATGTTTTCAACTTAATTGGCATAACATTGCTCATATCTTATCTTACTAGCCTCTCTCTTAACTCATAATATTACTTATTCGTGCCCTCTCTTTTTTTTCTTGATCAAGATTCCTAGAAATTTAAAAATTTTGTTGCTTTTCCCCCACAAGAACTAACTTTTGGCTTTGTTAAACATCTCCATTTTATCTGTTTGATATTTTAAAATTTCTCTCATCTTTATTATTTCTTTTGTCCTACTTTCTTCGAGTGTATTCTGTTTTTTCTTTTTTCTAATTAACTATCTCCTTAATATTCAACCTTCTTGGGGTGCCTGAGTGGCTTAGTGGGTTAAAGCCTCTGCCTTTGGGTCAGGTCATGGTCTCAGGGTCCTGGGATTGAGCCCTGCGTTGGGCTCTCTTCTCAGCAGGGAACCTGCTTCCCCCCCCCCCCCCCGCCTGCCTCTCTGCCTACTTGTGATCTCTCTCTCTCTCTGTCAAATAAATAAATAAAATCTTAAAAAAAAAAACTTAACTATGTTTAAAAGAATATTCAACGTTCTTTCCTAATATATGCACTTAAAGATTTAAATTTTCAAGTATCATATTAGCTCTGTCATACAAATTTTTCTATATTGTCTTTTTATAATTGTCAGTTTGAAAATTTTTCTAAATTCCTCTATAATATCTCTCTGTCCCATGAGTTACGTAGAAACATGTTTTTAAACTTTTGAATGAATTTTTGAAATTAATCTTTTACTTAGTAAATTCTCACTTGATTGCATTGTGGTCTTGGGATGTAATCTCTGTAATACCTATTCTTTGAAATTTTTTGAGACTAGCTTTGCAGCTACTATTTGTAAATTGATCATGGATGTTTGAGAAGAATGTATGTGTCATTGAGAAGAATGTATGTGTCTCATCTCTTGAGTGAATAAAATACCCATTAGATCACCCTTGTGATATTAATAGGCTAAAGTGCTGAAAGGAGACCCCACCATAGGTCTAAAACAAATGGAAGACGATCGTTTGCCATTTCAGTGATGCAGGGTTGGGGGCTCTGCTCCCCACGGTCCGTTATCCTAAGACCCAGATTCACTGGGCTCTGTTAACTGTCAAATGTGCTGTCTAAGGCCATCCTCTCAGAAGAGTCTACACTCTGGGAGGGCAGGAATGTGTCCGTTTTCTTTGCCTTTGTTCATTCAGACAGTGCCCAGCACATAGTAAGCTTTCACTAAATATTTGTTAAGTACATGAATCAATGCAGAAAGGATGGCCCCCTAGTTAACATACCAACAAAATTTAATGTATTTTTTCTTTTTAAACTTTGCTTATTTTTTTTTCAATTAACAATACATAATTGTGGCTTAAAATTTAACAGGTGTTAAATTGTATACAGTGATGGTTTTCCCAGCTACCCAGTTCCCCTTCCTGGTAACAGCTTATTTATATTCCCCAGAGGTATTTTACTCATACACAAGCATCCATGCATATGTATAGTTTTTTTTGAAAGACCGAGAGAGAGAAAGAGTGAGAGAGCATGTATGCACTTGTGTGTGTGTGAGGGGCAGAGGGAAAGAGGGAGAATCCCAAGCAGGCTCCACACCCAGCATGGAACCCTACATGGGGTACCGTCTCAGGACTCCGAGATCATGACATGAGCTGAAATTAAGAGTCTGTCGCTTAACAGACTGAGCCACTCAGGTGCCCCTGTATAGAATAATTTCTAAAATATTCTCAATCATAATAAAATGCCTCATTCTTCACCTTATGTATTCCATTATTTCTGAATTCACATTTCTGGGAATGCGTTTGGTGTCAGTTTGTTGAAGGGACACTAGGTGGCAGTATACAACCAGAAGATGGAGGCCGATCGGGGGTGGGTTGTGTGTGTGTGTGGGGGGGGGGGGGGGTTTTAAAAGGAGGTTTCACATGGTTGTCCTCTGCACAACAGGTCGCCAGAGCCCTCCTGGCCATGTTTGTCTGTGTTGGTGTGTGGGTAAATGCCTATCCAATTTTAATAAATGAGTTCTTGGTTGAGTTTTAAATCTATTACAAAATTGAGCTATAGAATCTGACACGGGACTTGTTTGGTGAAAATAACAAAATTTTAAAGCCACTCCCAATCCAGACTCCCCAACATGCCCTCCAAGATCATACATATGCCTAGGTCTCATCCCTCAGAACTGTTAGCTTCAAATGATTTAAACCCACACAACACACATAATCTGAGGTGTTAAAGTAACAATGGAAGCACCTTTACTTTCTCCATGCTTTAGATTTTCCCTTGTTTTAAGATTTTCCCTTCTCTGACTACTTTTCTCATGGGAATACTTTTCTCACCAGGTCCACGGCCACCCCTTCTCTTCTGTCCTGGTGACAATGCCTCCCTCATTTCTCCTACTCCCTTCTAATGAAGCTTGAGGAAACATAAGGATCAAAGTGTATACATTCCCTTTATTGAAACGCCTCCCTCATCACAGATTTCATTCTATATATATTGTTGCATATACATTTTTCATTTAACAGTATACCCTGGATAATTCCTCATCAATATATAAGAAAATAATTTTTTAAAGCTTTAAAAAATTGTGCTATAACTTACATCCAGTAAAGTGCAATCTTAAGTGTGGACCTTGATGATATTTTGCAGGTGTTCACACCTGTGTCACTACCGACCCCTCATGACGTAGAACACATCCCAATTCCCAGCCTGCCCCTCTTGCCCCCTCCTAGTTGCAACTTCCTCCAAGTTACCGCAACTGTGATTTACAGGAAGAAGATCAACTCTTTTTAATGGCTGTATGGTAATCTGGTGTATGGATATGACTTCTTCAGCCACAAATTTCCAATCTTTCGCTATTATAAATGAGGCTACACAGACTACCCTTGAACACGTGTCACCTCTTGTCTTTTCACCTTTACAGGCAAGCCCAAACTCACTTCATAGAAAATACGTAAAAGGTAATTTTAAACAGGGCCTTTTTGATCTTGCTATGTCTTCCTTTCATTTCTATCTTTATTCTATACAGATTCCTTTTCCTCCTTTAAATTCGTATTGTTTTTCTTGTCTCACCAATCAGTACTCTGCATCCTCTTGCTCTTCCCTTTAAGGCAATCTTCAACCTTTCCCACTAGAACAGACACACTACAAGGGCCTGACCTGGGACTCATCTCTTTGCATTCTTATACTTGGCCCAGTGGCTGGCAAATCCAGATCAAATTCAGTGTCTGCTGGGTAGACCCATTTGTATGCCAATATATTAGATCTTAGAATTGTTAAAAATGTGTAACACTCTCAAGGATCAAACATCTGTCTGCTAAACAGATAACAACAAAATTATATACAATAGACTGTGTGGAGCAGATTAATTGCTTAATTTAATAGCTATAATTAGTCTTCTTACTAAGGCTCTTACCATGACATTCTCCTACATAGGCAGTGCAATCATCAAAATTAGAAACTTAACACTAATGTAATACTACCAGGAATCCACAAACCAAGTTTCACTGATTGCACCAATAGAGTCTTTTATAGCAAAAGAAAACAGAACAAAAATTCGTTCCTTTACCTTACTTCCTTTCTGGTCCAGGATACAATTCTGGATCATGTACTGAATTTAGTTGTCTCTGTCAGTCTTTTTCTTTTCTTTTTAAATTTAAATTCAATTAGCCAATGTATAGTGCATCATTAGTTTTTGATGTAGTATCCAATGATTCATTAGTTGCATATAACATCCAGTGGTCATCACATCACATGCCCTCCTTAATGCCCATCACCCAGTTACCCCATCCCCCACCCACTTCCCTTTCCACAACCCTCACTTTGTTTCCCAGAGTCAGGGGTCTCTCATGGTTTGTCTCCCTCTCTGATTTCTTCCCATTCAGTTTTCCCTCCCTTCCCTTATTATCCCCTGTGCTATTTCTTATATTCCACATATGAGTGAAACTATATGATAATTATCTTTCTCTGATTGACTTATTTAACTTAGCGCAATACCATCCAATTCCATCCATGTTAATGTAAATGGTAGACAGTCATCCCTTCTGATGGCTGAGTAATATTCCATTGTATATATGAACCACATCTTCTTTTTTCCCCCAAATACTTTTATTTTATTTTTTCAGTGTTACAAGATTCATTGTTTATGTACCACACCCAGTGCTCCATGTAATACCTGCCCTCCTCAGTACCCACCACCAGGCTCGTCCATCCCTCCACCCACCTCCTCTCCAAAACCCTCAGTCTCTTGCTCTGAGTTCACAGTCTCTCATGGTTCTTCGCCCCTCTGATTTCCTCCAACTCACCCCTCCCTTCCCTCTCACAATGTCCTCCATGTTTTTCCTTATGCTCCACACGTAAGTGAGACCATATGATAATTGACTCTCTCTGCTTGACTTATTTCACTCAGCATAATCTCTTCTAGTCCAGTCCATGTTAAAACAAAAGTTGGGTATTCATCCTTTCTAATGGAGGCATAATATTCCATTGTATCTATGGACCATATCTTCTTGATCCATTCATCTGTTGAAGGGCATCTTGGTTCTTTCCACAGTTTGGCGATTGTGGCCATT
>CM052885.1:78774669-78797208 GCA_028534135.1 Potos flavus
AAAAAAAAAAAAAGAATGTCTTCCAAGCGCTATTGACCAGGCAGCAGTCACTGCCTGTGAACACACGAGCTGGCCTGTTACTCCCAATGACCAGATGGGTGATGGCAACCCTCTGCTTGTCTGTCAGCAAACCAGGTGGGGGCCACTAGGGAGGGTCACCTGAAGACCTTCCAGGAACACATCAACAAAGCAGCAGCTTTGATGTGAATGGATGCAAACACCTAGGAAGGAAACCTCAGAAACAACAGTGATGCACTTTTAAAGAAATTCTGAATCGCCAGTGTTCCTCAGGGAACAGAAGACAAGATGTGCAGGAACACATGGACAGCAATGGCCCCAACTCAAACAGTGATTCAGAAGCATCAGGTTCTGAAGGAAAACAAATCTTAGGAACACCTTAACCAATCTCTTTCCTTAGGTTTTCCTTTTTTAAATATACTTAAGAGAAATATAAGATAAAAGTGATTTACAAATAAATCTAAAAGAACTCTTTCAATAAATATAAAAAATCTCCAACGAGAAAGCAGTGTGTCATAGAAATTGGTAGCTTTTTCCCCCTCAGTGGCGTATAAAATGAAAGCTCAATGAAGAACAGTAGCTGAAGTGGTAAGACTCACATCTTGGAGTCTAAGTGTAAGGGTTAAATCTGCACTCTGCTGTTTTCTAGGTTTGTGATCTAGAGTCCTTCTTTGTCTTGGATGTCTTAAAAAACCAAGGATAACAATAATGCCTCCCTCCTAGGTGGCTGTGAAGATGTGATGAGATAATAATGTATGGAAGGTCCTCACCACAGAGTCTGATACGTACAGGTGGTGAATAAACTTGAGTGACTTTTGTATCTAAACTAAAAACTGATGAAAATACAAAGAAACATTTATTTATTTGTTTTTAAGTTTTTACTTTAATTCCAGTTAGTTAATATATAGTGATATATTCATTTCAGGTGTTCAATATAGTGGTTCAACACTTCCATACATCACCCAGTGCTCCTCACAACAAGTGCACTCCTTAATCCCCATTGCCTATTTCACCAATTCCCCCCACTCACTCTCCTCTGGGAACTATCAGTTTGTAAATTCACCATCATGTGTGAGATTTTTAATGGACATCTCTCAAAATTGACAGAGATCAAGAAGGTAAAAATAAGCAGACCATTTGAATAACACAGATGACATGCTTCATTTGTTGACCCATCAGAGAATCTACATTATTTTCAGCCAAACTCAGTATGGTCACAGAAATTGGGCATGTGTTAAGCCGTAAAGAAATTGTCAACAAAATAAAAAAAAATAGAAACCATGATATAGGGCACATCGATCACAATGCAATAAAATTAAGAAACGACAACTGAAGATTGTATATATATATACACACATACACTCAGAAATGATAAACTATATAAAAGTAAATGTTGTACAAAGATGCATATACAAAGTTTATTATTGCTGAAAATAGGAAAAATGCAAACAACCTAAATTCCCTTCATTAGGCAAGTGGTTACAACCATGGTACATCCACAGTATGGAATGCCACGCAGCAGTTAAAAAGAATGAGGTAGGTTTATTATATGCATAAGCATGGAATGATGTCCAAGACATGTTGATAAATGAAAAAGTAGTTTGAAGAGCAATGATACACTACATAGATTTTATGAAAAAAAAAAAAGCACAAAATGAAATTACCTTTCTCCTGAAATTAAATCCATTTCATGCCCCCCCCCCCCACATACGTGGTATGTAACACAAGGAAAACTATAAAGGACAATTCTGGAATATTACATCATGAACTTGACATGCAGGCTCAGGATTTCTTGTTTCTGTAGGCTGCCACATCTCTGTCTATGGTAGCCTGTTTCCAAGATGGCTGCCAGGAATCCTTGCCTCCTGGGAGCCACACTCCTGTGCAGTCCCTCCCACGCCCAATCACGGCTGGCCTCCAAACTACCCAGGCAGAAAAGGCATTGCAACTTCTATCTTGCTCTCGTGGATGTCTCACATTGAGGGAAGCCAGCCACTGTGCCCTAAGGATGCTCAAGCAGCCCATCGGAGAGGCCCACCCCACAGCCAGCCAGCACTGTCTCCGCAGCCCAGTGGGAGGGGATCCTCCAGCTCCAGCCAAGCCTTCAGGTGATGGCAGTCCAAGCAGATGTTTGACTGTAGCCTTGTGAGAGACCTAGAACTACTTAGTGAGTTCCTGACCCACAGAAATGATGAGAGATAATAAATGATTACTGCTGTTTTATACCATTCAGTTGTGTGGTAATCTGTTACACAGCTTGCTGGGGCGTTCTCTCCATCACCCTCCATTCACAGGTATCTGATGATTTCAGCTGTCCTTGATCTCTGCATTACTCCAATCAGCATACAATACCAACATCTGTATTTGATGTTGGCTTGGTCTGCTTTGATTGCTCTGCTTTACCCAGATGCCTATGAGGACCCTACCCCTCCGCCTGCCTCCCAGGATGAGGAAAGGTCATCAGCATGCCTGTGGTTTGCTCAAGCCTCCCCCTTGCACACTGTGGCAGCCATTACAGTTCTGTGGGCCAATCCTCATGTAACTTTGTAGCTGGAAGAGGGGTTCCAAGTAGGACACAGACTCTTTTGTCTTCAGGACTCAATTCTCTTTTTCTTTTCTAGGGAATGAATGAGCCTGGTGGGAAATTATTATGGCACAAGAGGCCAGACCAGCTTTGGGGAAAGGCAGAGGCTGTCTTTTGGGGTCAGGCATTTTCTGGAATAGGGGTCAAGTCACTGAGTTCCAACATTTGATAAAGGAAGCCTCCTCCTCTCATGTGTTAGCACACCTGTAGAAATAAGGCATTTTCAGGCCTGGTTTGCTGCCAACATGCCCCCTGGCCCTACAATGGCAGTCCCAGGTCTGAAGAGAGGACTGGGCCGGTGAAGAGGAGGGGTCCTTCCCAGAGCATCTCTGGTCAGAGAAGTGAGCCTTCCTGGGTGGCAGACTTCCTGTTGCCCACTTGGGGCAGGCTGACAGGCAGGTTTGAATGGATGATTTGGATTTTCAGATCTAGAAGGGAGTCTAAAAAGCTATCTAAAATTATAGTGCCTACCTCTAGTGAGAGATTCTGCCACCTAAACAAAAAGAAACGACACACACTTGTGAGCTGGCATGGCACAATCTATGGTGTGTTGTGAGTGAAAAATGCATGGTGTGGGAAGTTTGTATGAATAAACTGACCCATGCATTTGTTAGTGCATGAACTACCTCTGGAAACATGCACAAGTGGGGTTGGGGTGGGAGGGAGATTATCACAAAATATCCTTTTCTAATTTTAAGCTTGAACCATCTCATTTATTCCTTTTCCAAAAATAAAGTTAGAACACGCAGTGTACAAATCTAATTTAACTTCCCTTTTACTGATGATCAAAATGGAAGCCAGAAAAGGGCTGGACAGTGAACCATGAGGTGGGGACTATAATCCGCATTTTCCAATTTGTATTTCTCTTTGTCATCACTTGTTTGGACTTTCCAAGGTGTCTGCCAACTCTTTGCACCCCATTTTCTATAGGAATGCCCCAGGTGATAGGATGTGGGGTGAACACAGGCTGAGCTGGAAAGAGGGCTCTGTGAAGCCTTCAAAGGCTTGAAGCCATTATCTACATGGCATGAAACACAGTAAATAATAGCAGGATGGTGGTTGTGGTGCTGAGGAACTAAAGTCCGGGACACAATTACCTACCTGAGCTATAACACTTGCTAACTTATAAAACTTTTAACAACTTTCTTCTTCTCAGTTCTATATTTTAGCTTTTGCAAATGGGAGTCTTAGGTACCTTTAGTGATTTTTATTCCATTCTATAATGTTTACCAGTCATTTATATGGTCTAGACCTTGTACTGAACACCCAGTGCTAAAAAGTCAAATGAATTTTTTGGTTTCTTAGTGCTTATAAAAATTGTGTTTACATTATACTGTAGTCTGTTCAGGGAGTATTTTGTCTAAAAAAACAATGTATATACCTCGATTAAAAATGCTTTATTGTCAAAACATGCTAGCCATCATCAGAGCCTTCTTCAGGTATAATCACTGATCACAGATCACCATAACAAATACAGTAATAATTAAAAAGTTTGAAATATTGTGAGAATCACCAAAATGTGACACAGACACAAACTGAGCAATGCTATTGGGAAAATGGTGCCAACAGACTTGCTTGATTCAGGGTTGCCACAAACCTTTGTAAAAAATGTAATTTATAAAAAATGTAATTATTTTACAATTTGTAAAAAACGTAGTTATCTGTGAAGTGCAGTAAAATAAAGCCCCATAGAATGAGGTGTAACTGCATATAAAAAAAGGGCACATTTATTATCTCCATTTTATAGAGAAGGAAACTGGAGCTCAGAAAGGTTGAGTGAACACAGTGCACACAGCTTATACAGAGTATAAGCCTATGGTGGTCATTGTCTCCATCATCACACCAGCCTGCCCCCCTGCAGGGTGTTCATGCTACCACAGCGTCTGATTAGCAGAATGACTGGTTAGAAGGGGTCTGAGAGGAAGGTGCCTAGCTCAGCTGGGCTGGAGGAAGCTTTCTTAAGGAGGGGACTCTGGGCTGAGGCTGAAACCATGCAAAGGTGTTGGCCAGTGAGAAAGAGGAGGGTGTCTCCAGTGGTGGGAACAGTGTGCACATGGTTCAAGGTGGGAGAGAGTATGGTTTCTCTGAGGTTTGTCTAGGGGAAGGAGTGGTGGCCAATGATCAAAGGGGGTGGGCACCTGGGGTCAGCAGGCAGCTCCACTAGAGGTCACCGATGTCCCAGCCCTCCAGACAGGTGCCCCTCTCGTGAACATTTCCCAGGTTCTCCACAGAAGCCTCTTGCCACTCAGGTAGTCACAGTTGCTTGGGGTTTCCCGGAACAGTCCTACTTTCATGAAGTTTAACACTTTCGATAGGATTGTGTTCATTAACTGTATAACTAAATGTAATTTATTTGTATGTAATCCTTTGTAAGCAATGTTTTCATATGAACAGAACAGTTGAATGAGAAACTTTGCTTTGCTAGATCATGCTTCGATTTTGATATCTGATACTTTTGAATCTTCTGGAACCTTCCAGACCTTCAGCTTCAGCATCACCAGATAAGTTCTCGCTTACTCTCCGAAACTTTAAACCATTGTAGCATATATTTTTGGTGCCCTGCCCAGAGACCCAGGGATCTCCTTTTATGGTCATAGAGTGTGTTTTTCCAGCTGCTCTGGGGGCTTGGGTTTCAGTCCTGCCACCTGCCCCTGGAAACTTCTGAGGTGCTGAAGCTGCCTGGCCTGGAGCTGCTTCTTCTTCCCCCTAGCACCTGGTTTCTTATAGCCTCTGACTGCCTGGCTGGGGTGGGGGCCATGAGGGTACAAAGCTCCTGACACCTATCTCAATAGCATGGTCCCAGCTCCAGAGCTCTTGTGGGATCAGGCTGGAGCCAGACTTCATCTGAGATCATGTTCTTGCTTTTCTCTGTTCTCTGCCCTGCTTTTTCTCTCCTTTCCAAGTTTTACCCCTCAATGAACCGCACACATGTGGATCCTGTCTGGGTTCTGCTTCTGTCGACCAGCCCAGGACATCCATTCTGAGCCATTCTGGTTTCTCCAGCTCCCTGGGGGCAGGGGATGTGGGCTCTCATTAGTGGCTGCATCTACCTGGAGAAAGCACCAAAATGAAGTGGTGGAAGATGTTTTTAGCCTCCCCAGTGAGCAGAGCAGTTCACTTGGTGGTGACCAAGGTAAGTGGGTTGATCTTGATCAAGGCTGTTGGTCAGCGGTTGCATAGGAGATGCAAACCAGATGTGAAGCTGGAAAATACAGTGGAGGAAACTTGCAGGGTTCAGTGTTGGTGAGAAAGGGAAGATGGGGCCAGGACAAAAAAGCCATAGCTAATTATTGCTTATGATTCCAGGAAACCCCAGCCAGGGAGCGGAGAAGTGAGGAAAGCAGTGGGGGCAATACCACTGTAAATGACTAGAGCTTCTTCCCAGAGGGAAACTCTGGGAATCGATGAGCAAATACCCCAGGATCATCCCACCCAAGGGCCAGGAAGCTGGGGAAGTTGACCATCAGCTCCTGCCCTCATTGGTTGAGGGCTATTTCTGGGACCATTAACTCTCTGGCATTCCTAGTAGTTGGGTAAGTGCCCAGGACAGAGAAAACACCCCAGGCAAACTTACAGGTATTCACAGAGTGAAACAAGGAATGAAATGGAGTCACCTATATCAAGGGGTTTTAAAATGACACCAGGAGGCCATTAAGGAAACAGTCCTCATGCACATCCTCACTGTGTGGAACTTTGAACTGTGCCAAACGGCAAATAATCCAGGGACTGTGCCTGAACACCTACAACTTACTACAGTGAGAGAGTTTGCTTAGTGTTAACCTTAGCAACCAATCATATTTAGCCAAGATTAGTTTTATGTCAACACCACCAATCAAAATTCTTTGTAAACAACACATACAAGCCTTCCTTTTGCCTTTTAAAATCCTTGACTTGGGGTGCCTGGGTAGCTCAGCCGGTTAAGCATCTGCCTTCGGCTCCAGTCATGATCTTGGAGTCCTAGAATCAGAATGGAGCTCCATGTCAGGCTCCCTGCTCAGCAAGTACCCTACTTCTCCCTCTGCTCCTCTCCCTGGTTCATGTTCCCTCTCTCTCAAATAAGTAAATAAAAATCTAAAAGAGTAAATAAGAAAATCCTTGATTTACTTTTGTTCCCTGGGGGATTAATTTGGTTTGCTACCCTTATCTGTGCTCCCCAGATTGTAATTCTGAGACCCCAAATAAGTGCTTTCATTCTATTTTATCTCCGCCTCTTTTCTCTGTTGATAGAGGAAGCACCTTCAGCATGTACAGGTATGGAGGGGGTCTGGGTGGTCAGTCTTACTGGTAGTATGTTCTACTTGCCCTGTGTTAAAAGATAAGTGAAGCATATTAAAAGTTTTAAGAGTTTATTTGAGCAAATATCAGTTTGAACAGGGCAGCATCCAACCCAGCAAATAAAAAGGAACTCAGAGGAGCTACACAAAATGAAAGACTTTTAGGAAGAAGGGAGCAAGAGCAAAGAAGTTATAGAAGGTGAAAAGCGGGTTGGTTATTGCAAAGTTACTTTCCTGCAGGGGATGGCAGGGCTGTGTCAGGCAAATACCCAGCTAGTGCTGATCAGGCAATTCCTAACTGATTGGTTTAAGATTCCATTTCTGGGAAAGCTGAAGCTGTAATTAGGTTAGGTCTTGGTTTGGTGATGTGGAGTTGAGCCTAAGTGACTCCATTTTGAGCTCATTGTCTTATGTCCTAACACCTCATTCCTTCAATTCTTACCACCACTGATGGAATACATGAATCTCCTCTCATTTTACAGATGAGGACACTGATGAGGGCTGTGAGGGGCCACATCAGCTGCTGGGGATTGCACAGCTCAAGTTGCAGAGTGGGGACTCCAGTCAGCCTGGCCCAGAGCTTTTGTCTACCACCATCTGAGTTGCTTAGAGCTCTAAACTGGAGCTTCCCCACACGTTATGAAGGCAAGGGCATGTCTTCATCTTCCATGGATCAATACATCGCATCTTGGGACCACTGCAGCCCTGCAGTAGCCCTGCTCCTAGGGCTGTGCTCTGGGGCTGAAAATCCCAGCTCTCGGCTCTCCTATCTAGTCTTCCCCACAGCTGATGCCAGGAGATCTTCCTCACTCGTGATAAAGGATATTTTCAACATTTAATGTTTGTGGGCCCTGCTTCTGGGCTCCCAGGGGAGCTATACTTTAACATTTACCACAGTCAAAACGACTGGGCAAAACCTTAAAGCATGGCCTCTATTTCAGCACTGAGCAAAACGAAATAAAACAAAACAAACAAAAAGGAGCATTCCAAACATAAAGCTAAGGAAAAAAACCCCACAAAATCTCCCTGGCTCCCATAAAAGTCAAGTCCTACAACCTTGCACATACTAAAAACATAAGATAAAGTCTGTAAATTTCGTGATGATTTATAACTCTTTATGTAAAAAAACATATATAACCCTGAACTAAATGTTCCTTCCCCTGAGCACTTTCTTCTTTGTGAAGATCGTATACCCTGGGAAGCTGTCCTTATTGGAAGAGTTCCTTTCTCCTTAAAATTTTTTAAAAAGTTTTTTCATTTTGCACTGATACTCACTGGACTCTTCATACAAGTTGTGAATTTCTGCTTGGGGTTGGGAAGAGAGGTAGGTGGCTGCAACTCATCTTCATGTCCACACGGGAGTGTGATGGGAATTTCCTTCTTACCTCTGTGGACAGGAAGACCACGAAAGGGTTAAACACTTTATTTAGATGGCTTTGCTTGTTCTGGAGAATTAATGGAAGATAAGCTAAAAGTTCATTTATAAGAGTATTAAAGGATAATTATGATGGAGTAAGTGCAGAGGGTCAAAAGGCATTATGACGAACAGACTTATAACACAGAGCTGGGGGAAAATAGGCTACAGTATACTCAGTAATGCAGCACCCAACATTTCCCCCACAGATTCCTGCTATATGTGAAAATGTGTCTCTTTCTCCCTTCCCCCACTTTTTTCCCTATTTTAACTAAAAGTGTAGTAATTCAATCCCTGGTTAGGTCTTCTATGAACTTATAATTGTAAATTGATCCCAGGAACTTAAAAGTTTCAAACAGCTTCAAATAGGTGACCTTTTAATAGCAACAAAATTATAAAAAAGAAAAAAGACTTCATACAAAATCTGCTTCAATCAGATTAGATGGAAAGTGGGTAAAGCTGATTACAATCTCACTACAGACAGCATTTGGGCAGTATTTGTTCTTAAACAATAGTATTAATTTTTCTTTAATAAGTATTATCTGGGTAAAAAATCAATAATTAATGGGAATTGAGAATTAACTCAGTGTACCGTGTGACATAGGAAGAGGGAAAGATTGAAGCCCTGGATGTTGCCTTACTGTGGTTGGCAGAAGGCACCTGAGTTCCTCAAGTTTGGGGTTAGATTTGAGCATGTTTGGATTTTTAAAACGTAACAGTTTTTTTGAGGTATAATTCATACACCATAAAATTCACCCCTGTAAAGTATACAGTGCAAAGTTTTCAATGACAGGATGGCAACAATATTCTGAGGTTTTCAGCTGACACTTAACTGATAAAATGATAGGGGCTTTGCTGTGATGTTAGTAGAGGAGTGTGTGTCTATACAGGTGTGTGTGATACAGGATGATCTTTCAGATATCACCTGGTGGGGATGCTTTTTCCCTCAGCTCCCATCCAGTTTCCAGGAATGTTTTGTTTGACGCAAAGTGTATTTATTTATTTATGTATTTTAAAAAAGATTTTATTTATTTATTTGACAGAGAGAGATCACAAGTAGGCAGAGAGGCAGGCAGAGAGACAGGGGGAAGCAGGCTCCCTGCTGAGCAGAGAGCCCAATGCGGGGCTTGATCCCAGGAACCCTGGATCATGAACTGAGCCGAAGGCAGAGGCTTTAACCCACTGAGCCACCCAGGCACTCCATGACACAAAGTGTATTTAAACAAAACTTTGAGCTACGATGAAAGATGGGTTGATTTTACATGAGAATATGGATTTCTGCTTTTTATGGAGAGATCAGAAGAGCTACAGACTCTAGGCCTTTGTTTCCACGTGGCCATGGCCATGATGAACTGTTTAGCTGAGACGTGTGTCCCCCTTGGAAGAGGCATGTGTCCTCGGGTTCACCCCAGTCCCCACCACTCCCTATCCACTCCCAACACTGAGGCTGTGTGTCTGCACAGGTGCAGTTATCTAAGAGGAAGAGAACATTTCATTGCATCCTTGCCAATCTTAAAGAGGGTTTAAAAAATGATAGATGGGAAGGCCTCGTGGTCATTCTCATACTCTTTTCACTTCAATTATTACCAGCCTGGTCCCTATGCAATTGATCTATCTATGTATCATTTATATTTTAATTTAAAAAACTGGTCCAGTTTTGTTTCACGTCAAATTTGCTTTACTAACAACTTTAGAAACAAGTAATCAACATGGATGGAACTGGAGGAGATTATGCTGAGTGAAATAAGTAAAGGAGAGAAAGTCAATTGTCATATGGTTTCACTTACTTGTGGAGCATAAGGAATAACATGGAGTACATTAGGAGAAGGAAAGGAAAAGTGAATTGGGGGAAATCAGAGGGGAAGATGAACCATGAGAGGCTGTGGAACAAACTGAGCGTTTTGGAGGGGAGGAGGGTCGGGGGATAGGTGAGCCTGGTGGTGGGTATTAAGGAGGGCATGGGGCACTGGGGGTGGTGCATAAACAATGAACCTTGGAATACTGAAAAAAAAAAAAAAAAAAAGACAGTGAAGCCTAAGCTATAAAAAAAAGAAAGAAAGAAAGAAAGAAGTAATCAATTGCCACCGATAGTGATATTGGAATAGGAACTGAATAAATAAATAAGCCTTCAGTGTGAGGTTTTATGTTAACCTGGGTGGGAATTGTATGTATTTTGCCTGTGCTTTTGGTGTCATAGCCATGAAATTATTGCCAAATACAATGTCTCAAAGCTTTCCTCCTATGTTTTCTTCTAAGAATCTTACAGATTGAAGAACTTCAATCCACTTTGAGTTAATTTTTTATATGTATAAGCCAAGGATCTAACTTTATTCTTTAGCATATGGATATCCAATTTTCCCAATACCATTTGTTGAAAAGTCTGTTTTTTCCCCATTGAATGTCCTTGACACCCTTGTCAAAGGTCATTTGACCATATATGCAAGGGTTTATTGCAGGGTTCTCTATTCTATTCCATTGATCTATGTGTCTGTCTTCACGTGAGTACCACGTGGTTCGGTTACTATAGCTTGCAGTGAGTTTTGAAATTGGGAAGTGTGAATCTTTCCAGTTTTGTTCCTTTTCAAAATTGTTTTGACTACTCCAGATCTCCTGATACTCTCTATGAATTTCAGGATTTCTATTTCTGCCATAATCATTATTGGGATATTGATGGAGATTGCTTTGAGCCTATAGATCCCTCTGGGTAGTATGAACATCTTAACACTATTAAGTCTTCCAGCCCATGAACACAGGATGTCTTTTCATTTATTGGTGTCTTCTTGCATTTCTCTCAGCAATGTTTGTAGATTTCAGTTTATAAATTTTCATCTCCTTCGTTAAGTTTATTCCTAAGTATTTTATTGTTTTTGATGTTACTGTAAATGGATTTTTTCTTAATTTCCTTTCTAGATGTTCATTTTTAGCATATAGAAACATAACTGATTTTTAGCATATAGAAACATAACTGTGTGGATTTCTTATCTTGCTGTGTGTATGTAGATGTGTGTGTGTGTGTGTGTGTGTGTAATCTTAAGGATTTTCTATGTATAAGATCATGTCTGTGAATTAGCCCTCATACTTGAAATATTTATATTTCAAGTATAGATATGGATAGAATCAGAGGGGGAGATGAACCAAGAGAGACTGTGGACTCTGAGCAACAAACTGAGGGTTTTGGAGGGGAGGGGAGTGGGGGTTTGGCTGAGCCTGGTGGTGGGTATTGAAGAGGGCACGTGGAGCACTGGGTATGGTACATACATATGGTACATAACAATGAATCTTGGAATACTGAAAAAATAAAATAAAATAAATTATTTTAAAAAAAGAATGCTAGAATGACAGTTATTTTTTTTAAACAGGAGAAAATCAAATTTAATAGGTATATGTATGGGGAATCTACATAGTCACGCAAATCCCAAAGACAGGCAAAATGAGGTATTATATGTCATTCTGAACGAAGGAGAACTCTGGGATTTCAGAGAAAAGGAATGCATTTCACAGGACAATAAGAGGAGAAGATGTTTGGCAATTAGATGTTTAGTGACCCATTGTTTAGTGACCCATACATATGGGTCACTCAGATGAAAATTCTCTAGTAATAACCCTTATTCTGGGAGAGACCTCCAATTTAGATTCTTCTGTGACAGTTATTTTCTCTTATCTTTTGAAGATATCATTCCACTGTCTTTGGGCTTCCATTGTGGCTCTAGAGAAGCCTAACCCTGGTTTCTTCGTAGGTAATTCTATTTTGTCTCCACTTGCTTTTTAAGATCTTTTTGTCTCTTCGTTTTATTCTTCTTGTAAATATTGCCCTTTTGTATCTGCGAGATTCAAGTCTTTCCTTAATCCTGGAAAATGCTTAGGAATTATCAGGGCAAATACTTCCTCTCCCTCATTGTCTCTATTATCTCCTTCAGAAACTCTGATTAGAGACAAATTAGGTCTTCTATCTTTCTTGCTGTCTCTATCATATTTTCCATATCATTTATTTCCCATGCTGAAATCTGGGCATTTTCTTCAGTTTTGTCTTCCTGTTCACTATTTCTCTCTTCAGTGAGGCAATGAGATTATTGCTTTAGGGATTAGTAATTAAATATTTTTCCCAGAAGTTTCATTTTTAAAAAAAGACTTATTTGTTTTTTTGTTTATTTATTTATTTGACAGAGAGAGAGAGAAAGAAAGAGTGCACAAGCAGGCAGAGCAGCAGGCAGAGGGAGAGGGAGAAGCAGGCTCCCTGCTGAGCAGAGAGCCAGACCTGGGGCTCAGTCCCAGGACCTCAGGATCATGACCTGAACTGAAGGCAGATGCTTAACGTACTGAGCCACCCAGGTGCCAAGAATTTTCATTTTTAAGCTATGTTCATTTAAAAAAATTCTCGATTGTTCAGTTCTAATAGTATTTTCAGACTTGCTTATTTTTAATATCACTATATATCTTTGAACTTTTCATATATGACAATTTTATAGACTATATTTAATAATTCCAATACTTAAAGTCTTGGGGTGGGGTGTCTAAGTCTGATGCTTACTTTCTCTCTTACTTCATTTTGAGACATTATCTGAATTTGAACTGTGAGAATTCTTAGTAGAGTAGGTTAGGAGTGTTTTTCTCCAGAGATGATTGACACTTTCCAGTGGCATTTCTAATTGGTGTTTTCCATTTCGAACAGATTATTGGGTATCAGAGAGCACAACCAATCTTGAAATGATTTAATTTAATTTTACTGAAATTATTTTATTTTAATCTCATGGGGTTGGCCAGGTTCCTCTTATAGCTAGGCAGTGTAAGATTACCAGATCCACATGTTCAATTATCAGGGGAGCCTGATTTTTTCTTTCTAGATTGGGGAAGAGAGAGGAAGGTTTTTCAGGATACTTATGTTACCATACTTCTAGAAGCTGAAATCAAAGTAACTTTTCCAGATTTTTACAATTTCTCCCTGATGTTGTTTTTTTGTTTGTCTTGTTTAATGTTCCCCACACATATTTTTAAAGTAATTTTTTTTGTTTTCATATCTTTTTGGTTTACATATTATTCCTATTTCATTTGTTTACAAATTATTTAGCTAAGTTGTATAATACAGACAAGTACAACTGACATAGACAGCTTTGGTAACAACCCCTAATGCATAAGCACACTACTTGATTAGCGGGAATGGAAGTAAGAAGTCATTTTTGAAAGTAACTATAAGCATTCCGTGCGCATTGGGCATCACTGCAGAGGAAATAGAGGATATCTGTTGGTTGACTAGAGATTATTTTAGGACCCTCAATATAGTTTAAAACCTTAAAGACCACTGGTAGCTTATAAAGTACCATAGTACTTTGGTCCAGGTAGCAACATTGTTGGTGCTCCATAACTATCCACTTAGTCCACCTCAGATGTTATCTGAAGTCTTAGTGGACATGCTGATGATGTCCTACCTTCAGCACCTGTGTTTGTTTGCTTGGAAGTATTATCCGGCCATAGGAGTGTGCTTGGTGTCTGCATGCAGCCGTCATAAAGTTCCAGGTAGTTAGTGCCTCCAGGAGCAGCCCTCAGCCAGAGGAGGGACGAGTAGAGACAATTCTGAGATATGTTTTACACAGTCTCTCAGAAGTTTCCAGAAGGATCGAGTCCTAGTTGCCCACAGTGGCAACATGATCATTAATTCATCATTTATTGGCTTCCCTCCTTTACCTGTCCCCCCACCCCCCGACTTTGCCTGCAAGTATTTCCTGGACTCATCTCCCAAATAAACTACTTGTACCAAATGCTTGTTTCAGAATCTGCTTTGGGGAAAAACTGGGCTAAGATACCTTACTAAATCCCACCCTCCTTTCCCATTGTTCTTTCAGAGGCAGCAACTTTCAATCCTTTTAGTTCTTCCTAGAATTTATCTCCTTATTACTAAATAACATGTTTATATAGCCATTTCTTGATACAACCATTTCAGAGATTATGCTATATTAGGACTTTGCTATCTTCTCTACTTTCTTCTTTTTCTCACATTTTCCTTATAATTTTTGTTAAACTGATTCTGTTTACATTATTAGAACTTATGTAGTATACTATAATTACATCTCACTTCTTGTAGATCTTCTTGTTTTCCTGGAGTTAATTATTGCCTCTTTTATAATTTGCTTTGTTTTCTGAGAATCTCACTAGTTCTTTCCCCAACCTCTGACAGGCTGCTATCACAACTTTTTTTTTTTTATGCTGCCAAGTATATCAGATAATATTACTGGTCTACTGGTCTAATATCTATTTTCCCTACAAACATATCTCCTGGAGCCCTCCAATCGCCTCTTCACCCTGGGATCTGCACAGATATCATTTTGGAATTTCTTCAAAATCCCAGGAGTTTCTTTAGCTTCTCTCTTGTGTGACCCTGTCTCCTGGATCCCATATTTTTCTCTTTCTTGGTTTGTGGCCTTCATTTTAGTTGAGTGCTTTTTCCAGTGGCTTCATCTGAGAAGATGAGTCAAAATAATATTTTTGCATTTAATAGGTCTGAAAACAGCCTAATTTTCACATTACACATCACTTCCCAATTGATTGACAGTTTAGTTGTGGATAAAATTCTAGATTGGAAGTAATTTTCCTTCAGAATTGTGAAAGCAAGATTCTCGTGGCTTCCAGCATTGTGTTGGGAAGTCCTTTTTGATTTCTCATTGTTGGTATTTGACTTGTTTTTTCCTCTCTGAAGACTTTTGGGATCTTTTCTTTGTCCTTGGTACCCAGTGATTTCTTAATGATATGCTGTGATATTGGGCCCTCAGTCATTTCTATTTCTGGGTGTCTGGTAGGCCTTTTGATCAAGAGACAAATTCCTTTTTTTCTGGGACATTTTCTTGTGTTCTTGGTTTGGTAATTTTCCCCATCTCCTTCCCACCCCCAGACTCCCTTTCTAGAACTTTCACCAGCCACGAGTTGTATCCCTGAAATGATGCCCTAATTTTCTTACATTTTTTTTCTCATGGTGTTCATCTCCTTGTCTCTCTCCACTTGATTTCTTTTTTTAAGTTAAGTTCAATTAGCCAACATATAGTACATCATTAGTTTTTGATGTAGTGTCCACTGATTCATTAGTTGCACATAACACCCAGTGCTCATCACACCACCTGCCCTCCTTAGTGCCCATCATCCCGTTACCCTATCCCCTTACCCACCTCCCTATCCACAACCTTCAGTTTGTTTCCCAGAGTCAAGAGTCTCTCATGGTTTGTCTCCTTCTCTGATTTCTTCCCATTCAGTTTTCCTTCCCTTCCCCTATGGTCCCCTGCTCTATTCCTTGTATGCCACATATGAGTGAAACCATATGATAATTGTCTTTCTCTGCTTGACTTATTTTACTTAGCTTAATCCTCTCCAGTTCCATCCATGTCAATGCAAATGGTAGGTATTCATCTTTTCTGATGGCGGAGTAATATTCTATTGTATATATGAACCACATCTTCTTTATCCATTCATCTGTTGACATCTGGGCTCCTTTCATGGTTTGGCTGCTATGAACGCTGGGGTGCATGTGCCCCTTCTTTTCACTACATCTTTATCTTTGGGGTAAATACCTAGTAGTGCAATTGCTGGATGGCAGGGTAGCTCTATTTTTAACTCCCCAAGGAAACTCAATACTGTTTGCCAGAATGGTTGCACCATCTTGCATTCCTACCAACAGTGTAAGAGGATTCTCTTTTCTCCACATCTTCGCCAACATTTGTTGTTTCCTGCCTTGTTGATTTCTGTCATTCTAACTGGTGTAATGTGGTATCTCATTGTGGTTTTGATTTGTATTTCCCTGATGGTAAGTGATGTCTCTACTTGCTTTCTGAGAGATGTCTTCAACTTTATCTTAAACTCCTGCTACTGAATTATTTTTGTATTGGCTATCACGTTTTTAATTTCCAGGAGATCATTCTTACTTTCTAATTGTTTCCTTAAAACAAAACAAAACAAAACAGTCTGCTCTAGTTTCATAGATAAAAATATCTTTCATCTCTTTGAGGGTATTAATGATAGTTCTTTTAATGCTTTCTCTTTCATACTTTCTCTACTTCCACTGGGTTTCCCTAACTCTTGCTTATTTGTTTTTGTCTCTAACATTAAGAGCTTTCCTCAGCTAGCCATTCACATTTAAGAAGGATAACCACAAGGGGGCCTGGGTGGCTCAGTTGGTTAAGTGTCCCTTCTACTCAGGTCCTGGTCCCAGGGTCCTGGGATCGAGCCCCACATCAGGATCCCTGCTCAGCGGGGATCTGCTTCTCCCTCTCCCGCAGCCCCTCTCCCCTGCTCATGCTCTCTTTCTCTGTCAAATAAATAAATAAAGTCTTTAAAAAAAGAAGGAGTAACCATAAAGCATATGGAAGTTCTGTGTGGGATGTGGTGGGGTGTGTGAGTGTGTGAGTATGGATGTAGATATGTGTGAGTGTGTGAATGTGGGTGGGAAGAGAGTGTGTATGTAACTGTGTTTGTCTTAGTGTGTGGTAGGGGTGCTTGTTGACTGTTACCTTCCCCTGCAGGTAATTAGACACCAACCTAATGCCCTGGCTGGGGGGTCTCACAACTTTTTCTGAGGGTGGTTGCTTTCTGTCTGGTGCCTCAGTCCTGCCCTCCACAAAAGTTGCTGCTCAATTTACCACTGTTAACCGAGTGTCAGTAATTCCTGTGTTAATGGTCCCATCATAACCAATCAAATGAACTTATTATTATTTATTTATCTGCCTTAAAGGGATATTTTAAGCTGTTCTCAGTTTTTTGCTATTTAGCAAATGCTTAAATGGACATCCATGTAAATAGAGCCTTATATTTCTGTTAAAATTTTTTTCATTAAAAAAAACTGAGATATAACTAACATATAACATTGTAGGCATCTGAGGTGTTCAGTGTGTTGGTGTGATATATTTATATATTGCAATATGATTACTACAGTAGTGTTAGCCAATACCTTTATCATATGACATAATTGTTATTTCTTTTTTGTCTTGAGAACAGTTAAGATCTAGCCTCCTAGAAACTTTGAGCTTATAAAACATTATTGTTGACTATAATTACTATGATGTTTTTTTTTAAAGATTTTATTTATTTATTTGACAGAGAGAGAGAGAGAGAGCGCACAAGTAGGCAGAGCAGCAGGCAGAAGGAGAGGGAGAAGCAGGCTCTCCGCTGAGCAGGGAGCCCGATGCGGGGCTTGATCCCAGGACCCTGAGATCATGACCTGAGCTGAAGGCAGCCGCTTAACTGACTGAGCCACCCAGGCGCCCCTACTATGATGTTCATTAGGACTTCAGAACTTATTTATCTATGAGTTGCAAGTTTGTACACTTAAACAACACCTCCCCAGTTCCCCCAGCCATTCTATTCTCTTTTCACAAGTTTAGTTTTTTCAGATTGAAAATATAAGTGAGATTATATAGTATTTGTCTTTCTCTGTCTGATTTATCTCACTTAGCATAATGCCCTCCAGTTCTAGTCACACAACTGTCACAAATGGCAGGATTTCCTCCTTCCTCACGGCTGAAAAATATTCCATGTACATATATGTCACATCTTCTTTATCCAAGCTTCTACTGAATGACATTAGATCGTTTCCATATCTTGTTTTTTTTTTGAATAATGCTGCAATGAACATGGGAGTGCAGGTATCTCTTCGAGATCCTGATTTCAATTCCTTTGGGTGCATACCCAGGAATGGCATTGTTGGATCACATGGTAGTTCAATTTTTAGTTTTTTGAGGAACTGCCTTTTTGTTTTCCATAATGACTGAATCAATTTATGTGCAATTTACAATGTATAAGGGTTCCCTTTCCTCTATATCCTCACCAACATTTGTTATCTTTTGTCTTTTTTGACAAAAGCCATCCTAACAGGTGTGATGTGATATCTCATTGTGGTTTTGATTTCCTTGACAGTTAGACATGTTGAGCATCTTTTCTTCTGTTAAATTATCTCCTTAGGATAAATTCCCAGGATGGAACTAGTTACTGTCCTCATAAACTTTTGTGTCTATTGCTTTCCTCACTGGTAGCTGCTCTTATCAGACGATGTGTCCACACTGGCTTTTATTTTCCTTCGGCAGCAATGGTACTGTTTGTCCCAAAATGTCCTCTGTGCTCACTTGGGGACAAGGAGGAACATGTGGGTTCATCTCTGGAGAAGGCCCACAACTTTCAGGGAAATGTGGATTTTTGACAAGTCGTGGCACTGGCTTCAGGAAGAAAGGAACATGTTGTGGGTGAGGGGAGAGCAAGGGAGTCTCACAGAGGAGGAGGTGCCTCTGCAGTGACATTTAATCACTGGACATTAACAGGGGACATCTGTCACTGCCCTCAACAGGGAGGGCAGACTTGCAGCTTTGGTATGACAGTATGTTCTGGGCCTCATAATCACTTGAAAAATACCACTTTTGCGGAGGGTTCTTCCAGCGTTTGTTGCAAATCCTTCTATTTTATTACAGAAATCCCAGGCAAATCCTTCATTGAGGGGGACCTTCTATTAACACGCAGCTGTTAAGTGAAAATAAAGAGGAAAGCCAAACCAGACCCTGAATAATCACATGCTGACCCTGTGAACACAGCACGGTCATGCAGAGGAAAGCCTTTAGAACTTTGAGCAGTGCTCTTTTGAAAGGCAGAACAGGAATCACAACCCCAATTTTTAAAAAATTTAATTTTATTGACATTCAATTAAATAACATATAGTGTATTATTACTTCAAAACTAGAGTTCAGTGATTCATCGGTTGCTTATAACACCCAGTTCTCTTTACATCACATGCCCTCCCTAATGCCCATCACCCAGTTATCCCATCCACCCACCCACCTCCTCTCCAGCAACCCTGGTTTGTCTCCCTCTCTGATTTTGTCTTACTTTATTTTTCCCTCCCTTTCCCTGTGATCCTCTGTCTTGTTTCTTAAATTCCACCTATGGGTGAAATCATATGATAATTGTCTTTCTTTGACTGACTTATTTCCCTTAGCATAATATGCTCTAATTCCATCCATGTCATTGCAAATGGTAAGACTTCATTTTTCGATGGCTGAGTAATATTCCATAGTATATATACCACATCTTCTTTATTCACCTATCTGTGTAGCCCCAACTTTGTCACAGATTACTAGAGGCACCTAGAAGACCTCTGTCAGTGGGGGATGTGGCTCTGGGTCCAGGCTTTCCTTCCTCTCTCTTCCTTTCCATCTCTTGCTTCTTCTTTTTCTCCCAAGAGGAACACTTTTGTTGCCGTTATTAGTAGCCATTGCAAGTGTGACATTTATTCTTTTATTTTTTATTTTGAGTATAGCCGGCACACTGTGACATTAGTTTCAGGTGTACAACTTAGTGATTTGACAGGTTTATACATTATGCTCTACTCACCACAAATATAGCTACTGTCTGTCCCATTATATCGTTATTACAATATCATTGACTATATTCCTTATGCTCTGCTTTTTATTCTTGTGACTTACTCATTCCATAACTGGAGGCCTGTATCTCCCTTCCACAATGGATAATTTAATCACATGCTCACCCGTTGGTCAGCACCTGGGACAGCACCCAGCACTTAGCTCAGTCTTCTGCCTGTGAGATGCTGCACAGTAGAACGCCCAGAGAATATTTTAAATGAAGGAAAGGGATCCTTTGTCATGCTTCTGCTCTTGCTTTTCTGAAAATTTTCCTTGGTTAACATATTAGAAACAAAGATCTTTTGTCCTTGCAACAGTAACTATTTTTCCATGGAAGGTCATTTTTTTTTTTTTTAAAGATTTTATTTATTTCATTGACAGAGAGACACAGCGAGAGAGGGCACACAAGCAGGGGAAATGGGAAAGGGAAAAGCAGGCTTCGTGCCAAGCAGGAAGCCCGATGCTGGGCTGGATCCCAGGACCCTGGGATCATGACCTGAGCCGAAGGCAGAAACTTAACGACTGAGCCACTAATCTTTTTTTTTTTTTAAGGCAGGTTTATTAAGGTAAAATTGAAAAGCAGTGAGATCCATCCTGTTTATTTTATTTTGTTTTTAATTTTAATTTTATTTAGTTAACATACAGTGCATTATTAGTTTCTGGAATAAAATTCAGTGGTTCATCACTTACATACAACACCCAGTTTTCATCATAACAAGTGGCCTCTTTAATACCCATCACCCACCCAGCCCATCCCCCATCCACCTCCTTCCATCAACCCTCAGTTTGTTCTCTATTGTTAAGAGTCCTTATGGTTTGTTTCCCTCTCTCCTTTTCTTCTTTTCCCCTTCCCATATGTTTATCTGTTTTCTTACTTAAATGCCACATATGAGTGAGATCATATGATAATCGTCTTTCTCTGATTGACTTATTTCACTTAGCATGATACACTGTAGCTCCATCCACATCATTGCAAGTGGCAAGATGGTCAAATAATATTCCATTGTATATTATACCATATCTTCTTTTTTACTATTATTATTAGTTTCAGGGGTAGAATTTAGTGATTCATCAGTTACATATAATACCCAGTGCTCATTACATTAATTATCCTCCTTAATGCCCAACACCTAATTATCCTATCCCCCACCCACTTCCCCTCTAGCAACCCTCAGTTTATTTCCTATAGTTATGAGTCTCTTATGTTTGTCCCTTTCTCTATTTTCATCTTATTTTATTTTTCTTCCACTTCCCCTATGTTCATTTGTTTTGTTTCTTAAATTCCACATATGAGTGAAATCATATGTATACCATTTCTTCTTTTTCCATTCATCTGTCAATGGACATTTTGTCTCTTTGTGTACTTTGGCTATTGTTGATAGTGCTGCTATAAACATTGGGGTGCATGTATCCCTTCAAATATGTATTTCTGTATCCTATGGGTAAATACCTAGGAATGCAATTGCTAGGTCACAGGCTAGTTCTATTTTTAACATTTTGAGGAACCTCCAAACTGTTCTCCAGAGTGGCTGCACCTGTTCGCATTCTCACTAAGAGTGCAAGAGGGTTCCTCTTTCTCCTCATCCTCACCAACACCAAATTAACTCATGTGGTTAATTTTAGCCATTCTGGCAGGTGTGAGGTGATATCTTACTGTGGTTTTGATTTGTATTTCCCTGATGAGTGATGTTGAGCATCTTTTCATTTGTCTTATAAGCCATCTGGATATCTCCTTTGGAAAAGTGTCTATTCTCTTCTGGATTATTTGTTTTGGAGTGTTTCATTTTGTAAGTTCTTTATGTATTTTGAATACTAGCCCCTTATCAGATATGTCATTTGCAAATATCTTCTCCAATTCCTAGGCTGGCTTTTAGTTTTGTTGATTGTTTTCTTTGTTATGCAGAAACTTTTTATCTTGATGAAGTCCCAGTAGCTCATCTTTGCTTTTGTTTCCCTTGCCTCCTGCAACATGTCTAAGAAGTTGCTATAGCTGAGATTAAAGAGATTTCTGCCTGTGTTCTCTAGGATTTTGATAGTTTCCTGTCTCACCTTTAGGTCTTTCATCCATTTTGAATTTATTTTTGTGTATGGTGTAAGAAAGTGGTTCAGTTTCAGTCTTCTGCATGTTGCTGTCCAGTTTTCCCAACATCGTTTGTTGAAGGGACTGTCTTTTTGCCATTGGATATTCTTTCCTGCTTTGTCAAATATTAGTTTACCATACGGTTGTGGGTCCATTTCTGGGCACTCTATTCTGGTCCATGAGATCCATCTCGTTTAATATACAGTTCCATGAGTTACACTTATGTATTCACCACAGTCTTCGAGGCCCATCCTTTAACCACTTGGCATAAGTGGATTTCATGGAATCAGAGTCTGAGATGGGATTTGTGCCATCTCAGGGAGTGAAGAGGTAGGACAGGTTAGGAGAAGGAGCTAAGCAAGGACACAGAGCACCAGTTGTACCACAGTGAATCCCATCTGAGGACCTGTTCAGTCATCAGTGGCTGTTCCTAAGAAAAGGTTCATCCTCAGGCATGTAGGGGCAAGGTGGCTCTGCCAGGCTCAGGAAGATTCCCGGGGAAGGATACTCCAATGGGTGCATTAACTCCCACAGCACTGAGTGATTGGTGGCACAAGCCCACCAAAAGCATCTGGATGGACACTGATCTTCCTACTATACTTCCTTAGAATCACAATATTTAACATTTGCCTTTGGAGACATGTCCAAATGACACAACAGACAAAGGTCTGATATCTAAGATCTATAAAGAACTCCTCAAACTCAACTCTCAAAAAATAGATAATCACGTCAAAAAATGGGCAGAAGCATGAACAGACACTTCTCCAAAGAAGACATACAAATGGCTAACA
>CM052885.1:78797708-78808341 GCA_028534135.1 Potos flavus
TGGGGAATTCTACCAAACATTCAAAAAAGACATAATACCTATTCTCCTGAAGCTGTTTCAAAAAATAGAAACAGAAGGAAAACTTCCAGACTCTTTCTATGAAGCCAGCATCACCCTGATCCCCAAACCAGGCAAAGACCCCATCAAAGAGGAGAATTTCTGACCAATATCCCTGATGAATATGGATGCCAAGATTCTCAACAAGATCCTAGCCAATAGGATCCAACAGCACATTAAAAAGATTAATCACCATGACCAGGTGGGATTTATCCCTGGGATGCAAGGGTGGTTCAACACTCACAAATCAATCAATGTGATAGAACACATCAATAAGAGAAGAGAAAAGAACCACATGGTCCTCTCAATTGATGCAGAAAAAGCATTTGACAAAATACAGCATCCGTTCTTGATTAGAACTCTTCAAAGTATAGCGATAGAGGGAACATTTCTCTACTTCATAAAATCCATCTATGAAAAGCCCACAGCGAATATCATTCTCAATGGGGAAAAGCTGACAGCCTTCCCTTTGAGATCAGGAACACGAGAAGGATGCCCATTCTCACCACTCTTGTTCAACATAGTACTAGAATTCCTAGCAACAGCAATCAGACAACAAAAAGAAAGAAAAGGTATTCGAATTGGCAAAGAAGAATTCAAACTCTGTCTCTTCACAGAAGATATGATACTTTATATGGAAAACCCAAAAGACTCCACCCCCAAACTACTAGAACTCATACAGCAATTCAGTAATGTGGCAGGATACAAAATCGATGCACAGAAATCAGTTGCTTTCTTATACTCTAACAATGAAAATATGGAAGGGGAAATTAGAGAATCGATTCCATTTACTGTAGCACCAAGAACCATAAGATACCTGGGAATAAACTTAACCAAAGAGGTAAAAGATCTGTACTCTAGGAACTACAGAACACTTATGAGAGAAATTGAAGAAGACACCAAAAGGTGGAAAAGCATTCCATGCTCATGGATTGGAAGAATAAACAATGTTAAAATGTCTATACTTCCCAGAGCAATCTATACTTTCAATGCCATCCCTATCATAATTCCACTGGTATCTTTCCCTTTATTCTTTTTTTTTTATTTGTATAATTCCATTTATTTTTTTATTTTTTATTATTCAATTAATTTAATTTTATTTTTTCAGTGTCCCAAGGTTCATTGTTCAAATACCACACCCAGTGCTCCATCCAATACGTGCCCTCCTCAATACCACCACCAGGCTCACCCAACCTCCCACGGCCCTCCCCTCCAAAACCCTCAGTTTGTTGCTCAGAGTCCACAGTGTCTCTTGGTTCATCTCCCCCTCCGATTTCCCCCCAATTCACCCTTCCTTTCCTTCTCACAATATCCTCCATGTTTTTCCTTATGCTCCACACAAAAGTGAAACCATATGATAATTGACTCTCTCTGCTTGACTTATTTCACTCAACATAATCTCTTCCAGTCCCATCCATGTTGATACAAAAGTTGGGTATTCATCCTTTCTGATGGAGGCCTAATATTCCATTGTATATACTGACTATACCTTCTTTATCAATTCATCTGTTGAAGGGCATCTTGGCTCTTTCCGCAGTTTGGCGATTGTGGCCATTGCTGCTATGAACATTGGGGTACACGTGGCCCTTCTTTGTACTGCATCTGCATCTGCATCTTTGTACTGTACTGCATTTACTGGGGTAAATACCCAGTAGTGCAGTTGTAGGGTCATATGGTAGCTCTAGTTTTACATATTTATTGGTTGTTTTTGATATATGATTACCATTAAATAATCATTAGGTTGATAGAGCCTTTAGATTCTTCTGCATATAGCAATCTATATTAAGTTGGCGGTCATTTAAGTTTGAAACCCATTTTTTTTTCTCCTCTCCTCCACCACATTTTAGGTATATTTCATTAATTTTATATCCTTTTTTCTTGAGTTCCTTGACTTATTTTTTTTTATCCCCAAATACTTTTATTTTATTTTTTCAGTGTTACAAGATTCATTGTTTCCTTGACTTATTTTTTACAGAAATATTCATTTTCACTGCTTAGTGTTTCCTACCTTTATTCTGTCACTTTTGGGCTCTCTTTTCCACTCAAAGAGTCCCCTTAATATTTCTTGCAGGGCTGATTTAGTAGTCATGAAGTCCTTTAGTTTTTCTTTGGGAAACTTTTTATCCCTCCTTCTGTTCTGAATGATAGCCTTGCAGGATAGATTATTGTGGGCTGCAGATTTTCTCCCATTCAGTGCTTCAAAGATATCATGCCACTCCCTTCTTGCTTGTAAAGTTCTGTTGAAAAATCTCCTGCCAGCCTTGTGGGTTTTCCCTTGTAAGTTAATGACTTCTTTTGTCTTGCCACTTTTAAGATTTTTTTCTCTATTGCTATATTTTGTAAGTTTGATTACAATATGTCTTGGTGTTGCTCTGCTTTTTACAATTTTGTTGGGAGTTCTCTGTGCTTCTTGGATCTGGCTATCTGTTTCCTTTCCCAGAGTAGGGAAGTTATCAGCTATTATTTCTTCAAATAAATTTTCTGTCCTCTTTTCTCTCTCTTCTTCTGGGACTTCTATAATATGTTATGTTATAATGTCTGATGGAGATACTGAATTCTCTAAGTCTATTCTCATTTTGTGTAATTCTTTTTTCCCTTTTTTATTCATCTGTATTACTCCCCATTACTCTATCTTTTAGGTCACCAATTCATTCCTCAGCTTCTTCCATCCTGCTATTCATTTCATCAAGTGTGTTTCTCATTTTGTTTACTGAGTCCTTTATCTTTGCTCTGTTATTCCTTATCTCTGTGTTAAGGGACTTACTCATGTCTTCCACTCTTTTTTCAAGTCCAGTGAGTATCTTTATGATCATTGTTTTAAATTTTCCTTCAGGTATATGATTTACATCTGTTTCACTTAGATCTCTGGCTATGTCCTTGTACTGTTCTTTTATTTGGGATACATTTCTTTGTCTTCTCATTTTGTCTGCCTCTCTGTATCTGTTTCTCCATGTTAAGAAAGTTGACTATGTCTTCTGGTCTCGAAAGTAGTGACTTTATGAAGAAGAGGTTCTGGGGTGAACTGCAGTGTCAGTGTACCCTGTTCATCAGAACCTGGCACTTCAGGAAAGTATCCTCTATATTACACATGCCCTGCTGTTGTGTCTGGGTCACTTTTCCTTTCAGTGCAGTCTTCTTCACTGACTCTCTACCTGGTGTGAGCTGTGCTTGCCCTCTGTGGTGTTAGCTCTGTGGGGAACTCTGTGGGGAATGCCCAGTGAGGAACTTGGGAGTGGGGTGGCAGTATTAGAAAAATTTGGACTAGGCCACTAATCCTATGCCAGATCCTCTGAAGCACTGTGGTGGCTTGGGGCTGCATACCAGCTCTGCTGGGGGTGTGCAGTGGTGGTTGGGGGCATGTGGCTGGGACTGCACAGTGGGTGTGTGCAGTGCACTGTGGCAGCTGTGCAGCCAGTGGCTGGTCAGGGTGCATGCGCAGCTTTAACAATATTTTCCCTGACCCCAGAGCTGAGACCAGCAGGCGTGGAGTGGACTAGTCCTCAGAAGAACTCATGAGTGTGGTACACTGCCAGCAGGTCAGGCAGCAAGTGTCTGTGCAGCCCCACCACTCACAGTCTGCTCTGTATTTATGCTGGGGTATAGGAGAGGAAAATGGCAACTGCTAGCTCTCTCGTTTTCAGAGAAGTCCCCCAACATGCTTCAAAATCAGTATGAAGAGATCGGTCTCCCATTTGTCCCCTGCATTACACAAACTGCTGTTTTTTTGTTGCCTGCCTTCTCAGGCTGCTTTCTCTTTAAAGGCCGCAACCCAGCTATCACTTGCCATCCTGGGCTGCCCAATACTGAGTCAGCAGACTTTTAAATCTCCATGTCCAGTGGTTTTATAATTCAGCCCTTATGGTTTTTAAAGCTAAAAGTTATGGGGATTAGTCTTCCCAGTGGGAGTCTCTGGTTAAAGGGCCTGTTTCTCTGCCCTCTCTGCACACACAGATCCTTCCTGCCTTTCTGACCTTCATAAGCTTTGAGCTGCAGGTTCTTCTCTATATTTAGTTGTGGAGTTTATTTTTCCAGTCTTTGGATTGCTCTCTGGCTTGTTGATTTGGATGTGGATGATATCTAGTTAAAAATGTGCAACAAGGGGCACCTGGGTGGCTCAGTGGGTTAAAGCCTCTGCCTTCGGCTCAGGTCATGATCTCAGGGTGCTGGGATCGAGCCCCACATCGGGCTCTCTGCTGGGCAGGGAGCCTGCTTCCCCCTCTCCCTCTGCCTGTCTCTCTGCCTACTTGTGATCTCTCTCTCTCTGTCAAATAAATAAATAAAATCTAAAAAAAAAAGATTAAAAAAATGTGCAACATGGTGAGCTCAGGGTCCTCCTACTCTGCCATCTTCCTAATCTCTGGATTCAAGTTGTTTTTGATGCTTGCAACCATAAGAGCCTTGAAAATTTTTCTGAAGGAAAGTATTTGATTTCCATTTTTGGCCATAAATGTGAACTGATTAAACTAATAACTTTCCCTAGAAATACTGAATAAAAATTCTGAATGACAATCTTCGTGGGGAGAGAATTCTTGGTTGACGGTTTTTCCTTTGGGCACATTGAATTTGTTATTCCATTTACTTCTGGCTTATAAAGTTTCTGCTTAAAAACCTGCTGATAGCCTTATGGTGTTTTCCTTGTATGTAATATGTTGCTTTTCTCTTGCTGCTTTAAGATTCTATCTTTATCCTTAACTTCTAACATTCTAATGATAATATTTCTTGGGGGTATTTCTTTTTGTGTTTATCTTATTTGAAACTCTCTGGGATTCATGGACCTGTATGTGTGTTTCCTTCCCCAGATTAGGGAAGTTTTCAGCCATTATTTCTTTAATTTTTTCTGGCCCATTCACCTTTTCTTCTCCTGCTGGGACCCCTATAATGTGAACATTATTCCATTTGGTGTTGTGTCTGAGGTCCTTAAGGTATCCCTACTTCTTTTAACTTTTTTTTTTTTTTTTGCTGGTCTGCCTGGATGTTTTGCATTGCTTTGTCTTCCAGCTCACTGATTTATGCTTTTAATTCATCCATTCTGCTGTTGAACTCCTCTAGTTATTTTTCACTTCAGTTATAACTTCTGTTTCATATTTTCTTATATTTTCTATCTCTTTATCGAAGTTCTCACTGTTTTCATTCATTCTTCTCTTGACATCAGTGAGCATCTTTACAACCATTACTTTTAAGTCTTTAACAGTTAGGTCACTACTCTCTTTAAGGTTTTTTTCCTAGGGATTTGCCTTGTTCTTTGACTTGAAATAATATTCCTCTGTCTCCTCATTTTGCCTGTCTGTTTGTCTATATGTAGTAGGCCAAACAGCTACTTCCTTTAGTCCTGAAGGAGTGGTCTTACGTAGGAGCTGCTCCATGTGGCCCAGAAGTGTAATCTCCCCTGGCTGCCAGAGCCAGGCTTTCTATGGGTATCTCTATGTGGGCTGCATGTGCCTGCCAGCTGTGATAGGGCTGTGGTTACTCCACAGGGAATGTGGAGTTTGGGGCTCTTCCTCAGCCTGCTTGTGGCTTAGCCACTATATAAGGAGAGCAAGGTTCAGGTTACTTGCCTATGGGGTTTGCATTGTTGCACCTTGATCTTTGTGTGGGGTGGCTGGATCTCTGGCACGCCCATCATGCGGCCTACTGCGACTCACCAGCAATGTGGGGAGGGCAAGGTTTGGGGAACTTGCCTAGCCTGATTGAGGCTCATTCTCTGTGTTATGTTGTCAGGGCTCAGGGTAACATCATACTTAATGGTGCGATAGTAGAACCTTTTCCACTAAGATCAGGAATAAGGTAAGGATGTCCCCGCTCACACACCTTTTCAACATTGTACTAAAAATCCTTGCTAAAGCATTAAGAAAATAAAAGGAAATAAAAGACATACAGATTGCAAAGAAAACCACCTTTGTTCCCATATGACATGATTATCTATGTAGGAAACCAAAGAATCAGAAAAAAAATTTCCCGGAACTGATAAGTAATTATAGCAAGATTGCATAATACAGGTTAAGATTCAACAGTCAGTTTTTTTTTTTTTATGTACTAGCAATGAACAATTAGAATTTGAAATTAAAAACATAGTATCATTTACATTAGCATCCCCAAAATGAAATACTTAGGTATAAATCTAATAAAATATGTATAAGATTTATATGAGGATGAAAAGAAACTCTGATAAATGAAATTAAAGACAAATTAAATAAATGGAGAGATATTTTGTGTTCATGGATTGGAAGACTTAATAGTGTCATGATGTCAGTTCTTCCCAACTTTCTCTATTGATTCATTGTAGTCACAATCAAAATACCAGCATTATTTTGTGAATATCGACAAAGTGGTTCTAATGTTTATATGGAGAGGCAAAAGACCAAGAATAGCCAATTTAATAATGATGCAGAAGAACAAAGTTGGAGGACTGGAACTCCTTGGCTTCAAGACTCACTATAAAGGTACAGTAATCAAGACAATTTTGTATTGTCAAAAGAATATACAAGTAGATCAATTGTCATGAAAGAAAGCCCAGAAATAGATCCTCATAGATATAGTTAACTGATCAATGACAAAAGAATGAAGAGAATACAATGGAGCAAAGATAATCTCTTCAACAAATGGTATTGGAATAACTGAACATCAATATGCAAAAAAATCAGTTAGAAACTGACCTTACACACTTCACAAAAAGCAACTCAAAATGGATCACAGAGCTAAATGTAAAATACAAAACTATAAAACTTTTGGAATATAACATAGGAGGAAACCTAGATGACCTTGGGTATGGTGATGACTTTTTAAATACGAAGGTATTATCGATGAAAGAAATAATTGATGAGTCAGACTTCATTAGAATTAGAGACTTCTGCTCTGTGAAATACAATGTCAGGAGAATGAGAAGGCAAACCACAAACAGTGAAAAAATATTTGCAAAACAAACATCTGATACAAGACTGTTTTTCAAAATGTACAAAGAATTCTTTAATCTCAACAATAATAAAACAATCTGATTAAGAAATAGGCCAAAGACAGACACCTCACCAAAGAAGATATATAGATGGAAAATAAGCATGTGAAAAGATCATATGACATCATATGTCATCAAGGCAATACAGATTAAATCAACAGTGAGATACCACAACACAGCTGTTAGAATGGCCAAAATCCAGTACACTGACAACATCAAATACTGGTGAGGATGTGGAGCCATAAGACCTGCCATTCATTGCTCCCAGGAATGTAAAATGGTTCAATCACTTTGGAAGACAGTTTGGTGGTTTCTTAGGAAAATAAAAATACTTTTATCATAAGATCCAGCAATTGTACTTGTTAATATTTATGCAAAGGGATTGAAAACTTATGTCTATACAAAAGCCTGCACATAGATGTTTATAGCAGCTTTATTCATAATTGCTAAAGCTTGGATGCAACTAAGATATCATTCAGGAGGTGAATGGGTAAGTAAACTATGGTACCTGCAGACAATGGAATATTATTCAGCATAAAAACGAAATGAACTATCAAGCCATGAAAAGACATGGAAGAAACTTAAGTGCATATTACTAAGTGAAGCCAATTTAAAGTGGCTACATAACATACAGTTCCAACTATATGATATTCTGGAAAAGGAAAAACTATAGAAGCAGTAAAATCAGTGGTTGCCAGGATTTAGAGGGAGGGAGGGACGAACGGGTGGGGCCCAGAGGATTCTTAGGGCAGTAAAAATATTCTATATGATACTGTAATGGTGGATACATATCATTATACATTGTCCAAACCCACAGAACAGGCAACATGAAGAGTGAACCAAATGTAAACTATGGACTTTGGGTGATAATGATTTGTCGATGTAGGTTCATTGAATGGGGGGGATGTTGATAGTTGGGGAGGCTGTGCCTGTGTGGTGGCAGGAGGTCTATGGGAAATCTGTGTACTTCTGCTCAATTTCTCTGTGAATCTAAAACTGCTCTAAAAAAAAAAAAACAACAAAACTAAAGTCCTGATAAAAATAAACAAAACTACTTTGAGCAGGAGTCAACAAAAAGAACAAATGACAGAATTTGACCTCTTAATGTTTCAGATACCAAGCACTGATGGTGACTCTAAAATGAGTGGGTTTAAATGAGACAGAAATGAAAAAATACAGTCTTAAACTTAAAACACAATGAATTGTTTATAAAGCAGATTAGGCACAACTAAAGAGAGATTAGGGAATATCAAGTTAGAGCTGTAGCAAAATGATTGGAGGACAGAAAATATGAGAGGCTTAAGAGTCATGGAGAGAGTGAGAAAGCTCAGCCAAAGAATAACTGGAGCTCAAAAAGGGCAGCCTAGAAGGAGTGGAGGAGTGGCAATATTAAAAAGGATAAAATAATTTCCAGAACAAATGAAATACAGGGGGTGCCTGGGTGGCTCAGTCGTTAAGTGTCTGCCTTCGGCTCAGATCCATGATCCCAGGACCCTGGAATCAAGCCCCACATCTGCTTTCCCTTTCCCACTCCCTCTGCTCATGTTCCTGCTCTCGTTGTCTCTCTCTCTGTCAAATAAATAAATAAAATCTTAAGAAAAAAAAAGAAAGAAATACAAGAGACCCCAGGCTGGGGAATCGTCAGTGAGCTCCCAGCATGTGAGGAGCATGTGATGAAAGTATCTCCAAGCATGAGAGGACCAAGAACACAGACCACCTCCAAATACTTTCTTCCTTCGCAGATGAAAGCCTTGGCTATAATGTGGTGTAAAGAATAAAATGTCTCGGTATTTGCCACTTCTCTCTCTGGAGAGCTGCACATTGAATAGAGGCATCTTTGTTGCGTTCAGTTAAGGGCTGATTTAAAGCATATGGCAGCCCTTGTCTGCAGGAGGTGGGGAATGGGTTTTCACTGTCATATCTTCTCCTGTGTTTGCTTCCTCCTCTCCTCTTTAATGAGTATTTCTCTAGTTGACTTGAGGATGTCTGGTAAATTAGTGTGTTTGGGGGGAGTGAGCTAGGTTGAGTAAGACACAACAATCGACAGTTTCAACAATCGACAACAGACATGTTGCCATCCTTTGTTCAGGCTGACAGAGCACAGATGGCTTGTGCCAGCCCCATCCTGCCCCAGGCCTAGGTCACCACAAGTCCCATACCCACTCCAGCCTCTAATGCCACTTTCTTTGGCCTCACAGGCAAAAACCTAGCACAAATGAAAATACAGTTGCAGAGTGTCTGGTGGCTTGGTGACACACATTTCAAAACCTTGGTTGGCAGCAGGGAACACAACAGCTGTGTGGAAAGAGGCACTGGGCAAGATGACAAATCCCAGGGCTGGGCTATGAGTTCCAATGTTGGGCTCCTTTCTGCCCCAAGTGCTAAGGTTGACATGGAGATGTACTTTCAGCCTATCTTCCTTGGACCAGGCCTTGAGCATTTGGGGAGGGGACTCTTGACAGAGAATGCTGCGTAGATGGTGAGGAGCTGGTTTTGGCAACAGACGCATGGTTTATATACATCACACCCTTGGAATCTTTCCCTCTGCAGACTTTCTGGAAGGACTCACTCTGTGCCACCCATGTGCCAGGCACCCAGCACACAGTGCTGCCAGGCCTGCCCAACTCTGCTTTTGTGGAGCTTATCCACTATCCAGGTTTGGGTCCCCAGAGTAGACCCTGAGATAGGGACTGAGATGAAATATTTCATCTGGAAGTTGAAACAAGGCATCTATGGTAGAGGAGAGGGGGAGGACACAGAGAAGTCTGTAATAATGAGTGGGGTTTGCCAGGCTCAATCCTGATGGGGCCTTTGGAGTGACTGTGCAAAATGTCCCAGTCTCGTTGCCCCATTTGACAAGGATGCTTTGGTATTACACACCAATTCCCAGTCATCCTTAGAGGGTTGTGGCTGGGGCCATTGCCTCCCTGGATCCTGGGCCTGGCCACTGTACTCCTGGGGCCTGAGAACATCATCAAGTGCTGAGATAGGATGCTGTTGGTGTGTTTGGGAACTGTCCACAGATGCTACAGGTGACCTGGGGGGCTGGTGGGCAGCCCTCAGACAGTGCCAGTTATAGCATCTGGTAAGGGTATAGGCAAAGTGCAGTAATCCTATGGACAAATGAATAATTACAAATGTGCCAGGTAACTCTGAGAGAGCTGGCAGAGCTAAGCACTGTGGCAGGAGTGAGGACTTCCTTCAAATGGGAAGTGTCTGTGTCCTAGGAGAGGCCCCCTTGAGCTGGTGGAAACTGCAGTCACCCTTCTCTGGCAGAACCGTGCTTACCTTCACCCAGACCATCGGCCTAGGTGTGGACCGGATGGTGATCACATATTTACCTCTATTACAAATCCATTACAAGCACATTATCATTTGCTGCCAGATAGCTTTCTCCACTGGTAGATGACTCAATGCTTGTTTAATGCTGGAAATGAAACTCATCAACAGCTCCTGCCTGTCCTTAGTGTCCCCTTCCCATGACCTTTTTTTTTTTTCTTTGTATGTATTTTTTTTCCCCCAAATACTTTTATTTTATTTTTTCAGTGTTACAAGATTCATTGTTTATGTACCACACCCAGTGCTCCATGCAATACGTGCCCTCCTCAATACCCACCACCAGGCTCG